>JAVRXN010000012.1:5570495-5967995 GCA_033556935.1 Timema podura
TGAATAATAGTGATATATTATTATATTATCAAAATTTTCGGGGTCTACGAACCAAAGCAAGGGAATTATTTTCAATTGTTTGTTTGAATGAGTTCTCTATTATTTGTTTGGTTGAACTTGGCCATCTAGGAGTTTGTTAATGAAGTTATATGATGAAGCTACTGTCTCAAGGGGTGGTGGTGTTTTCATTTGTGTCATTAATACTATCTCTGATGTGGTCAGGAGAACTGACTTAGAGAATAATATGGAGTGTGTCTGGATTGAGATACCAACATTTTAAAGCCAAAAACTGTTAATTGAGTACATATATCTTGCTCCTCAAATAACAGTCGAAGCATTCAACAATTACTTTACACTACTTGAAGGTATTTTTGCTAACTACCCTTAGAGAATTATACTACGCGGTGATTTTAACTGCCCCAAAATTGATTGGAAATATCATCATGTTCAGAGCATTTCGCATTTCTACATTAAATTAAAAGCTACTAACTTCTTGCTTTGACTAACATATTAGGATTAGAACAACTTAATGAAGCTGATAATGACACTAGCCTCGTTGACCTTTTTTTGCTAATTTTCACCACCCTTTAATAAATCAAAGCTATCAATCATTAGTGAATATTGATTTAGCTCATCCACCCTTATTGATTTCACTTGATGTACCTATTGCTACTAAAATTAATGACACCCCTAATACATATATTGACTATACACGTGGTGACTACCTTAACCGTTACAATGACCTGGTCACTGCTGATTGGTCTTGTGTTTATTCTACTACTAGCTTTTGCCCGCGGCTTCGCTCGCGTTAATGTAGATTTTATCAATAAATTCAGATTGTAGATTGACACAGGAAGTATGACAATAAAAACGATGAACATATTGAGGTTGTTAGTCAATAGAGGTAGAGATAAAGAAAAACAAACTACACAATATAAATCAGGATTAAGTGTAAGAATAGAAAAGAAGTACCGGAGTGTGTGTCAGTAGAGTCATAGGTTATGCCTTGCCACGAATTGGAAGATCCTACTCCATCTTAAATTTTACTTACAGTTAATTAACATCCCTTATTTACTCCGCTTGTTCTTGACCGTTGCAAACATGGGCACAGAATAGATCATTATTTTAGGACGCTCCTATATACTATGTTGTTTGTCCTTCCATTTGGCGCAAATACATACAAATTCTGGGCATTGGACACACGCTAACAGGCTACATATAGCTGGCCATGGGAAAAACATGGTATTTCCAAATGCACCCTTGCTACCTGCAATGTTTGCCCTTGCGCTTTGTTAATAGTAATAGCAAAACTAAGTTTGATTGGAAACTGGAGTCTTTTGAATTGAAATGGTAGGTCAGTGGGGATTATTGGGATTCGAGGTATGATTACAGTTTCCCCTTTTCCCACACCTGTTAAAATGGTGGCACAGATTATATTTTGCTCTAATTATGTAATTCGAAGCCTCGTCCCATTACATAAACGGGGTGCATCTAAATTTCGCATAAGCATAACTGGTACACCTAATTTCAATTGTAGTTTATGCGGGGGTACACCCGATAGCTCCAGAGAATGTAAAAACTCAGCGGGATATGAAGTGCTCTGTTCTGTGTCCATGATTGTATCTATTGACAAATACTCCTTTATTTCTCCCTGCACCTCTTTCAAAATGTCAGTGTTGATTTTGTTAAAGATTTCATTTTTTGGTGCAAGAATTGCTCTTGAACACAACCAATGATCACAATTTAAATTTAGTTGTAAGTCTGGGCAAACTTTAGCAATGAGCTCCACATAATTTTCCACCAAATTACAGAATTCCCCTGTAAGTAAAATACAACCTTCAGCATCCGTGTCCAAATGTCCATCGGCAATTTTCAATAGTGTCTCTGCGTAATGTCCTGAATCTACGTCATTATAAAGGTGGACTCTCATATTCGTTGTTAGGCTGAATTTTTTCACTTTTGCCCACAATCTTGATGACTTGAGACAGGCTTTGATTTCATCTGCATGTGTGCCCCTCTGGATCACCGGTAGAGTTTGTTGGAAGTCACCAGCCAGTAAAACTACCATTCCTCCCATAATATCTGTACTGTCTCGCAAGTTTGGTTTAACGCCTCTATAGCTTTTTTGTGGGACATCGTACTTTCGTCCCACACTAAAAGTTTACATTGTCGTAGCATCATACCTTGAGAGCTATTTTTGCTGAAATTGCAAATGGGTGACTCTTCCTGTGCAAGTGCAAGATTTAATGGCAATTCTAGAACGGAATGTGCAGTACGGCCACCGTTCAGTAGTGCAGCTGCTATACCGGAGGAAGCGACGGCAACAGCAATTTTCTGGTCTTTTCTTATGAACGCCAATAACAAGTTCAGAAAAAACGTTTTCCCGGTTCCTCCAGGGGCGTCGAGAAAGAGGAGTGCACCATTCCCTGACTCTACTTGACGTAACACCTGTTGAAGGACGTGACTTTGTTCTGGAAGCAACCGAGGAACTAATTCGGTTACTTTCTGTTGCAATACTGTGAAATCATAGTTTAATTCCCGAGTAATTTCATCGTTTAAGTCATTTTCGTCTGATCGTTGAGGGCTTACCATTCCGAAATCTTGAAGCTTCATTATCGCCATTGTCATAACCTTGTTTTCAATTTTCGTCAGCGCTTCGTAGTAGATGTGCTCATTAAAAGTCATATCTGCATGTACTTGTTGTAGCCGCCGCAAAATATCTTCCGCCATGTACTCTTTGTACTTATCCCACAGCGTTTGAGGATTGGAAAGACCGCAAGATGATATGAGGGTTGCGTAAAGTTCCCTGATTTTGTCTGGTGATCTGCACTGCACGGCTTCCTCCATAGTTTCGTCCCAGTGGTTATCATTCTCTAACAAACATAGAGCTTCACATGCTTCTCTATATGTTCCGCATTCCTGACCGTTGACAATTTTAAGGTCTCTATAGCTAGTTGGACCTCGAACATGATACAATAACATGCGCAGACAAAAGCATTCCAAGTTCGTTACATGGACGATGTAGACACGACCAAGAGCGTCTGATGATTTAACCCCTAGGAAATCTTCAACAGGCGTACCTTGAACGCGGTGTTTCCACTCCTTTTTTGAGGTGTTCCATGTATAATAACGGGGAACTTGGAAATACAATAATGTTTTAGCGAAAGTATCAGTCTGACAAAGCTGGAAAAAGGCAGTTAATGTGGTTTTAGGAGGTGATGAAATCCTTTCCTGGAAATTACTCTCATTAAAGAAAACACGCTGTTCATTTTCTAAGTGTATGGCAAGATGTGTAACAGTCGGATGTCTTTCGTGTAAGGGTAAACCAAGGAGACGCCACGCCGCCTCATTACTACTGACATATCGCCCGGCTTGATAGGTTTGTACTTCATTAATAGTTTGCGCTACACCTTCGTTACGCAGATTGAAGATCGCCTTATCACTCCCTTTATTAATGTATTTGCAAATATATTTAATAGCACGAACAGAGTTGCAGGCTTCTACATTAATGTGGGCATTAAATATTTTACATAAAATGGGTGAATATGGTACAACCCAGCTATTATCAAAAGTTTGGACCACCGCAATTCGATTCTGAATCGTAACACTTTTACCACCATCTTCGGGTGCTCTTCGTCTGTACAAAAGGTAACCCTTATTATTGTGCACTGTTTCCTTTAGCAGCTCTTGGGGGAATTTTTTTGTACATTTTCCATTTTTCATGCAAGGTGATGCTGGATTGCGTGCTCCACAGGGACCATGAACCATGATTCTGACTACGGTATCGTGGAAATCCTTATCTTGTTCTAGATCCGGAATCTCGGCGCTTATTATGTTATCTATTTGATTGGGACGCAGCTTTTCTTGCAACCAAATAAGAAAATGCACATGTGGCAGTCCTCGTTTCTGCCATTCAATGGAATACATGTGGCACTGGACGTTTCCAAATACTTTTCCCTTTGTAATAACATTCATTAGTTTTTGAATCTTTAAACGAAACACGCGGGCAACTAAGTCATGTCGGTCAGTAGCTCTTTGCCCGAGCATTAGCTCTTCTGTTATTTCCTTCCATGGGGGATTGCAGGTGAAAGTTACGAATAGGTCAGGCCTGCCGTAAGTGCGCACATAGGCGAAAGCGTCTTGTGTGTATTCATGCAGATAGTGGGGGCTGTTCACAAAAGTAGAGGGAAGAATAACCATTCTGCCTAAATCGTTGGGGCTTATATTACCATCCGTGCTAATCGCATCTTGCAGGTGAATGTAATTTTCAGCTCGCAGTTTTTTCTGGTTTAAAGAAATGTAACGAAGACGTTCACTCTCTATTTTGATGTACATATCTACTAAAAATTGATGAAAGAGCTGTCTTGACCGCGGAAGGAGGCTAAAGTCATTTTCTCGAAGCATCATGTGATAGGCGTAAAAATCCATGCATGAAACTTTTTTATTGGGAATTGGCTGTTTTGTAGTGGGATTAATGAGTGGAATATTAAAATGGTATCCCGACTCTCCCTTGCTAAAAATTAATGGGTACTGCAAAGCATCATAAAACTTATGAGTATCGGCTACGCGTGTAAGTGTATTATCGTGTGCTCGTAACACTATGTCTCGTGAAGAGAACTGGTCACCACTCACCACGACAGCAACTTCATTAATTGTCGGTGCATTATAGCGCCTCTTATGTTCGCCACGTGGAGTTCGATCAGCATGGATGACAACCTTATAATCTTCTTGAGGCCAGTTCTCTATTGCGGTTTTAAAGGTATTTATGAAAGTGTTGTGTTTATGTAACATTCTTTGAATTTTTAAAACCGTATCTCTTTCAACTCCTTGAATGTATAAGCAACGACGGTTTACTTCATTTTCTTCATCACCCATGAAATAAACTTGCAAGAATTTATAGTGTTCGTTCTCTGTTGGAAAAAGTGAAACAATTTGATGATATATCTGACCTTGTACGGTAAAGGTTGGCGAAAACCCGGGCATTCTTATCTCCTTATCTACTCCAAAAGATGTCATTTGAAAGCATGAGTTATACTTTCTAATTCTATTTAAAAAGCTCCGTGATTCATTTGCATCATATAAATATAGAGTTTTCAGAGGCTGTTCTGGATCACCAAGTAAAGGAAGGGAAACTTTGCCATTAGAACAACACATCCCTGTGGTCTCATCTTTCCATTTTAAAGCATCACAAAACTGGCATTTTTTATTCATCAAACCAACAACAATTAAAGTATGATTTTTGTAATCAATTAAAGGATCGTATTCAAATCCGGAATTATTAAATAAGGACCAACTGTTACGCATAAAAGTTAGTCGGCATTCGGTTTGCATTTCTGTATGAACGATTCTTCTCGCCTGCGACTCTTGTGTAGTTTCTGTGACTCTAATGGCTGCCTGCCTCTGGGCTTGGTCGTCTAAACGGAGCTGAGTTTGAAGGGGCGTCTCAGTAGCTCTCAAAGCTCTCTGGCGTTCATCTTGCTCATCTAGACGGAGCTGAGTTTAATGAGGCGTCTCAGTTGCTCTCAAAGCAGCTTGGCGTTCAGCTTGTACATCTAAACGGATCTGTGTTTGAAGGAGCATTTAAGTAGCTCTCAGAGCTCTCTGGCGTTCGGCTTGTTCCTCTAAACAAAATTGTGTTTGAAGGGGCGTCTCAGCTGCTCTCATAGAAGCCTGGCGGGTGGCTTGGTCCTCCAGTCTTTCCTTGCTTTGATAACGTGTCTCATCAGCTCTCAAATCAGCTTGTCGCTCCATTTGTTCTTGCCTCCTTAATTCGGCATGAACAGAGGGTTCTTGGGATCGAGCAATTTTAGCTGCCCGGGCTCGCGATGAGCTCCTAGATAGGTTAGAATTACGTTTGCGAGGCATTTCAAAAAAGAAAAAGGAAAAAACTGTTTTTTTAAGAAAAAATATTTTCTAACCTAAAAATTAAAACAGACACACTATTACCTTAAGGTAAAAAAGTAGACTCAGAATTAAAATAACTAACCTAATAATAATAAATGATAAACTATCACTCAAAGAGAAAAAAAAGGAACAATAAAAACTGAAAACGTAAAACAATTACTATATTATTAAAATAGGACTAAACACAGATAAATAAACGGTAACAAATCAATGTTTGTAAACAAATGAATCGCAAACATGTATTGCTATTTCCCAACTCCCTTTCTTCTCTTTCTCCAAGCTTCATAGCCGTAGATAAACAAAACGATACCGCATTAGTTAGTACATTCTATAACACAAATCGATACCGCATTTTAAAGTAAAAATAATGTTTTTATTTGATATACCAATACCAATAATACCAAACTTCTTACGACAACCATAACGGGGTGAACAGACAGAGCTTAATTAGCTGAATATAATCATTTTTAATCATTTTAAGATAGATGTGCCTAAAATAACTCGGGAACAGATTTTTATTCGGGATATCAGATTTTCTTCTGGGATACCGCAGGTCCCTTTTTCTGTATCCAGGCATCATGTTGCAATTAATTTATTCATATCAGTAGGTCGAGTTGTTAAGCCGGACGACCGTCTAACAGTTATTTTTTTTCTATCCGTCATGAACAGTACTTTTTTCTGGATGAAAGGTACCCTATGTCCTTTTCTGTACCCATGATAACGTGTATGCGAAATTTCATGATGATCGGTCGAGTAGATTAGGCGTGAAAGCGTAACAAACAATAACAAATAAATAAACAAACAAACTCACATTCACATTTTTTCTGGATGAAAGGTACCCTATATCCTTTTCTGTACCATGACAACGTGTATGCGAAATTTCATGATGATCGGTCGAGTAGTTTTAGGCGTGAAAGCGTAACAAACAATAACAAACAAACAAAAACTCACATTAGCTTTTTTCTGGATGAAAGGTACCCTATGTCCTTTTCTGTACCCATGAAACGTGTATGCGAAATTTCATGATGATCGGTCGAGTAGCTTAGGCGTGAAAGCGTAACAAACAATAACAAACAAATAAACAAACAAACTCACATTCACATTTTTTCTGGATGAAAGGTACCCTATATCCTTTTCTGTAACTATGACAACGTGTATGCGAAATTTCATGATGATCGGTCGATTAGTTTAGGCGTGAAAGCGTAACAAACAATAACAAACAAACAAACAAACTCACATTTACATTTTTTCTGGATGAAAGGTACCCTATGTCCTTTCTGTACCCATGACAACGTGTATGCGAAATTTCATGATGATCGGTCGAGTAGTTTAGGCGTGAAAGCTTAACAAACAATAACAAACAAACAAACTCACATTTGCATTTTTTTTCTGGATGAAAGGTACCCTATGTCTTTTTCTGTACCCATGATAACGTGTATGCGAAATTTCTATGATGATCGGTCGAGTAGTTTAGGCGTGAAAGCGTAACAAACAATAACAAACAAACAAACTCACATTGCAATTTTTTCTCGATGAAGGTACCCTATGTCCTTTTCTGTACCCATGACAACGTGTATGCGAAATTTCATGATGATCGGTCTAGTAGTTTAGGCGTGAAAGCGTAACAACAAAACAAACAAACAAACAAAACATCACATTTTGAATTTTTATTCTGAGAAGGTTTACCCTTAGTCCAATTGTACCCATGACAACGTGTATGCGAAATTTCATGATGATCGGTCGAGTAGTTTAGGCGTGAAAGCGTAACAAACAAACAAACAAACAAACAAACTCACATTCACATTTATAATAGTTAGGATAGGATGTTGTTAATTTGGCTGAAGATAATTTTACCAACTTAGTCCAAAGGAAAATCAAAACGCATATTCCTCAAAATACTATTCTTAATTCGTCCAAATATCGAATTGGTTTTCTTCTACTCTTAAATATTATATTAGGAAACTTTTTTTTTTTTCAAAAAGTTTAAACTAACAGAATAATAGTGTATTCTATTCACATTTTTCTCACTTTCCTAAATTAGTTAAAACTACTTTGATTATAGACAGAGCCAATTGAACGAACTCAATAGAAAATAGTATTAAATGCAAACCTAAATAATTTTGGAAATTTATTAAAAAATAATCATGTGAATAAAGTTTTCCCGTGTAACCTAGAAATTAATGGCAAGATTATATCGGATCCTTTATTAATTGCTAATGAGTTTGGGACCTACTTTCATTCCGTTTATAATTCAGCCTTTCCTGTCTTACCCTGCCCCGTCATTGAAACTATTGCGCCCTTGTATCCATGCCACATTACACCCTTGGATGTTGCTAATGCTATAAAAAAATATGAGTTTTTCTAGATGTGCCAGGATAGATGAAATTCCAAGTTTTATTTTAAAGGCTGAGCCAGCATTTTCAGCCCTTTGTTAGCCTATATCTTTAATATTAGCCTGTCAAATGAAACTTTTACTCTTGCATGGAAACAATCTGTTGTCATACCTATTTATAAAAAAGGTGTAAAATCAATTGTTTTGTAATTATAGACCAATTTCTCTCTTAAAAACTTTCTCCAAAGTATTCGAGAAAATCATACATGAGCATACTTTCCACCACCTTAAAAATAAACTTTCAGATAATCAACATGGCTTTATAAAAAATTATTCTACTGTCACTAATTTAGTAGAATTTCTTGGGAATGTTGCCCCTCAAGTCTCTGCCCAAGGTCAGGTTGATGCTATTTATTTTGACAAAGGTAAGGCATTTAATTATATCAGCATAGTATTATTCTTTCTAAGCTTGGTAATTTTAGACTTTCTAATTCATATGTAAATTGGTTCAGTAGTTATTTGCATGAAAGATGATTCACTATTAAAATTGATTCTCACACCTCAAATACATTTTTAGCACCCTGTGGCATACCACAGGGTTCTAGTTTAGGTCCTCTCCTCTTTGATATGTTTATTGATGACATTGGTAAATATTTTAGCTAATCTAGTTATTTACTCTTTTTTGATGATGTAAAATTATTTAAAACTATCAATTCAATTGCAGGTTGTATTGATTTACAAAAAGATGTAAATGGTATTCTACAATGGCCTTTGGAAAATGGAATGTATATTTATAAATCTAAGAGAAAATCTATATCTTTTATTAGAAAAACTAATCCTTTCTTTTTTACTTATAAATTGGGCAGTGAAAACATAGTTCGCACCCTTTACATTAATGATCTTGGTGTTCTCCTGGATAACAAACTTTATTTCCACTCTTATGTTAGTAGATGGGACGCCCCATGGGAACCCCACTTCCGCCAACGGGTCAAAACACATATTTCGTAATCATTGCGTGGTATGTCACAACCCTTCTCCCCTGGGTTTTCCCAGTGATTGCACAATGTCGTTCTGTGATTGGCTTTTCCCCTCCCTCCTAACCCCTTCTCCTCCCCCCTCCTGAACCACCCCTCCTTCTCCTGCCGTTGACCCCCTTTCCAGACATGTTGGTTCTAATTCCGGACATGATTTTTCTTGTTCCCAACGTGTATTGTGCTCGAGGGGGCCCTTTCCAGACATGTTTTTTTAATTTGTCCTCATTAGTTATTTATGTATTCTCATTTTTTATTAATGTGTGCTCTATATATTTTTTTATTTGATATCAAAGGGTTATTTGGCAGGGTAGGTTTAGGACGGGGCGTTTGAGTTTTTTTATTTATTTTATTGGCGTGCAGTCCACGGCGTCAGGCGCTCCTCCTGTGGCATGAGAAGGAACATGGAGCAGGAACCTTTCTCCAAAAGCCACCTAGCGAAGAGTGTGGTCGCCGCGCAGCTTGCAACTACGAAACTCCCCTCTTTTAATTTCCCCTCACTCCTCCCTCCTTCAAGGCATGTGTCGCAACCCCTTATGTGGTAATGGGTTTTTCCAATGTCGCAACCCCTTATTTGGTAATGGGTTTGCCCGGTGTCGCAACCCGGCATCAGTTTGGCGGGCCGACAATACAAGTCGAGACAAGAATAGATCACGACCCTGAATGATGTCGTAATCCCCCACCCCTATGTGGTAATGGGTTTTTTCCGACAAGCATTGACACAGCTCTGGCCTTGTAATGCTCAGTTAGTGGCCTCCATCCCCCACCGCAAAATTCTACTAAAATTGGTTGTATGGTATCGTCCGTCAACATGCGTGGATGTAGGTATCAGCCATGGGGATGATTAAGAAATACCTACAGTTTACATGGCAGGGATTAAATTTCCCTCAGCCGGAATTAGATGAGCCTGACATTTAGACGGCGTGCACATCGGGATTCAAACCTCGATATCGTTAGCACGGCTAATGTCTGTTAGAACGGTCGTACTTCCCCCACCCCCGCCATATTGCCGGTTAACCAGGTAGCGTCGATCACCGGCCGTCTAGTGACACCGTAGACCATGCGAACGTCGATGCATTGTGACGGTAGATAAAGTGAAAAAAACGTTTAATTCCTCGAGATATTTATAATCATTGTGAGGAATGTCGGACCTCCACTGTGGTTCGGATTCCACGTTAAACTCTAGGTCCTCCATTTTATCTCACAATCACCCTACATTAGCGTAAGTGCCTATAACCCGAACGGGTAGTAAGATGTGGTGATAATAATGATATATAACTCTTACATTAATTCATAAGTAATATCGAATTTAATGTTCGCAAACTATATTTTTACGTGATAATATATAACTACATAATTAATATCAGGCTTGAGGGAGATATAAAATATATATACCTGCATTTGTGCGACACGGTCGACCTGGATTAAAGCCCCCCCTACATACCTTCTAATAGCCAAGAAGTTAAGCTTATCGGTATTTAGATCCACGTCTTACTACCCGTCATGGGCACAAACCTTGAACGATGAGGGATGAAACCGGCCTCGGTACACACGCACGACAGGCAAGCGTGAGATAAGAGCTGATTTTGACCAGGAGAAAAGTGTGACAGCATTTGCCAGGGATTGAAATGTGAAGTAATTAGCGTTTGTTGCCCTCTAAGGGACGTCACAGGGTGAGATATGTACCCACATTTGCGCGTCACTGACAATCAAACCCTTCAACACCGCCTGAATGAGAGAGATAAAATTATAAAATTAGTGATGTACCGTCATTTGCGGAGGGTTGAAATGTGAAAACAGTCAAAGCTATTATTTATGCTTACTCCTGCTAGATATCTTTGACGGGAGTTGAACCGGGGACTTTTGGCGTAACAATATAGCGTTTGTCGACCTTGCAGGGAAACTAACCCGGGACCCTTCGCAAAGTGCGTGTGTAATAAAATAAACTTGAACCCTAGGACCACTACAAATACAGTCCAAGGCAATTAATGTTTCACTATCAAAGGTTAAACCCTCATTTTCACCCCCTGTAGGGAATCGAACCTGGGACCGATAGTTTAGTATACAGATAAGCTATCGAATGCACTAAGGTGGTGGTTGAATATTTGATCCAGTACATTGTAAACGCGGCTAACGTGACTTTATTCATAACTAGCAATCCCACACTGTGTTGACCGTGACCCACTGCAGTATTTTTTTTAAATAGCCTAATTAAAAATTTAAAAATCCGGCTTCGTGGTGCATTCGGACACACTCCCGTACACTTATGTTAAAAATTTCAGATCTCTGCGTGCCGTCGATTTGGCTGGGCATCGCACACAAACAGACAAACACTTCCTTTTATTATTATAGATTCCTGTTCAATTAATATAGCCCGGTGGGCCCGGCCCGAAAGAGAGAAAACATATATATGCAAGAATAATTTCAATATCGAGATTTATTCCCACAGCATCCCAACGAGATTCGAACCGAATCCTAGATATGAACATGACAGCCGAGCACTGTCTCACCGAGCTACAGATCCATTTTCATAGGAACAGCCACTAAATCTAATTTCACGTATTCATACGTCAAGACAAGTGATCTGCAGCAAACTATTTTGATATACTATTAATACCTATAAAATATTACCGATACTGTAATATTATTTTATAAATGTTGGCTGAAAAATGTTTGTATTTCCTAAAAGTCTCTTTGTATAAAAATTGAAATCTACCTATAAACAGTCGTTTTTTCACAGCATTTTTTACTACTCTTATTTCCCCTTAGTGTGAGCCTGACGACTTGTAGCTTCGTGACCACCGGTGTATAAAATATTAGTGTAACTATGAGAGGGTGAAAAACTTCCAAGTGCAGGTATGGGCTCAAACTACCTCCTTCAGTACACCCGGCCGAGATTCGAACCTCAATCTCCCCCGTCATCAGCAGTTTATAGCGTAATGCGAGAGTAGAGCGTTATCCCATGCGGCCACCGAAGCAGTGATTACCACTTTGTCCTCTAGTGTAGGCCAATTTGCTATCTATTACTCTTTTTAGCACCGCGTCTTACTAACGGTTCGGGTTATAATACGCTTAAATACTATTTACGCCGAATATTACAACGGATTGAAAGAAGAAGCAGATCCACGAGTCCTGTTGGATTCGGAATTGGGAAGGTTGAATCCACATTTGCGTGGAAGGGGGGAGTAAGGAAATGTTCCAGCGTTTACGTGAAGGGAGATTGGGAAACCATTTAGTGAGAACTACCAACAGTACACCTCTGCAGGTTTTTAAATCCCCAACACAGATTCAAACCCCGATATCTTTCGCCGGGTGCTTCATGCCCTTTAGTTGCCAAACCCGAGAGAATAATATGAGGTCTCGCCCGTTCTGTCCCTAAAATACGTTGTGACAGGAAGGCGCCGGCAATATACACGTGACAGCTTTGCCGAAATAAAATATTAAAGAGCGCAGAAGTGAGCCCGTATTTGCGTAGAGGGAGAGTGAAGAACTACCCAGGTCCAAGACAGGGCTCTCGCAATATACTAAACTGCAGAGGGATTCGAATCCTAGTCTACTGGCTGCGACACGCTTAAGTACTAATTACGCTAACGGATTGATAATTGGAAGGTTTGAGCCTGCAACTGTGTAGAGGGAGAGTGAAAAGCACCCCTAGTTTACCCGACCGAGATTTGAACCTCTAACTCCTTAAGTATTAATAACGCTAACGGATTGATAATTGGTAAGTTTTAATTTAGACGAAGTGTGTTCATTTTTGCACGGAGGGAGAATGGAAAGTCTATTAGGAAAAACCCTCCCTAAATAGGCTCGATGCTGATGAAGGAATCTATAATATGGAGTACTATGGCGCGGATTTGTTTAGTCTACCTTGAATAATTACTTTTCTTACTAAACAAACAAAAAATATTTTTAGACCATAAAGAGTAGTGATTTTCAGTGGGGGGGGGGGGGAAGGCATCACCATTCGTCCGGAAAGATGTTATAGATACATTAATCCTCTCGGATTCTTTATTAAACGGATTACTTGAACAATAATTTACATTTGATACCCAACATCAATCAGTAGTGACGCAAATAAAAGTTTTAAAATATAGCTCACACCACGAAAAGTACACTTGGAATATTTATATATTTTAAAAAATTAGAGTTTTAGAAAATGTATTTACGAGTATATCTTACATCTTAATGGGAACAAACCAGGACACATTCTAAGATACATAGGTAATAAATATATATATATATTAAAATGTTGCAAACTTTGTAGGAGAAAATTCTACTAATAAAGACATGTAAACATTGTTTTAAATATTTTTCCTGTTAATATTTATAATATATATTCATTTTTAGTGTACCTGCTTGAGGAGCACCGGTTAAATAACAATAATAATGTAATTTATAATTCTAATTGTAGTATTTTTAATGAGACAACTATTTGTAACATGTAATAAAAATATATGAAATGAATGTTATTTTACAGAGACAAAGTTCGTTAGGGTTCTATAATAATATTTCTGATTGAAATATGTGATAAATTAATAAGTACTATGTTTTCTTCCTAAAAACAAACACATCATTTTGTTGTTCACAATAATCACTCTGTAAATATAAACTTTAAACTAAATTGTTCAAATATATTGAGCAAAATTTAAATTTTCAAAATTAAGTTTTTTGTAAACTACCCGAAATTATTAGGTATTTATAAAAAAAATGTAGGTTATTCTTATTTATCAGAATGGTTACACTATGGAATTTTAAATGTGTAAAATGTTTAAGGCTGAAAGAGTATACTTTTAAATTAATCATAGAAGCTGTCCTTGAATGGTTTTACTATGGAACACCAAATATTTTTAATGAGGAAAATGTTTAAGACAAGAATGACAATTAATCATTACCTTTGCCAGTCGATAATGGTGATAATGCTGCTTGGTTCAGTACTTGAGAGAGATGTCTATTATGTTAAATATATATTTCTTCGAGAAAGAGGTAAAGATGATGCTTAGTCTAAATTGGTAAATAATAATTTTTTCAACCTTTGAAAACCCGATAAAAATGAATAGACTTTAAGTATAACATTGAACTCACACACTTAACAAGAATAAGGATTAAGTAGAAAACTTGAGAGTTTAGTTAAAGATGTTTATATAAAGAATCCCTGTTTTATTATTTAAATCTTCATTCTTGACAGTCGACGGTATAGATCTGCAAAACGTAGATATGATAAAAACGCTCTGTTGATACACGAAACTTTATAAAAATATGATATAACTTTAGTTTGTTCTCTCACCGATGATTATAAGAAAGATAAATCTTTGAAATTATTTTTGAAAATGAATTCATCATCAACAATGTTTTGAATCAAAGCTTGAAGTTACTTTGTAAGAAATATTTAATTATCTCATCAGCACACAACTGAATTAATGCTATGTATGAAGCAGACATACAGTGAGTTTTAAAACATTTATAATTTATATCAGATTATGAAATAACCTCAACTGTATATTAAATATAAAATATAGGTCACATTTTTAGAAAAGATTTGTTTAAGATGGAAAAAAAAGTAGATGTGACATTGTCCTCACAGGTAGAGATAGTTTCTAGAGTTTAGGAAAAAGGCTACAAGATGAAAATTTAAATGCTTCCTTAGAAACTCTAATATTTTAAAACTATCACGTGCTCTAAGGCAGCGTACCGCAACCTACAGCTCGCGGTCTGGATCCGGGGCGCCGACTGAGAGCCTGGTTTGACTCAGACGGTTGTTTAATGTCTGAATTCACTTCTATATCTATAATATCTACATCGTCAACAGTTTGATAGCTAAATTTAATGTGGCTTGATCAACTGATAGTACTGACCTCTGAGGAAACTCACTTCTAAAAGTAGGGTGTTTGGCTTTAAAGTGTCTCATAAATTTCCCGCTAAACTGATGGATTGTAAGCAATACCCACACTTGCCTTTTTTGTCTTCAATTTGGGAAAAGTGATCCCAAAGTTTACTTTTTATTAGTGGAATTTTATTTTTTAAACAAATGTGCATTTAAATAGAAATGACCTTATTTATTAATAGGCGGATCTTGCTTCATTTGTATAGACACTATCGCTGCTAAAATAGTTTTTAGGTCGATGACACTGTTATTGTATTAGTAAATTATTTTATTTTATTTGCAAGTTTTTAACTGTTTCGAATAGTAGCAGCAATCTTGTGGATGTTAATAATAAATAATGTTGTGTGTGGTGATATTAAATGTTTTGTAAATAAATTAGTTTGTGTATTACATATGTCGTAGTTGCTAATGTGTTTGTATGTAAAAGTGAACTAGATATAAATCACCGTAATTTGAGAAATATTTTGAATATGGATCGTTTCTTAATCAAAACAAAACGTGATTCACCAACTGAACTACAATCTCCTAAAAAAAAACACTGCTTTGGCTAGTCTGAAGAAAAGTCCATTCAAGCCAACTTAAATTTTAATCAAACAGAAAATGTGTTGAATCAATCACAAGTTAATATTTGTGAAAGCAATAAATATCTGGCACCAAACCAGCCAATACCATCAAATTTCCTAGTCAGAATTTAAAAGTTATAATACTTCGGTTTCAACCAGCATGGTACAAGGAGTTCACTTGGCTGCATATAGATGCCTCTACAAACAACGCAGATAGAAATCTTTGTTTTTATTGTGATATAACAAATGATGTCCTGATAAAAATCTTTCTAGGAAAATGGATCCGGCGTTTTCTAGAAATGGATTTAAAAACTGTAAAAAGGCATTGGACAAGTTTCGTTCACACGAAAAGTCAGATAGTTATTTACAAGCAGTTTTAAGTTATAGACAGCTGAAAAACCCGATTAATAACCAGTTAAACTTTTTTTAGTTTCTGAACGTAAGATTTCTAAGGAATGTCTTTTGAAAATTTTCACTTCAATTAAATATTTTGCCATGCAAGGATTAGCTTTAAGAGGAAATCAACAAGAAAGTGGAAACTTATTTCATCTTCTTAAACTACGTTCCGAGGACGATTCCTATCTTGCAAATTGGTTGAATAAGGAACGAGAGGTATACACAGATGGAAAAATTCAAAATGAGATTTTAGAAATAATGGGTAATGAAATTGTGAGAAATCTTTGTGCTGAAATTCAATCTTCCAAATTGAATTTGTTTTCTTTAATTTGTTACGGTACATGTGATATTACTGGGACTAAACAGCTTAGCATATGTGTGCGTTGGGTTGATGAAAACTTAGAGCCTCATGAAAGTTTTTGGGGCTATACAGTGCTACTAAAGCAACTGGGGAGTTGATTGCAGCCATTCTTTTTGATATAATGACCAGAGTTCAACTACCTCTTTCGAACTTGCGTGGACAATTCTATGATGGTGCTCCAAATATGAGTGGGATCAACAAAGGAGTACAGTCGATAATAAAGGATAGACAGCCTCAAGCCATGTTTGTTCACTGCACTAACTTGGTAACAAGGGATTCGTGTGATTCATCAATTAATGTGAGGAATTCAATGCAATGGGTACATGAAGTTGGAGTTTTGTTTTCACAATCATTGACAGCTAAAACCAAGTTTATTCATATCCGAGAAGCTACTTTTAATGGTCCTTTGACATCTAATGCCAGCATTAAGCCACTTTGTTCGACCAGGTGGATATACAGAGGTGCTCAGATTGAAGAGATTCTGGAAAACTATTCAATGATTTTGGAAACACTTAAAGGACTGTCTGTTGAAGAAAATCACTTACACTCAGCAAGTGGGTTATTCAAAGTGTTTGAGTTGGGAGAGACTGTTTTAGGCTTCCTTATGTGAAGGAAAATAATAAATAATTTAGAAATTTTGAATAAATCTTTTCAGGGAAGAAAAATGATTACTTACAGACTTATTCAGGCCATAGAAATAGTGTCTTCTAGTTTACAAAAACTTAAAGAAAAGGACGAGTTTTTATTAATTTGTGGAGAAACTAACAAAATCATTGTTAACAACAACCTGCAACCTCTTTCTCTACTAAGACAGAAGAAACCACCAATGCGTTACACAGGTCCTGCTACAGCGTTCACTTCTACTTCAGTAGAGGACTACTTTCACCATGAATATTTTGCCATTATAGAAACAGCTAAAGTCAAGATTTGATCACATAAGAAAGTTGGAAATGTGTCTTTTAAAAGTATAAATAAATCCAGTGCTGAAAATATATCCTGAATTTAACGAGAAAGATTTTCAAATTGAACAATACATGTTTTTTCGTTTAAGTGCACCTACTTGTGTTGAAGATGCTCTAACCGCATTTCGAAGATTATCTCCTGAAGTGAGAGCAATGCTCAGTAATGTTGAGGTTCTGTTGCGTATACTGCTGGTTGTTCCAAGTTCGTCATGTGAGGTGGAAAGATCATTTAGTTCGTTACGTCGCCTTAAAACATACATGAGGAAAAATATGACAATGAGGCGCATTAATCATGTGGCTGTGTGTCACACACATAAATATATGTTAGACAAGATAAGCATTCATAATCTTATGAACAAGTTTATTGTAGTTAATGAACGAAGACAGAGAGTGTTTGGTAAAGCCTATGCTAATTGAAAATAAGTATTTTGTATGGCATATAAGTATTTTATTTATAAGTTGTGTTGTCAGTTTGGTAAACTAAATATAGTTCCTATTATTTATTCAATACAAAACTACTAATACTCTTGCAGGTAGGGCTATAGTTATTTAAAATTTTAAACAACTAAGAAAAAATTGTTGTTTTAATCTGTGTTAAAGGAAAATTTTTGAATTTGTATTAATGTTCATCTGATACATTTATATTGAATATGAAACTGAATTTAAGAGTATTGCTAGTGTAGGCGTTGTTTATACTAAGTATATAAACAATTATTATTAGTGAGTGTTAAATCACTTATAATATTTTGTGTCCCCGTCCTCCCCAAAGTCTGAAAGCCAGGCACGTCCATGGAATAGCTCATTTACACGATGTGTTTCTCCAAATGGTACCGGTAACTGACTGATTGAAAGCCGTAGGTCGGTCACGAACGATGAGCCACTTGCCGGTATCAGGTCGTTTGTGAACGATGATCCACTAGCCGGTATCAGGTCGTTTGTGAACGATGATCCACTAGCCGGTATCAGGTCGTTTGTGAACAATGAGCCACTAGCCAGTATCAGGTCCTTCGCGAACGATGATCCACTAGCCGGTGTCAGGTCGGTCGCAAAAGATTATCTGTAAAACAAGTATTCGTTCGCGAACGACTGAACGATAAAAATGAACAGCTCATTTTACTGAATGGAATCACTTTAAGCCGTTCCCAATAGTGAGCCGTTCTGCTCATCTCTAATGCAAAGGACCTGTAGAACAAAATATATATAGCTCTTTTATCCTACCTAAACACAATTATAGGTTAGGATTCTGGTACGAGATTAAACTAACTGTTTTTATCCAACACTGGAAATAGAATAATAACTAACAATAAAGTTAGTTTCAAAATATCCCATAAAGAGCAGCAGATGGAAAGGTTTGGTTCTAAAATCGCTCATAGATCGCAACATATGTAATAGTTTAGCTTAAAAAAATCTTATAGAAAGCGATAAAAGAAAAAAATTAATTAATAGAATATACGAGCCAACCTTAAGGGCATTACTAACACTAGCAACAGCTCTCGAGCTTCACATGGATACATGACTTCAGTGAGTTCAGTCTTATTTTGGTAGCTTACGTCAACGAGCAATACATTGTTTGTTTGTTTTATTTGTCTTTAAAACGAGCAGTTAGCTCGTTACATTAAAGTTACAAAGAAACAGGTTCAGTTAATCATAAAAAAAGACAAGTACAAAATATATAATTATAATAGAAGATAAGTTGGGTGAGGGGGGAGGGAGAGGGAAGGAAGGTGATACAGTTGAATAGATAAATTCATGGATTGATTCATAACAACCATACTTTTGGCGAGGACATTCATAATTTAACCTTATTGGATGTTGATCTGCATAATTATCAAACTATCTACAGTCAAATATGCAAACAAAACATTAGGGAGAGAGTATATTATGTATGACCAAAAGGATAACTAAATAAAGGTTCATAAATTATACATTAGGTGCTAGAAAAAGAGACAGCTGTGAAAAAATAACAATCAGCTCAAAATATATGCAAGATTTTAGTGTAGTTAGATACATGAGAGTTATATAGAGCAAGCATTATCAAGTAACAATGCCCCGACCCCCTTCCCTGTTTTCACTTAATGGGCCAATTACAGTAGCCTTTTGATAAGGAAGGAGTAAGGGGACATGTAAACACAAATATATAATAAATTACAAACGAGGGAATCAATTGTAGAGTGATTTAATAAGATAAGGCACATAGCATAGTTTGGAACAAAGTATAGTTTTACACTTAGTCTCAGTAAGTACCATTAAAGAATGTTGATAAGTCATTAGGTTGTATAGTGTACATAACTATTAAGGCCTAGCAATCACAGGATACATGAAATGAAAATTTAGCAAAGTCTTAAAAACAGTTCTTGCCCGTGTGCTCACAGGTGGCCTTAGCCTTGGGTAAGGTCGGGTTCAGGTATAATGAGCACCTGCTAGGTTGGGCTAGAACCCATCGCCCAGCGGGCGAAGACAAAACTTTTCAAAACACTAGAATTCGCGAGCCGAGCAGGGTCGGCGGCAATGATCCACAAGTTGAGCACCCTTAGAGGAGTGCAGCAAAAAAATGAAAGCCAGGGATACAGAAACCTGGCCAGTACCTGAGGGGCAGTATCGATACCTGAGTCAGATATTCCTGAGGGGAAAGCAACTGAACTCGAAAGGCAAAACACGAGCCGCGTCTGAAGGACAAGGCCGGCCCGCAGGTTGAACACCATAACCTACGTTAGAGTACAAACAAGAGTGCCTAACAAGGCATACTTCCCAGGTCCTCGCTAGTACCTGAACCGTTGCTTGCCCGCGAACCACATTAAAAAATACCACAATGGTTACATAGTATGTGGTGCGGGATACAACACTTAGAATGGCTACCCAAAATGTAGGGCCGAAAAAGCGCTTGGCGCGTGCGGGATCAGGAGCCAAGTTCGCTCCTATCTCAACACAATAACAAAAACATTGGTCATGACTTAACCCTAAAGTATCCTAACATAACAACCAAAACATTGACCCTAACTTAACCCTAGAGTAACCCTGACAATGAAAAGACAGGAAACGCATAATCCTAACCCGGGGTTTATTAACCCTGTTAAATAATAATAGAAATGATACGACCTAGGTCTAGACTCTAGACCAAGCGGTTGGCTATAGCTGTTCTCTCTTGTACGGTGTGACCATCATTATTATTTCCTCCTATCGAGTGGTGGATCCATCGTCCTAGACGGCAAGTCCCTTGGTGTAACGTATACTTCGTTGCCCAGCGGTGTATGCAAGGTTTCTCGGCTGGTGCAGCAGTGATATTGAATATTTTAACCCAGTTCACCGATGAATATATAGCCCGCTGATAGAACAGCCAGCGATGAGTGGTGGAGGAAGCTTCGATAGACGTCTGGAAACGTGACTTGCATCAGCTGACAGCCGTAGAGGCGCTATCAGTCGGTTTTTTGGTTTCAACGAGAACGGAGCTCCAAGTGGGGAATGGTTTTCAGTCTTCACTCCTTCCAATGGGGCCTCGGGCTTGGTGCAGGACTTGGCGGAGTGAGTAAATAAATAAAACAAATACAAGTTACTAGTCTAGTATGGGACACTAATATTAAAGTAATATATTTTGTTTTGCTTGCATCAGTTCATTCTCACACATTCCAATCGAACAGGGCTAATCCAATTTAGCCCGTTACAACAATTAAATTAAATACTCCAAGGAAGCTACCCATATCCATAATTCGAGTTTTTTTCGCTCATATAATTCCAATGTTTTAATGCTATTAGGAATTTTATTGATATATCGTGTGCCCTTACCACGAATGGAATGTAGTCCATAATTTACTGCATTATAATGAGCAATGCAGAGGTTATGTCCTCTAATTAAGATTCGGATGGACATCTCGAGGTTTTGCAAATCTCTCTTCCAAGTAGTTCCATGTATTATATCACCTCACCAGAGGTGCCCTGCTGTAGTTATGACAGTCAACACACCGACCCCTCTCACCACCTCTATTTTACCCCTTTTAGAGTGTCCTTACATTCCACAGACTGACCCCCCTCCCCCAATCCTTTCAACTTTCTTGCTTGCTACTCATTGCTACTCAACAAAAGACAAGCTATTAGTTATCACCGTTATTCTCTCCAAGGAGTGTTGCCGGGTTTTGAGCCGAAATCTCCGGGCCTGTAGAATGACGTCCAAAGTCAAAGGACAAGGGCTCGAATCCCTGTCAAAGTATAATGTTTCTGAGCTACCTTAGGAAGTCATCATTGAAAATAAATTGTGACATTTTTATTAGTCTAGCTATTACTGTAGGGATATATGAATATGTAATTTCTTCCCTATACTTAAATTAAATAGCCATTTCTTTTTGGTTTTTTTAGTGACAAAGTTTTTACGGTCACTACTTACGCTAATTATTTAAATACATGGTATAAGGAGGTTAGAATTAAAATAAGTGCACCACAATTTGTTTGTACAGAAAATAGAAAAACAAAGTGAAAACCATACTTTGTTCTAGGTAATAGCCTGATTAAAAAAATAAGAAATATCTTTAAAAAATTAATGACCTAGAAAAAGGTGGCCAAAGTTGGTGAAAAATTGCAATTTTTAAAATTTTATTTCAATTAAATATTATTTACGTACTGTACGCCCACTTCACTTTACAAATAGTCCCTAATGTTAACTCTTTCGAACACCATACTAACAAGAACATTGTATCTATGATCTAAAACAAATCTGAACAAAATAAAACTCGCTAAACTATGTTTCCATTAAAAATAATTAATTTATTATTATAATATGATTTAACCCATCCAAATCCAAGTCTTTTCTTTTTTATTGCTACGTTCAGAACACATGTTATTAATGGCTTAATTTGATTGGGTAGTAATGTGGAAGGTAGCTAAGAGGAAGTGAACCCGCATTTGCATAGAGTAAAGATGGGAAAACCAAAGTGATAAATCACTTTTGGGAAACCGTCAAATGTATATACATACATTTAACGGGAAAACCATCTTCAGTTCACGCAAATGAGATTCGAACCTTGACCTGCCCATCAATGGCGATCAAACCAACGGCAAGCAACGGCTGTGGGTAACTAAACTTTGTAAACTAATATTTATTTTGTCTCGAAACCTCGGAATGAAAATATTGTTATCGTTAAAAATTCGAAACAGAGATTTTGAAAAATGTTGACGTTTAATAGCCCCCTGAAACAAAAAAAAAAGTTGTTTCCGCAATGTCGTCTGACTGTTTGTACCATAGTTTGGGCTAGAATCGAAACCATTTTACCGTTTGGGCTAAGACTTTGTATCTGGAGTTTACATAAACCCCCCCCCCCTCCCCCGAAGGGTTTTTGGAATTAGATTTCCAACCCTAAATATTTAAGGCTAGTTTATTGAAAGGCAAAATAAGAATACATCAATTTTGTCAAAATTCGCTCTAATGATTTTGCTTAAATTTGATATCTAAACACAGTTTATCATTATAAACAAGATGGACATTTTCATTTTTTCATGAACATGACTTAGAGGGTACTTTACATAGGGGAGATTTTTAAATTTTCATCATTTATCCGTTACTATTTGAGACTCGTAATAGCTTATCATTTTAAAGTTGTATTACTATGAAATGTAAAATTTATTTTTTATTTTTATAAAACCAATAATCTTTGAGCTATAAACAAATATATATATATACTTTTTAATCAGGGGTGTAGTGGAGTGGAAACGTTGATGAACGCCGTTCTGGCACTGCTCTTCGTGGCAAAATATTCAAAATATTTTTTTAGTAAAGTTTTATAACTTGCAATTCCAAGTTAACTAATTGATTTTATATTATGTTAAAACTTTTTAATAATATTAATCAATAAATTCTGATGAAACTTACAATGCTCTATGCTAATTCCTGGAATTTTAGGGGAAGTGTGTTAAGTAAGTTTCTGCCTTAGTAATCATTAAAAGATGCTCCAGATAGCTTCTAGAGGCATTTATATGTGTGCATTCTTTCGCCTACGGTGATTGGGGGTCCCCAAAACCCCACTTCAACTTTGGCGACCTTGCGTTCCGGCACTGCTAGATTTACAACTACACCACTGTTTTTAATACAGGTTTTTGAAAATAAATGTGATTTGTATGCTCTCTGGTTGACAAAGATGTTTATGGGTCATTCCATGTCAGTTCAACCAGACAATGACACCCATGGTCTCAGATTTTGATGAAACTTGGTATGCTCAATCCCTTCATGGTGGTAAGTATCCACCATTTTTTTTCCTCCTCTATTTCATCTGGTTTTCATTTTACAGACCTCTAAACTTTCACCGAGTTCTCGATTTTAAACATTTTCGAGGCCTTCTACGCAAGATACACTTCATTACCAAAAAATTTCCATCTCACTCCCAAATCAAACTATCTCTTTGAAATTTTCCAGCCTTATCAATGAAAGCATGAGGATTTCAGAAAAAAATATGTTAAGACTCTAAATGCCTGTTTTAGACCATTAAAAATTAATAACATAATTTTGAACTAGTTTTTTTTACTGAAAACATGGTTTACTAAAAACTCAATTATCAAAGTGAGGGAAAGGTATAACCTGTACATATGTTTTTTTTAAATGAACCTAGAACTATGTTCTATCATACTCAGGAATATAATTGATGGCTTTTTTATTCCTTCTGCCAAATATAAGCTTATGTACCTTTTTTTTTCTACTATTTTGAGAAAATGGTTGACGATGACTATTTTTCAACTTTACCCAAAATCTAAGACTCCTATCATAAAATAGTACTGGAACAAACTTGTAGAGCTTAAAATTTTATATTATTTTGGTTCTTAGTGATTTTTTGTAGGGAGCACCAATTTTTTATAACTTGGGAATTTAAAAGACGGAAAACACAGGCTCTTAAAATAATTATATTTAATGATGTGTACATGTAAACAAGTAGTGAGTACTGGTACCATATTATAATATTAAATACACAAGTTAGGTACAATTTTTGACCTACTAGTCCATTTTATGTGTGTGTGAATGAATAATCACTGTTGACTCATGCATGAATCATCACTGTTGACTCATGCACGAGTCACCACCAGTCCACAGGTCACAATCATGCAATGGCTTGGCAGCCTCTCAGTTTGCTTCAGCTCTTCCTAGGGTGAGCACTGTGTTGTGCTGCCTAAACTCAAATCTTTATTCATTATATTATAATCTAGTGATTTTCAGTGATGATTTAAGTGTATGTAATTGTTTTAGGGAAAATGGAAGATATTAAGTGTAGTGTTGGGGAATTAACATCGACAGTGTGTCATAAATGTAGCTATGTATCAAAGAAAGGTATTGAACATGTAGCAGATCTAACTGAAGATAACAGAATTCTTTTGAAGTTTAGAACAGAAGCTACTGAAGACTTGGAGACTATTTGTCTGCACCATAAAAGTGTATTTTTGAGAAAGTTTGAATATCTTCAAAAAGTATGTTGTGATCCCCTCCGAAAGCACAAGAGACCTGTGAAAAAGTCACTTTGTTTGGTGACTGTACAGCAATATAAAAACTCATTAATGAAGGGATTCAAAGTAAAACCAGGGCAAAAGCTGTGTTCACAATGTAGAGCTATATTATTTAAAACTAAAAGTGATGCAGAGAGTGATGATGAAAGTGCAGATAACCCCACTGAACCAGAGGATATTTTTTTACCTCTTGAAGAAGTGTCTGGTCTTGAGAAGAAAGAAACAAAAGAAAGGCTCAATTCATCTTTGACTGAGGTAGGTTGTTCTCCTTTAAAATTGCATTCCCTTGGTGAACATAGCAAGGCAGCTTATGGGAGGGAAAAGTTAGAAAAATTTCAGGCACATGTACGAGGCAAAATTGAAAAATTTCTAGAGGTTGAGATTCCAACAAAAGAAACCAAAACAGAGAAGCTTGTGGAAGAGAAAGCAGCAGATATGGACAAGCTTGTCGAGATCATGAAAGATCAATTGAAATTCATTTCAAGGAAAAAGCAAATTCAACTACTAACCATTCCTGCTTCACTGACATGGACACGGAAAAAAATACAAGAAACATTTGGTGTGTCTGACTATGCTGTTCGTCAAGCTCAGAGACTTGTTAAGGAAAAGGGATTTTTAGCTGAACCATATCCTAGATGTGGGAAAAAACTTAAGCCTGAAACTGTCGATTTAGTGAGAAACTTTTATGAGAGTGATGAGCAGTCTAGGGTTATGCCTGGAATGAATGATGTAGTGAGCATAGGAAATAAACAATACAAGAGAAAGCGATTGGTTTTGGGTAACCTTCATGAATTATATTTGAGTTTTAAGTCAGAGTTTCCTGATGTTAAAGTGGGGTTCTCCAAATTTTGCACTTTGCGACCAAAGTGGTGTGTTTTAGCCGGTGCCAGTGGCACCCATTCAGTATGTGTATGCACAATCCATCAAAATGTTATACTGCTCCTTCATGCTGCACAAATTGACAGCTATAAGGAGGTTATGAAGTTGTTAGTGTGTTGGGAAGCAAAGAGGGAATGCATGCTCAGGCACTGCAGTGAATGCCCCCCCAAAACAAATCTAGTGAGCTACTTACTGTCCAGATTTGAAGATTACGAGGAAAATGATACCATTGAATTCTCTCAATGGGTGTCGACTGACAGGACACAGATGATAAAAAGTTCATCAACACTTGATGATTTTATTGATGATTTAGCCAACAAGATTGAAAAACTGATTCCACACTCTTTCATAGCCAAGTCACAGTCTTCATTCTTAAATAATTTAAAAGAAAATGCACCATCAGAAATAGCAATAATTTTGATGGACTTCAGTGAGAACTACTCTTTTACAATCCAGGATGAGGCCCAAGGGTATCATTGGACTTCTGATTCATGTACTATTCATCCTGTTGTAGTACATTGTAGGAACTCTGAAGGAGAAAAGATTGTTTCATCACACTGTGTCATATCAGATGACCTCAAGCATGACGTGAACATGGTTTATAAAACACAAGAAATAGTTGTGAATTTTCTGAAAGAAAACTTTCCACACATCAGAGAAATACATTATTTTAGTGATGGGTGTGCTGCACAGTACAAAAATAAGTACAACTTTCTCAACCTGTGTCTGCATGAGGAAGACTTCCAGCTGAAGGCACAATGGTCATTTTTTGCAACAAGCCACGGTAAATCAGAATGTGATGGGATTGGTGGGACAGCTAAACGTTTAGCTCGAAAGGAGAGTCTCCAGAGACCCCTCGAGAAGCAGATCACAACAACAGAAGCATTTTTCAATTTTTGTAAAACAAACATCACCAAAATCAGTTTCCACTTTATTGACAAAGACACAGTAGATTCAACCCGTTCTACTCTTGAAAACCGTTTCAAAGACTTACAGACACTTCCTGGTACTAGAAGTTTCCACAGCTTCAAGCCTCTAGATTCTGCAGGCACTATTATGGCTAAAAGGATCAGCGCCGATAAGGAACCCTCTCTCACATTCAACATGAAAAGCTCTCACCCATCATTTGTAGCAGCAGATGATTTGTACTCCGGGTGTTACATTGCATGTAAATACGATCACTTCTGGTATTTTGGAATGGTGTCTACGGTGAATAAAGAGGAAGGAGATATTGTTGTAAAGTTTCTTCATCCTAACGGACCTTCACCATCGTTCTCCTGGCCAAGGCATGAAGATAACTGCGCTATACCAGTTCCTCATGTGCTAGCTGTTGTTGACACCCCACAAACAACATCTGGAAGAACCTACCACTTCTCAATAAACTGCATGAGGTCAATGGAGGAAAAAATTACACATTTGGAGGCTATGTTACGCAAAAGAAACTGAGATTTAATCAACTGGAAGAACAAATAACTTGTGTAAGTAAACAATTTATTATATATGGTAACAGTAGGGGCCTACTCACTACTCACATGTACCCACCATTAAATTAGAACTATTTTAATAGCCCTTTTTTCCGCCTTTTAAATAGACAAATACTAAAAAGTGGTGCTCTCTAACAAAAAATCACCAAGAACCAAAATAATGTAAAATTGTAAGCTCTACAAGTTTGTTCCAGTACTATTTTATGATAGGAGTCTTATATTTTGTTTAAAGTTGAAAAATAGTCATCGTCAGCCACTTTCTCAAAATAACAGCTAAAAAAAGAGTGCATAAGCTTATATTTTGCGAAAGGGATGAAAAAGCCATCAATTATATTCCTGAGTATGATAGAACATAGTTCTAGGCTCATTTAAAAAAATATACGTACAGGTTATACCTTTCCCTCACTCTGATAATTGAGTTTTTAGTAAACCATGTTTTCAGTAAAAAAAACTAGTTCAAAATTATTTTATTAATTTTTTAATGGTCTAAAACAGGCATTTAGAGTCTTAAAATATTGTTTTCTGAAATCCTCATGCTTTCATTGATAAGGCTGGAAAATTTCAAAGAGATAGTTTGATTTGGGAGTGAGATGGAAATTTTTTGGTAATGAAGTGTATCTTGCGTAGAAGGCCTCGAAAATGTTTAAAATCGAGAACTCGGTGAAAGTTTAGAGGTCTGTAAAATGAAAACCAGATGAAATAGAGGAGGAAAAAAAATGGTGGCTACCTACCACCATGAAGGGATTGAGCAAGTTTCATCAAAATCTGAGACCATGGGTGTCAAAACTTTTTTTTTTGGTTGAATTGAGGTGGAATGACCCTTATCTTTTTCTAATTTTTTCTATAACATTATTCCTTGTTCCTAATGCCATAGAGTCAGGGGCGGCCTGAGGTAAATTTCGCGCCCGGGCGGTATTGCTTTTTGGTGCCTCTCTACGTAACCGGTGGATAATATAGTCCACTCAGCATAGGAGTGTAGGTAACTAACAGCTAGCAAAAATTAGCAGATCAAATCTCATGTCTCCATTTACCAAATCATATTATCTGCAATGACCATAATATGTTGATTGATTGCCACTTTTGGCAGTCAAAACTTTCACAATTTTTTTTATTTTTTATTTGGTTTTTCTTTTGGCAGTTCTTAAATCTTCGGCTAGCTGCCAACTATCACACTTATCATGGTGATTGTACTCTCGGAAAATATGAAAATAATCCTCAAACCTAATGTAGCCTTGGCGTAATAGGAAAATAATCCCCAAATCTAACAACTCCAAACCTAACGTAGCCTGGGCGTGATAGTATAATAATCGAAGGGGAAACTCCACAAATGTTAAACATACGTTAAACGTTTCACTTCGAGATTGTACAAAAACTGTTAGGATTACAAATAAAACTATAAGAACCTTTTTTATAGACAATGTCATCCTCTATTTTTTATTATAATTTTAACAAACACTTTGACATTATGAATGGTTTACGTTATAAATGCAAAAAAAAAAAGTTTTAGGGCGTCATTATTTCAAGCTGGAAAATGTAAAATAACTTTTTAAGTGTGGCACTAGATTCTATTTTACTCACCACAAAATTAAACTAATGTATAAAATGTCATGTTAGTATGAAAAAAATTGAACGTTTGTTAAGCTTAGCAACTCCAATAGCACACCCGGTCTACGTTAAGTTCAAAGTTGTTAGGTTTGGGGACTATTTTCATATCACGCTCAGGCTACGTTTGGTCATGTCTAGCTATGTTTGGCACCCCCTCAAGCTGGCGCCCCGGGCAGCCCCCCGGCTCGCACGGCCCTTGAGCCACCCCTGCATAGAGTAAGTAACAGTGTATATTATTTAATTTCACAAATCCTAACGAGTTTTTAGTAAATGTCATTTTCAAGATAAAAGCAAGAGAAAGTCTGTGTGGTGCACCGTACCATTTATTTTTATTACCAAAATACAAAATTACCTTTACCTCTATGTGAGTAGGTTTGTGGACCTATAATTTCCTAGACACTTTTATTTGTATTATTATTATTATTATTATTATTATCATTATTATTATTATTATTTGAGTTTACTGACGTATCGGAACAACTAGAGGTCATGTAACATCATTAAAATCATTCTACTCATGTTAATGTGTACAACAAGGTCCATAATATCTGAATCCCTTTTTTAAACAACCTGTATATACATGTGTGTGTCTGTGTAATTTCTCTAAAAAAATATGTATTAAACTAAAATAATTTGATGAATATTTTAAGGGGATAGAAATAATAGCTAGAACACACATGCCCACCCTCCCCTAAGTAAACTCCTGGATGCGCCACTTAATCCTAATACCTTCAAAATTAAGTCTGATATGAGTGGGAAAAAGTCTTGTTCGTCTATAAAACACGAATAAATCTATTTAGATAAATCCTTTTCACCTCTCTCTTCTTACAAAACCAACGTTATACAAATAGGTTTTTTCTAATCAAGGAAACACTGTTTATGCTAATTATTTATAAGGTAAACATAATCAAGTTTAATCTATAAAAAACTTTTAACCTAGATTATACAAATACATTACAGGGAACATTCTCAATATATCAGGTTTGGAGGTGACAGACAATAGTGTCCAGTCAAGGGTTTACCTGAACAGGATATAAATGGGTTTTTGGAAAGGGGAGTAGCGGGGTTTACAGGGTGAAAAAACATGGCAACAAAGTGAATGCCAAAAAGGGGTTGGGGAGGAGAGGGAGAGGTGCTTCCGAAGCCAGAGCAATCTACCAGGAAGCTACTGAACTTTTTCAACAGTTTAGACATGATTTAATTTGAAAATATCAAATTTTGTTAAAATTATTGTATCATAAATATTTATCGTGTATGATAGAACAATATATTATTCTCTATAATATATGATAACTTCAAAACTATACTCTTGTATTTCATGTTTTATTTATTATTAATTTAATTGAAATTACGTATAATTGTAAAAAATTAAATATTAACTTGTAACTTTTTTTGATTAATATAGTTCATTTTAAATTTACAAGTTTAATATAATAAAAAGAACGCATGTTGTTACTATAAATATTTTATAAGCAATAGAGTAAACAAATTTATCGTTCTTATATAGTAGGTATCTATCCGAATCTTAAGTGACCATGTGAAAAGTTTTTTATCCACTTTGATTGAGCTTAAGGTTCTACCACTACCTATTTTGAGAAATGTTATTGCAGAGTCATATATTATTTGTTGCCTTAAGGGCAGAATGTTAGCGATATTGTATACATCATTAGTAGGTGTGAGGTAAGGGAGTCTGTATAAGTTTTTGATTGCTCTATTCTGTAGAACTATAAGTGGCATAAGATAAAAATCTCACACTTGGGAATCGTGTTGGTATACAATGTTTTAGAATAATGTTACCAGTTGTTTAGTTTCCACCTTTCCATCCACATATACCTCAGTTTTAGCTTCTGTGGTGCTGACTGACAGCTCACAGCTGACTTCTGACGGCTTTGAAAAGCTACCAGACCAAATTATGTATCCCTACGCCGAACCATATGATCTGCAAAAAACATGTCTTTAGCATTTGTCACTTCTGACAGTCAAAATTTAGGTATATACCTAACTGTTGACTGTCAGACGTCAGCTGTGAACTGTCAGTCAGCACCACAGAAGCTAAAACTGAGGTATACTAACATTTTGTTCAGTTTTGTTTACGTGTGTCTTTTTTAAAGAATAATAGAATATAGTAATTTATTACTATAAATTATTTCTAGTCAACTTGAGGTGTGCGGTAACTTGTTGCCAATACGAACTTGTACATGTTTGGCCAATATACAAAACACCTCAACTTGTGGTAATATTTGGACTCTCCAAAATGTCTAAACTTGCGATGTGTAAATGATATCAGTTTATATCTTAAAACTGCAGAAATGAACACTTGTCCAGTTAACTTCAAGGGGTTGGTGGACTTGTTTCTCTTTTATAATAACCCCGCTTTTAAAGTGTATTAACTTATAACCCTGACCTTGTATTGGTTTAACAGCTGGTGAATTAATAGTAGCTGTTTCATCTTGTTATGTTTCTGTATCCAGGTCCCGGAACTATTGAATATCATGTAGTTGATCCTCATTATCCCGGTCCACCTTCTTAGCTTGTTTCAAGCACCATACAACTGTCTGGGGCACCGGGATGGTTCTGGTTATGTCTCACACTTTGTATTCATATGATGTCGACTTGAAGCATTGTGATTAAACGATCACTCTTTAATCTGCATGACTTCATAAATGAGAGTGAATGGTGTTCAAATAATATTATGATCTCATTTTCTACTAATAATTTGCATAATTTCTGAAGTTTCAAAATTAATAGGATCGTGACCGTGCCGTGGTGTCTTCAAAAAAGTGAGAAAAGTGACAAGAAACCATAAAATAGAGATTATAAAATGACTTAAGAGGCAATTAAAAGTGACGAGAATATATCAGCATTATAAATCATTTATAATATTGGGTGATATGAATAAAAATGAGTGTATAGTATAAACTTAACTTTTTTGAGTAGATACTTAAGTTTGTATGAATAAAACTATTAAGTATCTACTCACTTTTTGAGAATATACTCACATCATGGAATCTTACTATACCTCAATTTTAGCTTTTGTGGTGCTGACTGACAGCTCACAGCTGACTTCTGATAGCTTTGAAAAGTAACTACGTATCCTTCCGCCGAACCATATGATCTGCAAAAACATGTATTTATCAGCTGTCACTTCTGACAGCCAAAATTGAGGTCTATACAAGAAACATATATGACTGTTTTATTTATTTTTTATTTATATCTATATTAATTTTTTATTTATTGTTGACCTTGACATGTTGATGTTAGGGCTAGTATTAATTATTTATTTTTTCCATGATATTATATTTTTTAATTTATTATTTAATCCCATATTGGTTTTTATTATTATAAATAAATAATTTTTAAAATTTTATTTATTTTACTAATAATTATTTGTTGATAGTTTTATTAATAACATTATAAATGTGATAATATATTACTGTTTATAAAATTTTAAAATATATTTTATTAAAAAAAATGTAAATTTTGCATTTAATCCCATATTAGTTTTTATAATTATAAATAAATAATTTTTAATAGTTTTTTTACAAATATTATTATTAATAACATTATAAATGTGAAAAATCCGAATGTACTAGTATTCCTATAGAAAAATATATAGACTTATGGTGATCGTTAGTACTAAACCAAATATTAATGCAAGATTCTTTGATGATTGAATAGTTTGGCTGAAGAATTATAAGTAGGCCTAACCGATATTTTGGAAGCCAGTCATATCAATTGAAAAGTGGGCCTTTACAATGCTTTAATTATTTAAATATTGTACAGTTATGTGGAAAAACAACTTTTACTCACAGATTTAATTCCTTTTTTGAGCACTTCATAAAGGTCTAAGCATATTGGTATTAAGTCCCTTAACCTAGTGGTAGCCTACTGTTTAAAAACTAAAACCTTTGTGGCTATGTAGGACCTTCTTGCAACTAAATGTCAACGCCGATGAGTAGTGTAATAGTTAAAAATTAAACATTTTGTGCTATTGTATGAGTACTATATAACAATTCAAACTTTTGTTTGTAAAATGAAAAATAATATTCTTACCTCTAAAGAAATTCTCGAAGAAAACATTCACTATGCTCGCCTTTACAATCTGTTATATTATTTTGTTTTAATATGTAGGCCTATTTATGATAACTTTAAATAATTTAACAAACAAAAATCAATATCCAAGAAAATATGTTTAGGCCTATAAAATAAATGACAATGACAAATCAAAAGCTATCATAACCAACAAAAATATATTTTAAATTCACTACTTTTAAACAGTTATAAAAAGTCTCTAATAAAAATACAATAACTTATAACTTGAAATATTAGCCTGGTATTTTATTTATCAACACTGGAGAAACACTCGCAAGTATTTTTTATACACTTCACAGATGTATTTGGAATAATATAAACATCATAAAACTCGAGGTTTAGCCTAGAGGCCAACACAACACAATCTTGGGGTTAAAATATTTATTTAAAAGTCTTGATACACTTAAATTTTCGAATAATGTATATCAATCACTCAGAAACACTCGCTTTTATTTTTATCACACGCTTTTATTTTATATTGAATAAATAATTATTCTAAGATCACTAAAAAAAGTTTATATTCCAAGGATAATTTGTTCACACCGAAATAATATTATCAAAAGAACACACAGACTAAGTAGCCGAATTAATATTCAAAAAAGACACTGTATTATTCAAAGTTGTAATAAAATTATTAATGGTAGCAAAGATACGCCTGTAAATACTCAACTACAATTTTACAAGTATTAAATATTTTTTTCGCTTCAAAATTTTTACTCGCGCAAGTGGTTTTATTAACTGTATTTTATACGAGAATTCACTGTTATAATGTCTATTTTAAATTGTTAGATTTTGGTTATGAAAATAACCGTTTGGTTGGTTGTTAAGTTTTGAAGTTTTCTTTTGCTGTTTAATTCAAATGAATTATTAAAAGCAAGAGAACGTTAAAAGTGGCCTTAAATGCTTAAAACAAATATGGCCACTGGATAGAAACTATGCTGCCGGTGATGACGTAGGGAACTTATTTCAGTTTTTACGGCGAATCGTATCCATACACAGTGTTTACAAAATTTAAACTTAATATTATTTCAAAAACATTTTGTATCTTTTTTCCTCTTTATTATCACAAACCATTTATTTATGTTAAAGATATGCGAGGCCAGCTATAATAATATTAATAACTGAATATAATACCATTAAATGTAAAATTTCACGCTCTATTTAAACTGTAATGGCCACAAGAATTAAAAGAAAAACTAGAATGAATTAACTAGACTTTTTTTTCTTAAATTAGATTATGTAAAAGAAAATTATACTCTAATCCTTGGGGAAGCATTGTTAAAAGTGATTGATAATATTTTTAGTGATAATAATAGTGAAACTTACCAAATAATTATTATTTACAAATATGTTGACAAAAGTTACTTTCAGACAATGTTGGCATTACTGATACCATCTGCTCGCTTCTGCTAGCTGTCATGTAAAACCACAAAAGTGGAAATTCAACTGTAGTATATACTCAACTGCTAGCTCTCAGAGAGTAGATACTCATGTTTGGTAAGAATAAAGGAGAGTATATTCTCAGTTTGACGAGTTTATGCTCATTTTCTTTTGAGTGTGATTAGTAGCAGTCTCAGCTGTGAGTATTGGGCAAAGTTTAAGGTTAAGCCTCAACATGGCTGAATTTATGAATAATATAATGCCTCGTGGAAAAATATACAAAGAAAGACATGAACATGTAGATTCCAAGAACTTCAAAAGTCTTTATCGTTTCACAAAAGTGAATGTGGATTGGATAAACCTATATTTTTTTGGGCCAGAGAAAGTGGAAACAAGAGGAGGTGCCATTAAGAACATAATTAAATTGAAGGCATTTTTAAGGTTGGTAGGTGACCCTGGGTTTCAAGTTGGCATTGTAGAAGACCTAGGTATACATCAAACAACTGTTTACAAAAACATTGTTGAGGTTATGGATGCCATCATAGCTAAATCTCCAATTTGGATTAAATTTCCTCAGACTGAAAGGGATTTTGATGCTGCAAAACAAGAGTGGCAAAATAAATATAATTTCCTAGCAGCAGTAGGTGCAATTGACTGTACTCATGTTAAAATTAACAAGCCAAAGGATTTTGGCGATGAATATATAAACAGAAAAGGCTACGCAAGTATTAATGTGCAAGCTACCTGCAACACCAAGCAAGTTTTCACCAATGTGGATGTATCATGGCCTGGCTCTGTGCATGATTCCAGAATTTGGAGAGCTTCCGAAATCCAGACAACAATAAGTCAGAATGGGGTTAATGTAGTACTTCTAGGAGACAGTGGTTATGGTATTGCGCCATGGCTTATGGTACCATATAGAAATCCACAAACACCACAAGAAATAGCCTATAACAGGTTTATCACTAAAGAAAGAGTGATAATTTAACGCTGTTTTGGACAACTGAAACAACGTTTCCCAATTCTACAGCATGCTGTGCGTTTATCTTTAATCAGAATACCCAAACTCATCATATGCTGTTTTGTCTTACATAACATAGGAAAATAATTAAATTATCCAGAACAAGATTTGCCAGCATTTGATGAAAACTTGGCATTAGTGGAAGATGGAAATGAGGATGATCTAGCAGCTGTTCCAAATATCAGGCGGAATGGTGAAGCAAGGCGAAATCAATTAGCAGAAATAATCTACTAGTAATGAAGGTTTTGATTGATGTATATAAATCATAGAACATCTCAGTTAACTTGTTATGGTTAAACTCTTTGTTAGAGAGTTTTCAAATTGATTATTTAAATCTATGGAATTGTTTATTAGTTTATAATATACAAATACATTGGTGTTATGTAAGGTTAATATAGTAGTTACTTCAATCAAACTGTTTCGGCATAATCTTATTGTCACTTTTCTTCTCTATTATTATCAAAAGATAAGAAAAAACCTTAGCAAAATAATCAAAATTAGAAAAAGTTATTTATTGATCACAGTAAGAATACATAAATACTTTATATAAGTTGATTAACGGTGTTGTTATGATAAGCTCTACTAGAGGGTTTTGAATATTTATAACGTGTAAAGTTTCATATTATTATAAAGATTTTTGGAATTAGATGAAATAAGTACTACTATAATAGTAGTCCTAAATCTTGTGAAGAATTTCCTTGAAACATATAAACCCTCTGGCCAAGTTTATCGTACCATTACCTAATTAACCACCCTATTCCCCAAGTTCTAACATTAATTTATTTTATTTTAACTCCAAAACTCTTAACTGCTTTAGTAAGACCAAGCACTGGAGTTCTGAATTGTTTAGTGGCTTCGATTCTTCAGTCTCATATTTCTCCAATACACTATTCTTCTTCCTTTTTGGAGTTGGTTCATATGAATCCATCAATATGACATTCTCCATTGTGCTGCTTTCTTCTTCAAACACTAATGGAATGCTCATATCCACTCCTGAATTTGGTGGAATGGGGTCCACTTCAACAGGCTGGTCCGATACACCAACCACAGTTCTCCTAGAGTGCATTAGTGCAATAATACTCTTTTAATGCCATTAGTATTATTTATTATGATTATTAATAGAGAAAAATAACTGAGCATTAATGAATAGAACACGGCCACATGTGGATCTGTATAGTCTTAATTGGAATAAGGTTATGCCTAGGTTATTTGATGAGTGTGTAGTTTATTATAGAAAATGTTGACTACAAAGTTACATTATTTATTAGTGTCAAACATAGAATATGCACAGATACTTGTTTAATATTAGAAATAAATAGTAAATATATTGTACAAATTGTATGACATACCTGGTATTGTTGTAATTGTCGGATTAGAATCTCCATCCAACAACTCGTGAATAATTTTCTCCCAGTCCTTTAATATAATTTTTTTTATTCTCAGTTTGATTCAAATCACACTTCTGCTTCATTTGCATTTTCATGTTGTTAATTTTTTTTTGTTATAGAACTTATTTCTACATTCTTCCCACACAGGCCTGTAGTTTGATCTGAATTTGAAGCAAAGCTGAAGATTTTCCCTTTCTTACTGTTGGCAATTGCGATTTATTTAATAGAATAGGATGTTCCCTTAAAATATTTGCAAAAGTTACCGAAGGAATATTTTCCATTACTACAAAATGCAAAATAAAACCTATACAACCAGACAGACCAGAATACAGCAGTTGAGGTTATGTTGACAGATAAACAGTTGACAGGCATACACAAAAATGAGTATCTACTCAGTTTCAAATGATCAAGAAGGCAGTGCAAGTGAGTATCTACTAGATTGAGGTAGTCTCTTTTTATTCTTACCAAAATGAGTTTATACTAGTTGTTCTGAGAATATACTCTTACCAAGTACTCATACTTATGAGTATAAACTCTGAGTAAGAACTCAAGCTTTATTCATATTACCCATTATGTATTTTTCTCTGTCCCCTACCAAAAATACCAGTTAAAACAAACGTCTAACATAACTTTAAGAAAATCCCCAAAATAAATTTAAAAATATTTTTAATTTGAGATTTTTTTATAGTTATCTTCTTTTCTTCTTCCAATGCATTAATTTTCTTTGCTCGTTTTATCATCATTTTTCTTTTATTTTGTCTCAGATAATTTTGATAGCTTTTGTGGGCACCTTGGGCGAGAGCTAGTAACTGTCTTGTAATGGGCACTAACTCTGGTTGATTACTATACATTTGTGATGCATCTTTTGTAGTTAGATGTGCACTTAATGTATTTTATGACATTTGGGCCCGATTTTCTGTGAGGACTCTACTTGAGGAAGATATCCTTCTTTCAAAATTTGTATTGCCATGGGAAAGAAATAGGTAAGTTTTTACAACTTTACATAGTGTTGAATATTTTTAGTTTTCCGCTGGATTATACAATGTGAATAAACAGATCAAAATTCGTCTCCTCTAAAACCTTCTCAATTTAAAGAATTTTATCTTCAAGCTGCAAAATCTTCCACTCATCAATAAATATATCGTAAGAAACATTAAAATGTTAACCATAGTTCAGTTATATACGTAGTTAGATATTTCTGGCACCTCAAGCAACTATCCGCTCAAAACCTTCCTTATGTTAAAAATTAAACAGTGAAAATAAAAATGCTATACATTAATACAGCTTTTGATAATTTGAAAACATTATAAATAATTGATAATAAAATTATTTTTTCTTAGCATTTTAACTTACTAATCATCCAATTTATTTGCTTATGTACTAATTACGCTTATGGGTTATGGATGTCGAAGTTTGAATTTTGAGTAAGTACACCCAAATTTGACTAAGGATAAAGAGTAGAAAACCGTTCAGGGAAACCACCCTAAGTGCATCCGACTGGGATTAAACTCCGATCTCCTCGTTCTTGGCAGTCTCTATGTTTTTTAATATTAGCACCTTAGACCACAAGGCTACCAAAACAATAAGCAGCAATCAGATTTATGAAAACCCTCAATTTCTCATAATTGAGATTCACTTTTAATTATGGCAGCCAAAATCAACAACAAAAGCTAACAAGTGGGCTATATTATGCATTTATTAGGTTTTATACTTACATAGAATGTTTTTAATAAGATTACTAAGTGATAATCTTCATTTCATTAGAAAAACCTTTAAGACTTGTAAATAAGTGAGCCTAGTAAATTGTTTAGAAAGTGACTAAAAGTGACTTTAGTCATACAAAAAGGAATGTACTAAAAGAGTAGAAAAGTGCGACCACTGGCATCACTGAAGATCCTTGTTAACAGGATAGCACATCTATAGTGATGTTATATTCACACCTCAGGCCATGCTGGATATCACATTCATGGTTATTTAATATACACTGAGCCATGCGGGTATCACATCTATATTCATTCTTGTTTACCCTCAGCCATGTGGATAACATTCTATAGTGATGTTATCATTCACCTTCAGCCATGCTGGATAACACATTCATGGTTTATGTTATACATACACTGAGCCATGCGGGATATCAATCTATATTCATGTCTGTTTACCCTCAGCCATGCGGGATAACACTTCTATAGTGATGTTATATTCACCCTCCAGCCATTATGCTGGTATATTCATCATTTCATGGTTATGTTTATACATACACTGAGCCATGCGGGATATCACATCTATATTCATGTCTTGTTTACCCTCAGCCATGCGGGATAACACTTCTATAGTGATGTTATATTCACCTCAGCCATGCTGGATATCATATTCATGGTTATGTTATACATACACTGAGCCATGCGGGATATCACATTATATTCATGTCTTGTTTACCCTCAGCCATGCGGGATAACATTTCTATAGTGATGTTATATAGCATTATACACTGTTATGTTATACACATACATGCGGATATACATTATATTCAGTCTTGTTTAACCTCAGCCATGGGAGTTATTTAACCAAGCTTCATATGTAGTTGATGTTATGAATATCAGATAACACATCATTACTAGTTTGATTAAGCATTATAGTGGTTATATTTACCTTAATGGATGTATGGAGAGTTTGAAACGTTATAACACTTATAGGGATGTATGTTTACCAGTTATATGTGTCTAGAGTTTGAAAATCATAGATACACATCATTAACCTTAATTCCATTAGGAGTAAGTAAAATAATCAATCACACAAGCGCAAATTAATAAACCGTATAAACAAGTTCTCAGACTGTAGTACCTGATATAATTTAAAAGCAATATTCAAAACACAAGTCATAATCAACACGTACGTGAAGTCCTTCCCAGAACGTAGCCAAGAGAGCTATCCAATCACACCGCACTGTCACGGGAAATATCCAATGTTATACAACTCTAATAAATTCTTCAGGCCCGTAGGCCGCAGGCCCTCCTCCATACCCCTAGCGCATCAAGCCTAATGCTTTTAGCTGCTAGTCCTGCTTGTCTTCATCTTGAATGAAGGAATTCTAAACTCTATGTATGCTTCCTCTTAATCCCCACCTCCTTTTCTTCACCCTTATTCAAGATATTATATGTCTTCTTATTCCTTATCAGATATTCACCATTCCGAGGCAATCCCTACCTTATTTCATCTCTCATTCATTAGTCATGTTCTTCTAATCTTCTGCTTCTTCATCTGCTTTATAACAACATCCCTGATTTTTTCCTTCTTATTTTTCTAATACTTGTAGTTGCAATTAAAAAAGCTTTAAAAATATAAAATGTGTCCACCTTTCTTCTCTACACCATATCGAGTTATTTAACTTGTGGGCTCTATTTTCCATTGTATCTAAAAATTCCATCAATCTCACCATTTCACTTCCTAAACAAATTCAAATATCGACCATTCACCTCTACATAAGTTGTGTCAACCTAAAATCGTATTTTTCCAACTATTCCGAACACCACATTCCACTTTGAATTCAATCCATTTATGATCTAAGGCTAAAATATAATTATTATTCTGTCAGTCCACAATGTTATCAGTAAATTCTCTGGTAGCTATGGTGATATCTGTATTAGACTTATCCCCTTAAGTATGTTTGTAGGTTGTTAAATAGCCATATTTATCAGACCAAATAGTTCATTTGGGAAGATGAAACCGTCAACCACATCACCTCTCGAATTTGTGTTATAAAAATGCCATTAAGAAGATTTTGCATTAACGTCGGCACATCTGGCCCAAATTCAGAAACAACCTTACATATTGCTTTGTGTGATTATGTATCTCACCTACTCATACATGATATATCTGCAAATAGTTACAATATGAAGCTGTTCTCCAACTTTACACAACCCTCAATTCTGTGCTATACCTTATGCACACATCATTTGCATTTGTTGTAGGGGCCTTAGTGAATCCACTGTCTAATGCACACCGCTTGAAACAACCTACCAGAGTTAGGAAACATTCTGCACCAGGGTGATGCATGACATCTCCTAGCAAGGAAGGCTGACGAGTAGGAGCGATAAGGATCTATTGGTCTCAGGTGACGTGTGGAAGTTTGTGTGTAGGTGGAGAGATAACTTACCAGAGTCAGGAAACATTCTTCACCAGGGTGATGCATGACATCTCCAGCAAGGAAGGCTGGCGAGTAGGAGCGATAAGAGATCTATTGGTCTCAGGGTGATGTGTGGAAGTTTGTGTGTAGGTGGAGAGACAACCTACCAGAGTCAGGAAAATTCAATTCTACCAGGGTGATGCATGACATCTCCTAGCAAGGAAGGCTGGACGAGTAGAGCGATAAGAGATCTATTGGTCTCAGGGTGACGTGTGGAAGTTTGTGTGTAGGTGGAGAGATAATCATTGTGAATTTTGTAGCCTTCACTAAGTTACATAAAAAATACAAACTTAAGTCTATTGTACAGTTTCAAGCGGAAAAGTGTTTACCCCTTTCCACTCACCTTACCCAAGCATGAGTTCTCAAACCACATCCCAACCAATAGAGAAAAGTGTAAACTATAAGTTATTAATCACCAGACACACAATAATAATTAACTAGTAAGTTCGCAAAATCACCTTGGGTCGATAGAATAAAGGGCGTAGAATGAAACTTAAATATGAAAAGAATATTTATTTTTTCATAAAGTTAAAAAATTTTATTAGTACACATTTTACTGTCTGCATATTTTACTTCGATGGCTGCTTAGTCTAACACGCCACTCTCGTGGTAGACTAGACTGCCAGTGATGGGATGATCTAACTTTGAATCTGGCTTGAGTGTATTCCCTAAATAGTTTTCCACACGAGTGGGGGTACAATTCCTCTAAATATATCCAATCTAATCCCTAAAACTTTATTCTTAATTTGTGCATAAGCGAATAACTTGAATTAGTAGTAATAAGCTGCGCTAAATTTTTGTATCCAGGTCGTTCTTGTTTATTCTGCTTCAATCCTTATTTATTCTTACAGGCTTCTTATTTGTTCCAAATCATTACCTACTTTTTATTTCAACTCGATCTCCCTTATTTACTCAGGCTATTTCCTAATAGATTCCGAACCGTTATTCCTTCTTTATTGTTATTAATTCACCCATATGTATTCACATGCCTGTCTTTTCTAATTCCCACATGTTCATAATTTATTTCGATTTCGAATAGTAGAAGAGTATTTTAACCGGCTTCATTGTCGATTAATGAAAAGGAGAAGTTGCTAGAGCTCGCATCAGATACCACTCTGAAGAACCTCTTCAATGGCGGAATGGTGAACCTAGTCAGTTTTTGGGATCGTCACGGTGACGAATACAATGCATTTTATAGAAAGGCCATAATGTTTTTACTGCCGTTTGCTAGCACGGAGCTTGTTGAACGGGCGTTTTCTTCGTATACTTATATAAAAATAAATATAGAAGCAAATTAGACGCAGCTCCGGATTTGAGATTGTATTTATCCTCTTTTGAGCCTTATTTTTCAAAACTTTGTAATTCAATACAGTCCCAAATATCACATTAATTTTTCTTTTTTTCTATCTTTTTGTTAATTTGTTTGCTTACTTCAAAAATAAAATAAAATTAATGAAAAAATACACCATTTATTTTAATTCAACATATACCTTTTTTGGAGAAGTTTCTGGAATCTGTAATGGGTGAAACAGATGGGGGGGGGGGGGATGCCTGGAGGATTTAGGGTAGGGGGTACGCGGAAAAGAACCGAGCCAGCTGGGGGTACGCGGTCTGAAAAAGGTTGGGAGCCACTGACCTAATCCAAAGTATAGTAAGGTGCTACATTTAATAGTTATTCTAAAATAAAATATTTTTACAATAATGTTTTAAATACGTAATATTATTCCTTTCAAAAAAGAATGATTGATTGAAACTGGTAATGTTTGCAAAAGAGATTAATTAAAGGTAATTTAAAAGACATATACGAGTTTTTAAAAAATAAAATGCACTGCAGAATAAAATATCATTTTTAAAATTTGCGGATCATTGTCCTAAAAATTACATCTTATCTGGGAGAAGTGGTACACATTTTGTGTTTTTTTGTACAACACATTAAAATGTAATATTAATTATTATTGGAGCAAATTAAAAAAACATAATATTAGATGACTACAAATCATGTGTAGTTAATATAATATGTGCTGTACAACAGCCAAAGTGTTACCTCAATGGTTGTACTTCTTGCCCTGGAACAGAATATTTAAATTAACATTTAAGTGGAAAAATTAGAAGAGGAAATGATTGAGCATATTACATATTAATAAAGGGTATCTGTCCACAAGTGTAGTTTAGAGACATCTGCAAAAAGCACAAAAAAAATTTTCGTGTATTTCTTGATCAACCTGTTATTTTAAATAAACATTCATTCATGTCTAAGTACAATCAGCTCATTCATCTTATTTGAAAGATAATATAAAAGAAGAATGATGCTGTAATATACTTTGATTTTTCAGAAATTTCTTAATTTTTTTTACTTCAATACGAAAATCAATCATACTTTTGGAATGAAGATAAAATTTAAACTTTTTCCTGTTGTATTCTACTTCAAAGATTCGTTAGGCCTTAAAAAAAAAGCTTTGTATTTATTTAAGAGAATCTTAGTAATGACACCATATTATTTCATTTATTTCAGAAAAAGTTCATTTCATACCTACATTTAGATGTGATTCCAACATTGGTTAAGATCTATTACTTCTCTGATTGCTCTGCTGCCCCATTCAAAAACAGGAGAATTTTTACTAATCCATGCTGCTGTCTTGTAGCGCCAGCGTCGCTTACTACCAAGCAACAAACTGGTAAAAATAAATTAGGGCAGACCAAAATAAGCATCCACGTATTTAATAAACAACCAAATTAAACTCAGTAATTTTTTAAACAACGATGGGATTTTAATACAGGCAATAATAAATTTCGGATCGGCATACATTCCTACAACCTTCAGATGAGGGTGAAAACCACAGACCAAAGAACAATTAAATATATTAATGTTAAAGTTAAAGAGCACAGAAATTCTAAGAATCAGATAAACTAATCAAAGCCACACACACGCGATAGAAGCTCCTGGTTAAATTCATAAACAGCGAGAACATTTACTCCAAATATGACGTTCAGAATCGGCCCTTTTAAGGGCCATCCTCAACTTGCATGGTTACAAAAAAATGAGAATTGGGATGAAATCACGTTTAATCGCACTATAATCTAAGATGGCAAGAAGTGCCAAAATATCTTAGTGTATATAATTTAAATACTACCATCTTAAACCCCATATAAGAGACCAAAATAGAAAATGTTTTGTAGGTTTTAAATGATTTTTTATTGCAATATTTTTTCACCATTAAAATCTAGGCTATTGAGCACAAATTCATTTTGGTGAGTTTACAAATTAGATCTTTTAAGTTTATTGTGATCAGAACCTCTATCATTTTATTAATTTGGTAACCATGATATTATTAGAAATGCAATTAAATGTGATCCCATCGAGATCCCAAATTTAAATTCAATAAGCAAAAACAAATTAGTCCAGGAATCAAATAATAAAAATATTTAAAATATAAGTAATTGTCTAGATAATTAGCTAAAAATTAAATTAAAAATATATAAACAAAGATAATTTCACACAGAAAAATAAATTACAATATTCTGACATATTAGGTTCAAGATACCTATTCAATATTTTGCCTAGTGTGTGGGTCTCTGAAAGTCGAAACACCATACTTTATAACAAACTTATTTCAGAGGATGACTTTGGAGTGAACTATTAACAGTTTTAAAACACTGGGTATATATGGCAACGTTCCCAAAACATAACCAAGAGGGCGGTCCAATCACAACGCACTGCCATGAGAACTATTCAATGTCAGCGCACCAAAGAACGATAGTCCCTTCTTCTTGCACACAACACTATTAAATGTTATAGGCCCGAAGGCCGCAGGCCCTCCTCCATACCTCTAGCGCATCAAGCCTAATGCTTTTAGCTGCTAGACCTGCTTGTCTTCATCGTGAATGAGGGACTCTTATCCTCTCCTCATATTTTAAAGCACAAATTCTCTCATCCCCTAAAACAATGTCTCCTTTATCCATAACAATCGTTAGGTCTCACTTCATTCAATCCTCCCTCTATATCTTCAATCTTGACCTTAATCTCCTTCTTTTCTTCACACTCAATTTAGATCTTAAGTTTCTTCTTTCTTATCAGGTCTTCAACATTCCAAATCAATTTCTTCTTCACTTTATCATTAATTCAATAGTCTAATTCTTCTAGTCCACTCCTTCTCCACCTGCTTTAGCATACAATCTCTGGGTCTTTTCTTTTTTCTATCTTCTTGGCCCGGACCTTGTAGCGGTCTTCGTAAACACTTTGAAAACCTCATTTGTCTTCACCGCACTTTCTCTTCTTTCCACTAGACCACGATCCAGTATTTTCCTCACTAATCCAATCCTTAGGTCTTCGTGATTCTCACTTTTGTACATGACGTGGTAAAAAGTTTCTGAAACATTGTCCAACATTTTGCTCTCCATACTGGTTCAACCCGTATAAATTTACTGGTAAATTTCCATAGCCACTCTGAAACTGGGTAAAATAATGGTTGCCAGTTAATGATCTCATATTTTTATACTCTTGTTAAAACAGATGGTAAATACTAATAATTTAACTTCCATTGGGGTTATTCCGCCACTTAAATTGTTATTGTTCTCAAAGTACAAAAACACCTATCAGATCTTCTTAAAATTCTCTTTCGTATCAAAATATCAAATGGAAATACACCTCTTTATACCACAACAGCATCCTATGATATCGTTCTGTATGCCTATGTCAACATAATAAGTCCCTTTCTCTGCACACATATACGTATAAGTGGGGTACCAAGTATGCCATTGCACTAAGAATGATAGAGGTAGAATGTAGGGGAAATGTACCCAGTATTTATGAAAGCGAGAGCAGGAAAACATAGAGGGAAAATGAACCTCCGCACACTCGGTTGGCATTCGTTTAAGTGTACTTTTAAAATAACATTACTATTATTATAACATACTTTTCCTTACAAAACATTTTGTTTATTCTTTTGAAAATAATTATTTTAATTGAGTAATTTGAAAAATGATACCTGGGCATGAGAATCTAACCCGGAACCAGTTGTTATTTTTTAATCTATTTGTTAAAGATCGAAAAACGGCTCATTTACATAGCTATAATCGCTCATCATCATATATATATATACTAGCTTTTGCCCGCGGCTTCGCTCGCGTTAATGTAGATTTTATCAATAAATTCAGGTTGTCGATTGACACCGGAAATATGACAATAAAAACGATGAACATATTGAGGTTGTTAGTCAATAGAGGTAGAGATAAAAAAAAACTACACAATATAAATCAGGATTAAGTGTAGGAGTAGAAAAGAAGTAGCGGAGTGTGTGTCAGTAGAGTCACAGGTTATGTCTTGCCACGAATTGGAAGATCCTATTCCATCTTAAATTTTACTTACAGTTAAATAAAATCCCTTATTTACTCCGCTTGTTCTTGACCGTTGCAATCATGGGCACAGAATAGATCATTATTTTAGGACGCCCCTATATACTATGTTGTATGTCCTTCCATTTGGCACAAATACATACAAATTCTGGGCATTGGACACACGCGAACAGGCTACATATAGCTGGCCATGGGAAAAACATGGCATTTCCAAATGCACCCCTGCTACATGCAATGTTTGCCCTTGCGCTTTGTTAATAATAATAGCAAAACTAAGTTTGATTGGAAACTGGAGTCTTTTGAATTGAAATGGTAGGTCAGTGGGGATTATTGGGATTCGAGGTATGATTACAGTTTCCCCTTTTCCCACACCTGTTAAAATGGTGGCACAAATTATATTTTGCCCTAATTGTGTAATTGAGGCCTCGTCCCATTACATAAACGGGGTTCATCTAAATTTCGCATAAGCATAACTGGTACAACTAATTTCAATTGTAGTTTATGCAAGGGTACACCCGATAGCTCCAGAGAATTTAAAAACTCAGCGGGATATGAAGTGCTCTGTTCTGTGTCCATGATTGTATCTATTGACAAATACTCCTTTATTTCTCCCTGCACCTCTTTCAAAATGTCAGTGTTGATTTTGTTAACGATTTCATATTTTGGTGCAAGAATTGCTCTTGCACACAACCAATGATCACAATTTAAATTTAGTTGTAAGTTTGGGTAAACTTTAGCAATGAGCTCCACATCATTTTCCACCAAATTACAGAATTCCCCTGTAAGTAAAATACAGCCTTCAGCATCCGTGTCCAAACGTCCATCACCAATTTTCAATAGTGTATCTGCGTAATGTCCTGAATCTACGTCATTATAAAGGTGGACTCTCATATTCGTTGTTAGGCTGAATTTTTTCACTTTTGCCCACAATCTTGATGACTTGAGACAGGCTTTGATTTCATCTGCATGTGTGTCCCTCTGGGTCACCGGTAGAGTTTGTCGGAAGTCACCAGCCAGTAAAACTACCATTCCTCCTCTCTCGCAAGTCCTGAAGATTTTGGTTTAACGCCTCTATAGCTTTTTTGTGGGACATCGTACTTTCGTCCCACACTAAAAGTTTACATTGTCGTAGCATCATACATCTAAAGCTATTTTTGCTGAAATGAATAATACCAAACTTTTTACGACAATTTTGTCATTTACCATAACGGGGTGAACAGACAGAGCTTAATTAGCTGAATATAATCATTTTTAATCATTTTAAGATAGATGTGCCTAAAATAACTCGGGAACAGATTTTTATTCGGGGTATCAGATTTTCTTCTGGGATACCACAGGTCCCTTTTTCTGTACTCCAGGCATCATGTTGCAATTAATTTATTCATATCAGTAGGCCGAGTTGTTAAGCTGGACGACCGTCTAACAGTTATTTTTTTCTATCCGTCAGGAACAGTACTTTTTTCTGGATGAAAGGTACCCTAGGTCCTTTTCTGTACCCATGACAACGTGTATGCGAAATTTCATGATGATCGGTCGAGTAGTTTAGGCGTGAAAGCGTAACAAACAATAACAAACAAATAAACAAACAAACTCACATTCTCATTTTTTTCTGGATGAAAGGTACCCTATATCCTTTTCTGTACCCATGACAACGTGTATGCGAAATTTCATGATGATCGGTCGAGTAGTTTAGGCGTGAAAGCGTAACAAACAATAACAAACAAACAAACAAACAAACTCACATTCGCATTTTTTCTGGATGAAAGGTACCCTATGTCCTTTTCTGTACCTATGACAACGTGTATGCGAAATTCCATGATGATCGGTCGAGTAGTTTAGGCGTGAAAGCGTAACAAACAAACAAACAAACAAACAAACTCACATTCGCATTTATAATAGTAAAGGATAAGGATATACGTAATTGTATAACATTGCTTTTTGCCATATCTATTTTACTTCGTATAAAGAGAAAATATTGTAATTGTGAAAAAATCGAACTTTGATATTATGTTGAATATTGAAATTTAATATACCTACTAACATAAAAATGTTAACCTGTATATATTCTGTTTGTATGTCTACCTCGGTTTGTCTGTCTGGACCTGGTGACACAGCCGAAATGGTTTGACGGATTGATATCTAGACATTGGATGGTATTACCTTCAGCCGTTTATTGTATTTTAATTCTAGCCTTTAAACTGCAAGTAAGTTATGTTTTTTTTTAATGTGAGAATTTTTATTAACTGGCTCAAACACTGGTTTAAATGAACGTCTGCAGTCTATTGACAAGACAAATATTACTAAATAGGCACCAATTTTTGAAGAGAAAATTAGTTTGAAGGTAGATACTTTTCAAGTGATTAATTTTTAAATAATTGTTGTTGTTGTTATTGTTGTTGTTATTGTTGTTATTGTTGTTTTTGTTGTTATTATTGTTGTTATTGTTATTGTTGTTGTTATTGTTGTTGTTATTGTTGTTATTATTATTGTTGTTGTTATTATTTTTATTATGGTGATTGTGAGAAGAAATGAAGGACCTACAATTAAACTTGGGATCCGAACCACGGTGAAGGCCTGGCATTCCACACATTCACAAGTTCTGATTAATACACGTCCAGTCAGAGGTTATGGAAGGGTTTGTAAATCAGGTAAATCTGTTCTTGGACCAAGGATTGAACCCCGGTCCCCCAACACACAAGTTGAACACCTTAGCCCTAAACCACCAGGTCACTTAATAATTTTTGAACAATTTAATGCCTGACTAAATAGTCTACAATTTTGTTTGGATATTATAGCATAGGGTTTTACATGATTAATAATATTGTCTACTTGTTTTTTAGAGAAAAAATGGTCAAAAGGTACATATTACTATTTTTTATGCAAAATATTTTGAAAATTGCTTTAATGGTTTTGTTATAATTGAATATCTAGGCTGTGTTTTACATGATGAATAGTAAGGGCATAGAATGGCTGCGGTCAGGAGGTGAGCGGAGAGGTGTTCAGAACCTCTCTGGAATTTGATGTTCCTCCTCAGGGGCTCCATATGTTTCGTATAAAAAATGTATAGGCAAAAGGTATAAAAACAATATATTTTCCACCACCTTGTTTGTAGAATATTTATTCAAAATAGGTTCTTATCATACGGAGTCGTATTTCCTTAGTTACTACAATTTGTTTCTTGTACAATTTAAAAAAAATAGTTATTATTCCAATTCCATTCTTATTTATTTTGACTCGCCACTTATATGTACTGACTTTTTCCATATTCATACCGAACCATCCTTCTGTATTAATTCCAACACATTCCCTATCTATTCCGAATTGTTTATTATTTATTCCTACTTGGTACTTATCTATTAATAATTGTTATTTATTTATTTCACTCGTTCATAATTTATTACGACTCAATTAGGCTAATTTAATCTAACTCGTTCAATATAAATTCTAACTAGTTTCTCAATCTTTGCTAAAATTCATTATTACTTAAGTATTCCGAATTGTTTGTCTTTATTTATTCACACAGATTCCTCATTTATTTCAACTTGTTCATTATTTATACCGTCTCGTTCCTAATTTATTCAGAATAATTTTTCATTTATTCTAAATCCTTCCTATTTATTTTGTTTCATTCCTAATTTATTTTGACTTATTTCTTTCCATAAATCCAGACTTTATTATATTTATTTTTTCTCATTTTTCTTAACAAATTCTGACTATTTTCATATCTATTAAAATAATTTATAGATTCTGATTGGTTCCTTATTTATATAAGCACATTATTTATTTATTTAGTGGGGTTCTTTTTTATTCAAATTTAATACAGTTTTTTTATGACTCGTTCATTATTTATCCCAGCTAGTAAATTATTTATTCTGAATCTAATTTTATGATGGTTATTACATTGTCCAAAATTTTTTGGCGTATAAAACAATGAACACAACTTTTAACACTGAATTATAATATGCAACCAGAATTTTTCTATCGCCCACAATTATATTATATTAATATGAAAAAATCAACCTATTTTATCACAATTATTGGCTATGTGATTTCCCCCCCATATAATTAGTACTTGCAGAAATGTGACAGATATACTGGTAGGCATATGAACTCTGAAGTTTAATCTGAGCTGACATTCACTGTTTTCCAACTGAGAACTTTGAGTTCTCTTTTGCCTGTAAAGTCACTAGAGGCTTTAGGAAATAAATATACTTTCAAAGGGATTAACTGGTCTAGGAGAACGAAACATTGAATTTTTGGTAGAAAAACCTGTTACTCTCAAGTTAAACAACGATAATTACATAAGAATATTAGAGTTTGTAAATACCAGTTGTCACTTTTATGTGGGCATAGCCTTAGGCATTCTTATTTTTTTCAATGAAGAACCAGCCTGATTAGCCGAATTCACGATAGCGCCATTGAACTGTGACTTCAAGGATGGTTGTAGCTGAGTGGAGAAGGAGTATAGGACTTGTTCTTTCTTGAAGACTCTTCTGGGCGTTTTTTCTTGATGATTGATGGATGTATTCCCTTAATGAATAACCTATAAGGAAGATGTTTAAATACATGTGGGCAGCGTCTACATATATGAAGTAATGTCCACAAATTAGGTAGTGATCTGAGTTCAATTAGCCTCATCAGGCTCCTATCCATTGGTGAAGCCTGGTGGTACCGTCTCACCATTGTAAAGGAGTGTGGTGAGAGCCGCTCATCATAAAAAGAAATGAATGCATCCTCAGCGACTACAAATGAACGTCTTACCAATGTTTCTCTACCATTCTCTCTGGATATATTTATAGACGACGAGGCTGATTCCCTGGAGGTGGCAGGATTCCTAGAGGTGGCTGATTCCCTGTAGGCGGCTGATTCTCTGGAGGTGGAAGTCTCCCTGTAGGCGGCTAATTCTCTGGAGGTGGAAGGCTCCCTGGTGGCGGCTGATTCTCTGGATGATGTTGATTCTCTGGAGGTGGCTGATTTGTTGGAGGAAGTTGATTCTCTGGAGGATACTGATTCCCTGGAGGTGGATGATTCTCCGTAGGTGGCTGACTCACGATTGGATTGATTTACCTGACGATCTTTCTTGTAGCATTCATACGCCTTCGTTATAAGAGCACGAGTCTTGTCATCGAAAACAGAGGTTTTCCTCAGATGAGAAACAACTTCTTGAGTCAACATCAGCACCTCGGAATGCTCAATAGTAGAAGAAGATTCTTGTTGGCTGGATGCGGAAGGTGGCTGACTAGACGATGTTCTCTCAGCTGACACGATCGGCTCCAGGTTAGAAGAGTTTTGTTGACTGGATCTGGAAGGTGACTGACTTGATGAGGTTTCCTCAGATGACACGATCAGCTCCAGAGTAGAAGAATCTTGTTGGCTGGATCCGGAAGGTGGCTGACTATACGATGTTTTCTCAGATGACACGATCGGCTCCAGAGTATAAGAGTCTTGTTGGCTGGATCCGGAAGGTGGCTGACTAGACGATGATCTCCCAGATGACACGATAAGCTCAAGATTAGTTGTAGAGTCTTCTTGTCTTGATAGGGAAGGGGACTGACTAGCTGACCTATACTTACCATCCTGTTGAAACGTACTCCTGCTCTCTGGTTCACTGGTGGTGGCTGTCATATTCCCTGTAAAAAATTGTTCATGACGAACAGTTTGTTCGGACGATGGGGGCCCATCATCCGGGCACCCACAGGTGTTAGGGGTGCCCCGTTGTCGCTCATCATCAACTGCAACAAATCGTTATAAAGACCATATTTTATCGAGTATAAAATCTTATCTACTTGTCGATATAGTATGAAGCTTGCTTCTCTAACGAGTATTACCATAAAAAGGTCGACATTCGGTTAAAGAAATTTTATAGTTTTGTTACCATTTAGGATAATCTGAACAAAGCTATTTGATTCATGATTTTAGACTACATTATTATATTTAAATTACACACAAACCATAAACAAAGTTAAAATAAAACCAGCAAAATTATTACAATTAATGCATCTTGAATAAATCTAGATCCTCGCGGGATCATAACATATAATAAAACCCCGACATGATTTATTATTCACTTCAAGATTGTGACCTTTTAAATTGATAAAATCAGGTTTCAGAAGGTATTAATTCCAACCATTAAGCTACATGTGTTTTCCAAGAGAAAATAAATTGTTCATGTCACAGAACAAACAAAAGTTTTCATGCAAATAGAAAACTTAATGAATTAGTCCACAATCCTTGATATTTCTTCCACATTTTATTGATCAGTCTAAACATCTTATCTAACAGTTGGCCCACCCTTGCAACCAGTATAAAAACCATATTTAACAATACAGAATAACCTTGTTCCAAATTAATCCAAATAGTCAAGGTTCTACTGTAGAGCCTCTGTTTCAACCAATAAGATGAGAATCATGCTATAATATTGAGACAACATAATACTTAATTTTAGATTTTAACCAGTATAGTCTCGATGTGAATGGATATGGACATTACAACTTATATCTATATGAAGGACAGCAGTAATGGACCGTAAAAATACAATAATAATTATATTTTATTACTGATATGTTAAACTAAAAATAAAATTGTTAAAATATAACATTTAACACTTCTTTTAGTTACCATCTTTTATATCATCTGTATATTTATAAATATATATATATAAAACCACCATCTTTGTTTAGGAAACACAATTTGAAGGGTGAGTTTCTTACTACTGAGCCAATTCAGACTAAGAGAGCTGAGAATTTTTGTCAAGTTACTTAGCACTGACCTTATCTGGCCTAAGAGAGCTGAGAATGTGTCAAGTTCCTTAGCATTAAAAAAATCCTGCCTGTGTGAGCTGATCGAACAGACGAGTTCACTAACAATGAGACAATTTTGCCTGTGATAGCTGAGAATGTCTGTCGTGTTCCCTAGCACTGAGACAATACTACCTGTGAGAGATGAGCATTTAATTCTAGTACCCTAGCAGTAACCAATCATCCCTGTGAGAGCTAAGCTTGTAAGTCTAGTTCCTTAGTAGTAACCAAGCCTGCCTATGGGAGCTGAGAATTCAGAACATTTCTCTAGCATATAGTCAAACCTGCCTGTCAGGCTGAAAATGTGTTGATTTCGCTAGCAATAATTTTATTCCGCCAAAGACAGAGAAACCATAAAATTGCTTACAATATTGTATACATTCACTTTTGTCGTGTGAACAGTCTTTAGATAAAACTTGTATGTAATGGATGTGACCAAGATGTTGTACAATTTCTCGCAAAACATTTTGAATATGGCTACTTAAATTAACCTGTATGACAGCACACAGCCTAGCTACAAAAACGTTCTAATACTACCACATTTTATTGCCTCTAGGTTATATGTTTCATTTTAAACAATTTTGTTGTCATCACACTGCAATTATATATTTATTATCTGACAAACTACTGTAGTTGGAAATAGGATTCACAAGCAATAACCGTTGCAGTGCCTTCAATTAAACTAAAAGTGTATATATAAATATACATTTTATGTTATTACAAGTATGAAGAGCAGTCATTTTTAATGATTTGATGTTGATATATATACTGAGAACATTGTCTCTTTGACAACAATTTGATGCTAATATATATGGTCATCCATAAGCCACGTTTAAGGCATTTTTTCTAACTTCTTCAGCACGCCCTACCCCCATGAAACACGATGTAGACATTTAGACTAACACCTTCTCCTGCCTATTCTTTATTTCGTAACTTTTCTCACCAAGAGTGAATACCATTATTTCTTTGAGAAGTTTTTATAATGCTTAGAAGGATTCAGTATTAATATTCTACAAACTCCATTTTAAATCCTTGATATAAATTATTATTATTTATGGATAACTGCAATACCCAGGCTCAAGTTTCATTCCGCCATTGATTCTGGTTCCTTGCATAAATCTTAAAAAAGACTAGATGGCCAATGAAGGGGAGATTAGGGTTCGAATACCAGGCGGGTGCACTCAGAGAGGCTTTTCCTAAATGGTTTTAGTCTCTTCCTCCACTTTAATTAGGGTAGATTACCTATAAGATCATAACTTCCTCATTCCTACAACATTAGATAAAATAACCCACCTCTGTGGCATAGTTAGCTATCGTGCTATTTCCTTGTTTAGCTAGACTGCCGAGGATGGGGAGATTGAGGTTCAAATCTCAGTAGGGTGAACAGAGGGTTGTATTTTTCTAAATAGTTTTCCACTCTCCCTTCACACAAATGCGGGTTCACTTCCAATAAAACTCTATGTTCCTCATTCTTAACCCATTAGCGTAATTAGTACTTAAGCATACAACAAAAACTGTTAATAGGATGTGGTGCTATGAAAATTAGATAAAATAATGAAAAATAATTTTAATAAGTACAATTTGACTACAACATAAAAAAATTATATTAAATATCAACAAACACATCATGAACTATCATTATTTATCACTGCATCTTACTACTTCAGCTAGCTACATATATTATAATCACTCTAATGGGTAGGGATGAGTAAGGTGTAGTTTTAAAGATAATCTACCACCATTTGCATGGATGAAGGGTGGGAAACCATTCAGAAAAAAGCAACCTTAAATACACCCCACCGAGTTTTAAACCCCATCTTATTGTCATCGGCCGTCTATTCTACTGATACCACCGTAGCGTATGTACAACAGTTACATTCACGCCTCGAGATAAATTCTGTACTTTTGCATCCTTCCATTTTCCTACGACATATTTTTGAGTAACTTCCGCTTTTTATGATGGATATCGCTTTTTATACCCATTTAATAAAGCAATGCAGAAGAGTCCTAATTTTTAACACTATATTTTTATTTGTATAAACACAAGATATTATTCATAGCCTATGTAAAATAATGTGCAGTAGGAATATAAATAATACTACTCAAACTCAAATTTACATATAAATTAAGGCCATTATAAGAGACAGTCATCATCCATCTAAAAGCACGTGAGGAAGTCAATAGATTAGACAACGGCAAGTCTAAACAGGTGCCGTGAGTATAAACATGTCACGGTCATGAGCATGAAAATGTGTGCTTTCGAATGTCCTTGGCATTCACAGTTTCAGACAAACAACGCCACCTAAGCGCATTCAAAATATTGATAGCTAAACAAAGAGTGCTAAATTTACTTTTACAACATTTAGATATTCGTAATTAATCTAGGCTTATCAATATGTTTATTAAAGGTGAAATCACGAACGATATTATTTTTCAATATTAGAATTATGGCGGATAAGATCAATGTTACATAGGCTAACACTTTCATGTACCCCACCCTCCCTCATGTAACACCATGTAGACATTAGAGCTCCCAGCTCTCCCACACTCCCACAAATCACTAATCCTAAGATACATGGTTTAAATGGACAGCCCCTAATTAAGGAGAATAAAGTAGTCTTTAAAAACAGTCACTTTATTCTACTTTAGAAGAGAGATTTGTTTCTGTGTAACTTAGTTTTGATGTTACTATATGTACCTAAAACATTGTTTTGAAAAACCTTGATGTTATTGAAGTAAAGATAATGATATTTGAGCAACAAACATTTGACATAGTAAAGACAAATAAACTATTGATGCACGTTCGTGACTTACCGTGGTGTAAATTTCGGCGAATCAGTACCAGACGCTCCCGGATACGGCGAAACGCCCCTCGGACACGCCGGCCTAGCCCCCTGAAACAACCACCGAAACATCCGCTGCTCATTTTCGTTTAATTCTTCAACAAATTATTATTTCTCTCTCACAAACTCAAATTAACGTCTCTTATGGTTCTCCGAGAAGACACCACAAAGATTTATCTTGCTAGGCAACAAGATTTGTTTCCTAGGAAGAACAAACAAACCTTGGAGAAACGCTCTTGTCATTCTAATCTATCCTTTAGTTTAATATCCTTGGCATTGGAATAGAGTTAACTTCCTTTTGTTTTAAAACATAATATTTGGTTTATGGGCGAAAAGATTGTAAAATAAATCAAGATTAAAATGATTATTATTTTAGAAAATTTGATTCTTTGCCAATTTATTCGAATCCATTATATAGCAGCAAACCTTACAAATATTACTATCTAGAGATGGGTTGTGAAATCACAACCTGCTCCTTTGTCACTGCTCCTCTGACGTCACATTCACAGACTGTTCCTGAAAGACGAAAGGAGCTGTTCCTTTTTGTCACAGGTCAGTTTGAAACGTTAAACCTATAACTGTATTCCCATTGTTTTCTCCGAGCTTCTACTGTTTTCTCTCAGTCGAGATTGCGTCGTTACCATATTGTACGGTAGATGGCAGCACAAAACAGCTACGTATTTGAAGTGTTTATCAACGCTTGGCATTGTTCCTCGTCTCTCTACTTTCTTTCACAGGCAGCGCTGTAACAGGTCCAGAGGAACCTTGCTCCTCGTCTCCAGAGACAAGTAGAGATCGCCAACGGCCATGTTAGAAACAACGCCAAAGCAAACAACTTTTCTCGCCTTGTCCATCGTCGGGTTTTAAGTTTCCTGGAGCGGTTACGTGCATCTCCACATGCCAATGCAGCTGCTGCTGGTGAAACATCGTGGTCTAAAAAAAATTTAAGACTGACACATTTTTGAAGCTTATAAATTTCCTTCAATTTACCACGGGTTTCAGCGACTCGTCTCTTAAGGTGCCTATAATTATCTTTGCATTGGAGGGTTAAATTAAGTATTCTCTGTTTCCGAGGGGTAATTTCATCTCTGCTTAGTTCCAGCTCCTGCAATAGCCGCCGTCTTGACTTCTTTTGTTTACCTATCAGCCCAGTACTAGAAAATTTAAAACTAGGAGAGTTAATTGATCCACTTAATAAAGGTGTGCCAACAATTTCTTGACTATTCAAATCTACAGAAAGATGCTTATCAATGTTTGCAGACTGAAACTCTTTTTCATGTTGATTAGTATTTGTGCAATATGAATGTTCAGCAAAAATCAATGAAAATGGAAAATCATCTACCGGTGATGTTGACGAATTTCCTGAAGTAGATTGTACCGGTTTGCTTAGATCTGCATGATGAACCTCGGAAATCTGTTGTTCTTGATCTGGAATAAATGACCCACCAAAGTTCTGCTGCATCTCAGGAAGGAGAAGGGAAGGAACTGCAGAATGAATCAGCTTATTCTTGTGAATATTCATGAATTGGTCTTCTGTGAAGTGATCTGCGCAGATACGATATTCTATAAGTTGATCAAAGGGAATGTTGGAGAGTGATTTATCAATAAGCCGGATCCATTCTCTACATCTGAAATAAAATAAAATATAATTTTAGTGTTACACATCTTAATGTTCATAAACATTTAAATTGCACAAAAGGTTTACTCTATTTTTTTACTTCTTCAAGTGTAGTTATGGCGTAACAAAAATAATATTTGCCTATTATTTTGAACTGAGAGAACAAGGTTTGAGTTTTTATTCATTAGAGTATTTAAAATGCACTTTATTAGTAGGCTAGTTTTTTATTAACTTTACTGTACACTAAAACAAATTCAACAATCAGTAATCTGACAAAGAATTTACCAATTATAAGCTTTCGAACATGGTTGAAATTAAACCCAGGATTCCTCTCATATATGGCAGATGACCTACCAGAATAGTAAACTTAAAAATGTTTGCTACACTAGATGTGGCATGAACTAGAAAACATATTTAGATTTCTCATCTTGCAAAAATTATAATTTTGATTGTCTAAAAATGTTTTAATATCTAAGAAGAAAAATATCGGGTAAAGTCCACATACTTTCACTTTGTGAAAAGGGTTTTTAGTGTTTAAAAACCTCCAGATAAAATTCATGATCGTAATCACAATAAACACACATAGATAGGCCTACTTGGTATATCAATATTATGATCATTGGCTTCTTGAAATACACAATATTTACTTAACTAGTGGGATGAATAAAATACCTAACTAAGTAAAGTGAATTTCATGACACTTTCAAAACCCACAAATAAATATTCACGACCAAAAAATAAATAAAAAAGAGTAAAAAATAAATGCCCACCCGCACCCTTCACAGGCTGAGATTTTCATAAATTCTGATTTCTAGGATTTTTTCATTTCCTAACTACGTCATCAAAGTATAAAAATATATTATTCACTACACAATGAATTTGGATAGCAAAAATTCATTACTTGGAAACTAATTTCATGGCTTTTACATGACTCACAATTTTCATGACTGGTAGACACCCTTAAATAGGCCTACCTCATTCAAATCTGAACATTTTCTTCACTAGCCTATAGCCTACATCGATGACAACCAAATGTAGAAATACAAATAACACTCTATAAAAATCTTTATTAACCAACCCAGCTTTGATTTAACCATTAATTGTTTGAGAAATGGAAGGCTAAATTTGTTTGCTAGGGTTTGTTCATAATTCTTAGCATAAATAATAGGCCTATAATGTATTTTTTAGGTTTATTCACCAAACAGTGAATCATGAAAGAAACTTCAAGGTGGAACATTATCCTGTTGAATAGGTGAATATGTAGTTAATAATTTTTGTCTATAAGTTACAATAAAACAATAATCATCAATTTGATATGTTAGTGTTTTTTAATATTATTATCATTAAAGATCCTTTTAAGTAGGACTATTTTTAATGTATTTTTTCTTTTCCAAAAGTTATAGCCTACAACTTATAGCGTTCTAAGCCCATACATTGTTCTTTATGTGTATATAATGTGGTAATGGTATCAAATAATGCACTATAGGAATAATCTTTTAATTCCTATATGATAAATAGGCATAAGTGTAAATAATCATTAGTGAAAAGAGCTGATTAAATCATTTTAGAACTGTAAAAATTGACAGTATAAAACACACGGTTTTGTATGTGATAAACAATAAGCCTAGTAACTTGTTGAAATATGCGATATGGTTTTCCTTTCATGGCTATAGGCCCTGAATATATTTCACTTTTAAAATGTTATCAAAACTAAAAAACATAATTGAACAACATAAGAGGAATTTCTAGTTACTGGTGGCCTACCGATTTATTAGTTTAGTACAGCATGTTAGAGATTAAAAAAACAACATTATTTTCATAATATATACATCCTTACTATTATAAATGTGAATGTGAGTTTGTTTGTTTGTTTGTTTGTTTGTTTGTTACGCTTTCACACCTAAACTACTCGACCGATCATCATGAAATTTCGCATACACGTTGTCATGGGTACATAAAAGGACATAGGGTACCTTTCATCCAGAAAAAATGTGAATGTGAGTTTGTTTGTTTGTTATTGTTTGTTACGCTTTCACGCCTAAACTACTCGACCGATCATCATGAAATTTCGCATACATGTTGTCATGGGTACAGAAAAGGACATAGGATACCTTTCATCCAGAAAAAGTGTGAATGTGAGTTTGTTTGTTTGTTTTCGTTATGGTTTGTTACGCTTTCATGCCTAAACTACTCGACCGATCATTATGAAATTTCGCATACACGTTGTCGGGGGTACAGAAAAGAATATAGGGTACCTTTCATCAAAAAAAAAAAGTGAATGTGAGTTTGTTTGTTTGTTTGTTATTGTTTATTACGCTTTCACGCCTAAACTACTCGACCGATCATCATGAAATTTCGCATACACGTTGTCATGGGTACATAAAAGAATATAGGGTACCTTTCATCCAGAAAAAAAAGTACTGTTCCTGACGGATAGAAAAAAATAACTGTTTGACGGTCGTCCAGCTTAACAACTCGGCCTACTGATATGAATAAATTAATTGCAATATGATGCCTGGAGTACAGAAAAAGGGACCTGCGGTATCCCAGAAGAAAATCTGATAACCCGAATAAAAATCTGTTCCCGAGTTATTTTAGGCACATCTATCTTAAAATGATTAAAAATGATTATATTCAGCTAATTAAGCTCTGTCTGTTCACTCCGTTATGGTAAATGACAAAATTGTCGTAAGAAGTTTGGTATTATTCATTTCAGCAAAAATAGCTCTCGAGGTATGATGCTACGACAATGTAAACTTTTAGTGTGGGACGAAAGTACGATGTCCCACAAAAAAGCTATAGAGGCGTTAAACCAAAATCTTCAGGACTTGCGAGAGAGGAGGAATGGTAGTTTTACTGGCTGCTGACTTCCGACAAACTCTACCGGTTATCCAGAGGGGCACACATGCAGATGAAATCAAAGCCTGTCTCAAGTCATCAAGATTGTGGGCAAAAGTGAAAAAATTCAGCCTAACAACGAATATGAGAGTCCACCTTTATAATGATGTAGATTCAGGACATTACGCAGAGACACTATTGAAAATTGGCGATGGACGTTTGGACACGGATGCTGAAGGCTGTATTTTACTTACAGGGGAATTCTGTAATTTGGTGGAAAATGATGTGGAGCTCATTGCTAAAGTTTACCCAGACTTACAGCTAAATTTAAATTGTGATCATTGGTTGTGTGCAAGAGCAATTCTTGCACCAAAATATGAAATTGTTAACAAAATCAACACTGACATTTTGAAAGAGGTGCAGGGAGAAATAAAGGAGTATTTGTCAATAGATACAATCATGAACACAGAACAGAGCACTTCATATCCCGCTGAGTTTTTAAATTCTCTGGAGATATCGGGTGTACCCTTGAATAAACTACAATTGAAATTAGGTGTACCAGTTATGCTTATGCGAAATTTAGATGCACCCCGTTTATGTAATGGGACGAGGCTTCGAATTACACAATTAGGGCAAAATATAATCTGTGGAACCATTTTAACAGGTTTGGGAAAAGGGGAAAGTGTAATCATACCTCGAATCCCAATAATCCCCAATGACCTACCATTTCAATTCAAAAGACTCCAGTTTCCAATCAAACTTAGTTTTGCTATTACTATTAACAAAGCGCAAGGGCAAACATTGCAGGTAGCAGGGGTGCATTTGGAAATGCCATGTTTTTCCCATGGCCAGCTATATGTAGCCTGTTCGCGTGTGTCCAATGCCCAGAATTTGTATGTATTTATGCCAAATGGAAGAACATACAACATAGTATATAGGAGCGTCCTAAAATAATTATCTATTCTGTGCCCATGATTGCAATGGTCAAGAACAAGCGGAGTAAATAAGGGATTTTAATTAACTGTAAGTAAAATTTAAGATGGAGTAGGATCTTCCAATTCGTGGCAAGGCATAACCTTTGACTCTACTGAAACACACTCTGTTACTTCTTTTCTACTCCTACACTTAATCTTGATGTATATTGTGTAGTTTTTTTTAATCTTTACCTCTATTGACTAACAACCTTAATATTTTCATCGTTTTTATTGTCATATTCCCTGTGTCAATCGACAACCTAAATCTATTGATAAAATCTACATTAACGCTAGCGAAGCCGCGGGCAAAAGCTAGTAGGCTATATTTTTAAAAAGATAGAAGATTGTTTCAATACATTTAATTACACCTAAGGGCCGCTGTTTCAATGTTGGGTTAGGCGTATCAAATAACCTGAGCTTAGACTTCAGGTTTCACTAACTCAAAGGTGTAGAGGTTAGTGAATAAGACCAGTAGGTAACGATAGATGGTATCTTCCTACTTGCTATATCAAATCTAGCTAGCTCATGTAAATTGAATAGGGTAGCAATACCGCTCTAAATCTAAAGTTAATTAGATATGATATTTGATATTAATTTTATTTTGTTTACAACCAGGACAGATACTTTTATAGGCCTAAATTATATTTTAGTGTAGGCCTAACAAGTATCTTTTATTTGTGATAGTGTATTCCTATCACCTCTGTTTTAATTAGTTACACTTAAATTATTATTAGCACCACGATTTACTACCTGTTCTGGTTATACGCTTATGTACTAATTATACTAATGGTTAATGAATGAGGAAGGTTTTAATTTAGAGGAAGTGCACCCGCATTTGTGTGGAACAGTGGAAAACTATTTAGGGAAAACCACCCTCAGTGCACCTGACCAGAATCGAACCTCGATCTCCCCGCCTTTGGCAGTCTAGTCAAACACAAAAGTAGTGTGTTAGACCAGGCGACCACCGGAGCAGGTAGTTTCACTTAAAATTATTTGTAAAGTTAAGGTGAGATATAATTATGTCAAGGCCAAACAAGTATAATAAATTATTTAGAAACAAGCCTATTTATTGAAATTGGCCAACCCATCCTAATTTATTTATTTATGCCGGTGAGTAGGCCCATTTTAGCTTTAATGTTTTACTGTTGTCTTTGAATCCATGAAACATACTAAGCAAATAAACTTTAATTTTGTAAGTAATCCTATTTTTATATTACCTGATTTCATCTGAAGGGAATCTAAAAAAAGATAACTTTTTTCCTTTTGCCCAACCTTTGTTGGGACACCCTGGAACTCGGCAACTTCTGAATTGCACCATCTCCTGAAATATTTAAGTGAAAAAATATGATACAATATTTTTTTAAAAACACAATATTTTAGAATCACACAATATCCTGCCTCATTTCTAAGAAATCCCAAAACAGCAACTCTGCTGAGGCTGCTGATTGGTATATATTTACTATACATTTTGATTTTTGTTGTAGAGTACATATTTTTATAGATAAAATAAGTGATGAATGAACAAAAAGAATGAGAAATGAATAAAAAAATATACTTACAACAAATATGTAAAATTCACATTAATTCACGAAGAATTATTCAAAAAAACATATATCTTGGAAAAGAAAGTAAGAATCAGTGCCTGAAACGGCTCAATCTAAAACACACACTACAGAAATATTAAAAAGAAAAATAATTTTAAAACTAATATTCATTGATACATAATTTTAATCACCATAATACCTTAAATATAATTAAATAAATTTAGTGCAATGCCAAATTCAGTTAACTATAATTTATTTATATATTATTAAAGTGTGAGAATATTTTCCATAAAATTGTAAAAATATGAAAACGTTGGCTACCTTTAAAACATATTTGCTAGTAGTGTAACCTATCGGCCGGGTTTATGAATTAACAAATATTTTTTATGTCGTTTAAAAGAGGACGGAAGTCTACATTGTCGTTACCACCCCCTGCTCGTCTCTGTCACAGGCTGCGCTGTAACAGGTCCGGCGTAACCTTGCTCTTCGTCTCTCTGTCACAGGCAGCGCTGGAACAGGTCCAAAGTAACCTTGCTCCTAGTCTCTGTGACAGGCCGCGCTGTAACAGGTCCGGAGCAACCTTGTTCCTTTATGCTCCTGAGATATTTTGGAGCAGTCGTACAGTAGAAAGGAAGTGGATACGTTGTGTTCTTGTTACAGCGCTGAAATCAGGTCCAGCGCAACCTTACTTATCTATTATAGACCTAGTTTAGTGTTGGTTTGGGGAGTCACAAATGAGTTTTTAGGAGGAAATCTTTCGTAGTAAAAAACAATATTTCCACAATACAAGTACAGTATGTAATGTATTCGCACAATAAATTGTTACGTTAATGTTGAACATTGAAAGGGCCCACTTGGTGATCAAATGATTCTAGTCAAGGTTCAGCAATCTACGTCCCACTGACTGGTTTTATCTAGCCCACAAAATATTTAGAAAACAATTGTGTTCAATGGAATTAATAACTAATTGCTACTTGAAAAATGTAAAGTTGAACTTTTTTTTTCGAATAGGCCTAAAAATTATTATTGTTAAACACATATGGCCCACGATATCAAAAAGGTTGCAGACCCCTAGTCTCTGGAGTTACTCTTGCAATAGACTGAACTGTCGATATAGGGAGATTGGGGTTCGATCCCGGTTGGTTGCAATGAGGGTGGTTTTACGTAAATATTTTCCACTCTCATTTCACACAAATGTGGGTGCACTTCCTCTAAAATCAGCCATTTCCGTCCCTAACAAATTAGCGCAATTAGTGCATATGGCTATAAACCGAACGGGCAGTAGACACGATGCTTAAAAAAATTAGGCTGGGAGTAGTTTTGTATATAGGAACTGTGACTAAAAGGAGTAGGTAAAAGGAACAGGTCCAGTGGTGGAGCAGTAGCAGATTGCTCCAGCTCCACTAAAGGAGCAGTTTTTCCCATCCCTATTACTATCTAGTTTTTTTATTCATTACTTACTTAACCATGGAATTCTTTGTCAGGAAATATAAATAATTAAAATACCATTTCATTTAAAATTAAAAACCCTGTGTTTTGTATCTCAAACAAAGATGAAATCTTTTTCTTATATATAATATTAATATTAGAGAAGCATAAAATATCAGCAAGATATCACCATATTATAATCTAGAATCAAAACCATTTTTAACACACTTAATAACATAAATATTGAATTGATAGATTTTATTTTGTTAAAAAAAGGTTTTGTTTAATACACACACGGTTAATTACATAAATATAAATGAGTTTAGACCCATTAAAGACTGTTGTTTTATATATAAGTGAATGTCTAGTATATCAACCAAGATGTTTTGGAGAAATTTCTAGAATAATAAAATTATATATTTAATCAAGTAAAGTCAGCTTCAGGAGACGTTCAGAATCTAATTATAATTAAAATCTTGATTAGTAGATAAGCAGTTTTTTCTTTATTAGCCAAAACTATATTTCCAGGTAGATTCATCAAGTATGTTGATTGTACCTTTTCCTCATAGTGACAGACTTTTTTATGCAGCTAGAAAACACAAGTTTATTTATTGGAGATCAAATATTTCATATGATTTAAAAAGAATTTTATTTTGTATGTCCGCCTCGTTGAGATCTGTTTACGTTTTAAAGCTTTCTACAGGAGCTGTGTTAGTATTCCAAAATCCTCATTGTTTAATAATCTGTTGAGTGGTGCTAAAATAAGATGAAAGTAATTATGGTTAGTTGGTTGGCCAATATGTTTCAGACTTTTATGCCTGTTTTTACCCATTGATATCTATAATATAACTGGATGGAATTTGTAGATGAAATTTTCGAGCTATCGTCTGCATACCATTGTGTAAGAGAAAAGAACACTTTCGGGTATCTCTTTCTCTCTTACAGCCATACAAGGCAATGTGGCATTTTGACATCGTTCATTAGTTTTATTGAATATAAGAGATAAGCCAATGTGTGAATAGTTAAATGAAAAGAATGTGTTAGTAAAAGCTTTGAAGAGCATATAAAAGTTGGAAACTGTGAGTTTTTCTTTAAATAAGTTGTTGTACGCTAATACATACGATTAATTTTGAAGGAAGCTCGTTTTTAAGGCTTTATCTCGTACCAGAACCTATCCTATGGTAGTATTTAGATAGGATAAAAGACCTTCCAAAAGTGAATCCATACGTACATTCTAAGTGGCCGTTTATCCTACCAAAATATTAATATATGATTGTATTCTGGTATGGAATTGATCCTTACAGATTGGGGTTCTTACTAAAATCATGGTTTAGTAGATACCGTATTCCTATAAGTATATAACCTAAATTATCATTTAAATGTAAAACTTCTACACAAAGTATGTCATTCAAACAGAAGTAATACAGTTTTTAGAAAACTTGTTTCAATATAGTTATCGAACTTTTAACATAATATAGTTTCTGAAGGCAATATAACGAAAAAATGGTATTATTATAATACTTTCTACATGACTATAGCCTTTGTGGTCTTGGAACGTATGGGCAACTACACAAAGTTTGTTATTCAAAAAATGTAATCCACTTTTAAGATACCTTATTCAATATTTATCAAACTTTCAATATAATATGGTTTCTGAAACCAATTTACAAGCCAATAGCCAAATATAAGTGTAGTTATGGCAGACTGTAAATAAAATGGATGACAACTACATATTTAAATACATTAAAGATTTTACTCGTATTTGTACAGTATTACCTGTAAAAATGAATTATATTTCCTTTAATGTAAATGATTTGTCAGGCAAGTGTGGTATAATACTTCACTATTTTCAAACAATAACACTTTTATCCATCAGATACAAGTTTTCGCAAAGAACTCTTCAAAGAAACCGTTAAATCTTTACCCCCACAATGTAGCACCCGATAAACTTGAGAGTCACGCTTTAGACATTGGCAATGCGTAGATTTATTTCCATTCTGTATAATATAGAGATCACAGGTTTTACCTAGCGATCTTTACATTATATTGGATGGACATAAACATACACATTACTAAATTCCAAAGCATGACATTAAAGTTTATCGTCTGTTACGTTGTGTGGAATACCATTTAACAGTTTATTTCAATGTTCTTATGAGAAAACATGTCTCTGACGAATAAAAGTATTGTTATTTGAAAATAGTGAAGTATTATACGACACTTGCCTGAATAATCATTTACATTAAACGATATATAATTCAGTTTTACAGGTAATAATGTACAAATACAAATAAAATCTTTAATATATTTGAATGTGTAGTTATCATATATATTGTTTACAGTCTGCGAAGGCTAAACTTATATTAAAGTTAGTTATTAGCATGTATTTTGGTTTCAGAAACCATATTATATTGATAGTTCAATAAATATAATTAGTTAGGTATCTTAAAACTTGATTACAATTGTTTGAATGACATATATTGCTTTCAGAAACCGTATTATGTTGAAAGTTCGATAACTATAATGAAAGAAGTTAACTAAAAACTATACAGCATTTGTTTGAATACCGTACCTTGTGTAGAAGTCTTACGTTCAAACGATAATGTAGGTTATAGGATTGTAGGAAATACGGTATCTACTAAACTCTGATTTTAGTAAGAATCCCAATCTGTAAGGCCTTGCTTTGTACAAGAATATTATCATATATTAGTATTTTTGTAGGATAAACGGCCATTTAGAATGGAAGTAACACTTTCCTAGAAGGTCTTTTATCCTACCTTAACACTACTATAGGGTAGGATTCGGGTACAAGATAAGGCCTTCCAAAGATTGTCCTCCAAATCTATCGTATATATTAGCATACATCAACATCAATGGTTTTACCCATTATCTCTATAATATAAATAGATAGACATTTATGGTTCAATTTACACAATTGTATAAGAGATTAAGAAACTTTCGGTATCTCTTTTTCTCTTACACCCATACAAAGTAATGTGAGATTTTGACATCATTCATTAGTTTTATTGAATATATGAGATAAACCAATGTGTGAATAGTTAAATGAAATTATTGTGTAAGTAAACGCTCTGAAGAGCATAACAAATTTCGAAACCGGTGAGTGTTTTTTTAAAATAAGTTGATGTATGCTAATATATACGATAGATTTGGATGACTCTTGTTTGGAAGGCTATATATGTCGTACCAGAATACTATCTTATAGTAGTGTTTAGGTATGATAAATGACCTTCAAGAAGGGAATTTCCAATGCCATTACAGGTGGCCGTATATTCTAACAAAAAACTAATATATGATAGTATTCTGGTACGAAATAAAGACTTACAGATTGGGATTCTCACCAAAATCAGGATTCATTAGATAACATACTCCCTTCAAGACTATAACCTAAATTATCGTTTGAAAGTAAGACTTCTACACAAAGTATGTCATTCAATTAAATATAATTCAGATTTTAGCCAACTTGTTTTATTATAGTTATCGAACTTTCAACTTAATATGATTTCTGAAAGCAATAAACCGTATATGATCCAGCTTTTTAAAAAAAATGGTAATATAATAATAATTTCTACAAGCTTATGACCTATGTGATAGTTTCAATGTATGTGGCAATGTATGTTTGTCATTCAAATTAATGTAATCAAGCTTGAAGATACCTTATTCATTATATTTATCTACATTCAATACAATATGGTTCTTGAAACCAATATACAAGCTAATAACCAACTTTAAACATAAATGTAGTCTTGGCAGACTGTAAACAACATGGATGAGAACTACATATTTAAATATATTAAATATTGTATTCGTATTTGTACAGTATTACCTATAAAACTGAACTGTATATTCTTTAATGTAAATGTTTCTTCAGGAAAATTGGGTATAATAGTTCACTATTTTCAAACAATTACACTTTTATTCATCAGAGACATTTATTCGCATAAGAACATTGAAAGAACCCGTTAAATCCCCCCCCCCCCCCCAATGTAGCAGATGATAAATTTGAACGTTACGCTTTGGTCCTTGGCAATGTGTATGTGAATGTCCATCCAGTTATATTATAGAGTTCAATGGCGTGAGCAACTGTTTATCACAGCCACCGAAGGCAATCAGTAATCGAGCTGTCCTTGACTCGTGTGTTTTATATTATGAGCACATATAGTGTGTTTCAAAGGATTTTTTTTAAATATAGATTAGTTTAGTTTCGTGATTTTGACTTGAATTTTTTATTTTACTGAGTTGTCTTTAAATTTCATACTCCCTATCATAAACATAAGTAATGTTTTAGAATTATTCTCTGTATCGTAGAAAAAAAGAGAGATGTTGTAGACATCAACAATTACTCTTTCGATTCAGTTGACTTTTTGTTAAATAGTTCTACAAAAGCTTTGTCTTTTGAAGGAAAAGGGCATTTAAAGGAGAACTAGCAAGATTAAAATGATAAAGTATTTCACAGAAGATTTAGCAAAGAATACATAATTTTATTATAATGATTGTTGGTGGTCGTAGTAGTAGTGGTAGATTTTTTGTATCAGAATTAATATTTTTAATCATTAAACATTGTCCAGCTAAGCAAAATGTGCTTGTCATCTGTGCCTCACCATTAAAGTCATACAACACGTAATAGCGTAAATATGTGATAAATACATTTCATTCCTTTAAGTCTATTCTTACAACTAACATAATTCTAACAATTTATTTAGTTCCTTAAATTTATTGCATTTTATATGCTATCTAATATTCGAAAATCAGTCTCAAGTCCATTTCATAGCTATTAATTTTGTCATATTAGTCAATCTGGTATTATTATTTCATTAAGTCTCTGAACCAGTCAATAATTTTTTATTTATCTTCTAACGTTTTATATTTTATCTATTCCCAAAAATGTATCCGGTATCATGTTAAAAAGTATTGGATCTATTATTTTCATGTGTTGATTTCCGTATATATAAATAACAAGGTATTTTGTACTGATTTTTTCAGGTGTAGTAGTAGTGGTGGTGGAAGTAGTCAATACAGAATTATTGTCTGTAGCCAATACAGAATTATTTAACTTCATAGAAATCCCATTTTCAACATCGTTAAGTGTTCTTCTCTATAAGTGTTCATTACCTAGCTTACTCAAAAATTAGCATCACGCTTCGCCACTGGATACACATATATGTATGTGATAGCAAAAACATATAAATAAGTTAATAAAAAGTATGAACAGCATAATCATGCTCGAAATTCTTGAGTTGACTCATTAAGCAAGTTAACGTAGCCTAATATTTACTATGAGTTTTGAAGGAAGTACATTTTAAGAGCCTTATCTCGCACCAGAATCCTAATTTATAGTAGTATTTGGTAGGATAAAAGACCTTTCAGAAGAAAATTTATGCTGCCGTTCTAGAAGGCCGTCTAGCCTACATGACCATACAGTGAGATTCTGGTATGAAATATGATCTTCCAGAACGGGATTCTTGGCTAAATCAGGGTATAGTAAACTTCCTATAAACGTCTGAATGCATTCTATACTACAAAACCAAAATTTTCGAACTTAGTTATGCTGTACAAACCTTTTATTAAAACATTTATTTCGATTAAAATAAACATGCCTACAATAATATCCTACATCTCAAATATACATACCAATTAACGATGTCAAATTGCTCTATGGTTTTTATGTGTGGATACTATGAGGTTTATTTCTCTCTTACCCAATGGTGTGCAGATGACAGCCTGATAATTTAAGTCATAATCTGTGGCCACGGATGTCCATCCAATTATGTCACAGATATCAATGTAGTTGACATGGCATTTTCTGTCATTAATTTACTTAACCTTTCAAATTGTACTTCACAAATAACCTGTAATGATTGTGACTAAGATTTGATAATAAACCATGTTATACAAGATAATTCCTAGTTTATTTCATGAAACGTGGCGAATTCGGTAGTGTCTGCAGTAGATTAATTATTTAAAACACATGCTGTGGATCAAAGTTTGTGAAAACAATTTTCTATTCCGTCCTGATTATCAGAAATTGTAACGGAGTTTAATAAGCCAGATCACCTTTATCTTTCTGGTGAATTGTCAAAGAATTTGGAAGCATTCCAGGAAAAAGTCTAAGCACATTTTGAGCTTACAGTGACTTGAATTATATCTGCTGATGTGTAAATAGCCAGATTTAAAAAAAACCTCCCAGAGTGGTATAATGTACACCTCTATAGAACCTAACTATCGTTATGCTTGAAGAAGAAATAGTAATTTTTTTTTTCTGTTCTTAAATTGCTCTTTATTCTTAAGATGAATGAATTAACATTTTTAACAATAAACAACGTCCCATTGATTGTTGCTCTTCGTCACCCTTTTCTGATTAGCCAGATATTGATTTCAGATAATTGTCGCTGGTAAATATAACTTCTTTGGTCATTCTATTAAATGAAGGGTCCACAGAAAAAAGGGGAACGTCAATTTTTAAAATTTTTAAGGGTGGTACGCTGTCGTGTACTTTTAAATAAGGTCTTTTTTGCAAGCTATGGTAAATTTTAAGAAAGGGTATGGTCAAGGTTTTATGAAGGTTTTAAAATAAAGGCAACACGGTAAAAAGGAGGAATGTCAAAGTGGAACAACGAAATAAGGGGGAATGTAAGTTTCTCAACACTACTGTGTTTAACTTTCACTTCTCATTTGTCTCTTGAGTTAACTATTGAGGTTTTGTGTTCGTGTTTTGAGTATTCAGTGGTTTCTTTATAAAGTGAATAAATAATGGAAGAGGCAAATATGAGCAGTGAACAAGACAGTAATATATATATATATTAAAAAAAAGATATGTAAAATAACTGGCAGAATGAGTGAAGATAAAAAGAAGCTCCTTGTATCAACTCATTAAACAGGTTCTAGCTGTAAATGTATGCACTTGAAATGTTTTCAAAATGTGGGGGAAAGGGACCTAAAGTCTATAATAGTAAATTTCAATAAAATCACTGTAAATGAACAGAACAGTTATCTTAGTGGTCTTATTACAGTGAATACAATTTTCCAACGCAGGCCTAGACAAGCTCAGGAAAATGCAATATTTCATGAATGTTCATATTCATACCGTGTGTGTGTGAAAAGACAAGAAGTTATTGTGGAGGTCCCTATGTGCTACAAAGCGTTTTATTCTCTTCATGGAATTTCTAAAAAGAAAGTTGAGATTATTAAACGTTACATTAAAAGAGGTGGCCAGCCCAAATATGGTCGTGGTCAGCATACAAACAGGAAAAATCGTGTGTCTAATGTGACTTTTGATGCTATTTGCACCCACATTGGATCCTTCAAAGGTGAAATGAGTCATTACAGTCTTTAAGACTCAAAGAGAATCTATTTGCCTCAGGAATTTAGTATTACAAAAATTTATAATCTGTACAAGGAGAAGTACCCGAAAATAAAGTTTCGTAAGAAAAACACCGAAAAGTTTTCAACGAAAATCTTAACGTTAGTTTTGGCTATCCAATACAGAACACCTGTAGCTTGTGCGACCTTTATGCCACTGAAGTTCGTGCAATTGAACATGGACTAAAAAAGTATCTTAATGATAGCAACGAGAAACGAGAAACTGAGAGGAAACTGCATAAGCGAATTGGACTCTTTTCCGGCTTGTTCACTACATTGTTCACCATACTGAACGATTGGAAAAGGTTAAAATGAACTTTCCAATCCAAGGGCATTCATACCTAGAGTGTGACAGGAATATGGTATGTGTTAACCAAAACAAGTGGGTTAATTTGCCTACAGAATGGATTGAAGAATTTGAGGTGGATCGTGCAAAGCCATCACCTTTTCGTGTAATTGAAGTTGACAGACAGTTTGTTCGAAATATACTGAATATCTGGACCAACGCTACTTCAAGAAAAACCCATTTAAGTCCAGGCCAGTAAAAGAATTAATTGCTTTGAATAAACACCCACGCATGTTGCAATACAGGTCGACATACCATGGGCACTGAGATGGTCACGTGATCAACGAGGCAGGTTCACTTCCACCATCAGATGGTCCCAAACTACGACAGGGAGAATTTATCCATCCTGAGGTTGCATACCAAGGTGAGTAATATTATCATTGGGTTAATTAAAACATGTGGTATTAAGAAAATGAAATATTTTTTTTCTTGTGGTAGTTTTTTTCTTGCCCCAGTAAGTCCCAGTCTAGCATATACTAAGCTAACCTAACCTAGCCTAAACTAACTTAAAGAAAATTCATACTAGCCATAAATTACACACTTTTGTTTTCAACAGAGGCCCTGCCGATTCCGTACAAAAAATTCAAAAACCTTCAACAACTAAAGAAGTTCTGTGAGAAGGAAGCCAGAACATTATATTTTCAGCTTCCAAAGATGGCTCCAGGAGAAAATTCTAAGAAGAAAGATCGCAAAATATAAAATGAAATAGTATTTCCAAATGTGGTTAAAATACAAAAAGCCGTGAAGCGGATGAGATTATAAAGAAGAAAAATATTAAAATAGTCATGATATTAAAGACGACTTAAAAGTTCTCACATTATATTATTTATCTGTTTATCTTTTTTTATAACAGTTTTTTAATTTCAGTAGTTTTGGTATATTTAGAAACTAGTTTTTACTAAGGAAATGTTATTATTTCAGTGTAATTTTTAAAGCAATACTTAGTTTTTAATAAACGAAACTAGTGAGTGATGATAAAGGCTTATTTTTTGAGATTCCCCTTTTTATTGACATCCCCCTTTTTTCCTAAAATTAATTAATTAATTTAATATACTTATTTATTTCTAATGGAATATAGCCTTAAATTTAGGAAAAACAGTTTTACAGTTTGCATAATACTATAATACAAAAGATAAGCAAAGTTCATTATGATATAAAATTAATTAAATTGGTAACATTATATCGAATGTTAAACTCATTTTCTGAAAAACTATAAAATATGACATCCCCCCCTCCTTTTCCAGTGGACCCTTCAAATATAAAATAAACTGCGTCGAAGAAATTATAATATAAATAATTGTGGGACTCTTAAGCATATCACTTAAGAGAATAAAAAAAACTTTTTCTCGTCTAGCTCAGACGGAGTCAAGACTACCCGTTTTCTTGAGATCTCTGGGTGTTTATATAGGGAATCAAATGCACCTCATCAACTGTGTCGAATAAATATTGCTATAAACATGTAAGAAAATAATATTCACAAAACACAATCTTTTTTTTCGTAACTTGTGAAAGGTGGGATTATACAAAGCAAATTTAAAAGATAACACAAACAATATATGAGGTTATTATTTAACAGTCCTCATTGAGCCGAGTTTCCTCGACTATTCTCTTTGTGTTTGTGCGGTCAGCTGCGCACGGTCTCAACGAGCTCAGAGGCTCGGGCCTCGACCTCGTCAAGACACTCTGGATTTGAACTCTTTTTAGTGCACGTCGGGTCGTCCTTTATCAGGGCGGTAGCACATAAGCACGAATGTGCACGTAGTCTGTTAAAGGGTCATTAGCTTTTGGGTGCACGAGATTCTTATTGTATGGAGAGAGATTTCTAGACCCCAGGAATGACTGTGTATGTGCGAGGCGTTTATTGTTTGACGAATTTAATTGCACACTCGCATGGACGCGAAGCATGTGTTTCAGTTCGACATTGATAAGTTCTGAATAAAAGTGTAAACCACAATCTCTTGAGTGTTCTCTCCACCCAAACCCCGAAGTAGTCCCCGACGTACCACACCCCGAGTCTGGATCGTGGTCCTCCATTTAACAGCGCTGGTCCCAATGGATGCAGACGTGGGCCGTTTCCACGAGTAGCAAAAGGGGTCCACGAATGGTGTGGGCACAAGACGGTAGCAGAGCGTAGTTTGTGTTTTCACAAGTGTTGCCACCGGTGCGCACTTTGTACAATCCAAGAGTCCACCCATTCAAACAATCCTTCAGTGAAGCGAATGGAATCGTATCCCGGCGTGACGAGAAGGGTTTAACCCCCTTAAGGAGATAGTAGTCAAAGGCAAAAATTGTCATCGCCACCATCACCTAGAACTTCGGTAAATCTATGTACCAGCTAACTTGCACTAAACTGTATATTTTCACTAAAACCTTTTTCTTTCTCTCAAATTTGATTTTATTAACTTTTAACTAAATGGCTATGTTTGTTGTGTTTACATTTGTACTATTGGGCAGGTTAACCGTTATTGAACTGTTTGGCATTAGTCTTAGTGAAACTATTAATTTTAAAGTTCTCGATATCATTCTTATCAAACTTTAACTAATTTTCAGTGTTTACTATGTTTATAGTTATTCAAACTAGGGGGGAAGCGTGTAGTTGGGTAATTCACGTAATAGTTTTTGACAATGTAGAAGTGTGGGAATATAATTATTTTTCTATCGTTTAATTATATGGGTAATAATGACCCAAAGGGATAGTTTTCTTTTAATAACTGTGGCAAATGTTCTTTAAATTAGGAGAGTTTTATTTTGTAGATTTGAATTGTTGGGGCGGAACCATATGTGAGGCTAATATTGTTTACAAATACATAATTAATAAGATGTACCGATATTACAATGACGTATCACTTTAGAGCAATGACAAATTTTAAATTGGGCAAATACACGAGTTTCACGAGTTATACCTGTGCTCAATGTGAGAATGGATGTGAGGCCTTTTCAGAGACCGGGACAAACCTGTTTAAAGACACTTTCATGATTAAAGTACTTTATTTTACCCGGATTGGGGCTAATAATAAAGGTGGAGAAAAATTTAGCGGGTGTTTTAGTTTGTTTGGGACATCATGTATCATGTAATATCTATAAGCCGTCTTGTGTTATTTTAGGCCAGTTCAATATCCATTCACAAGTTACAGTTCTGGAAGTTCCTTTGAATATACACTAGCAAAACAAGAATGTTCGTGCCACTGGCTCGAACAACAATGCTCCTATCCTAGCTGTGTTGCTCTATGCATTGGATATGACAAACTCTCTATGTGTTTTCATATTGACGATGAAACTTTAGTTCAGGAATTTTTCTGCAAATCTTAACAATGTTTTGAGCGCTATATTGATAGCATGTATCTTCAGTACCGACCATTGATCTCTATAATATAACTGGATGGACATAAACATGCACATTCCAAGGACAAAAGCGTGGCGCTCAAGTGTATCATCTGCTACACTGGGAGGGGGACAGATTTAACAGTTTCTTTGAATGTTCTTATGCGAAAACATATATCTGATAAATAAAAGTGTTATTGTTTGAAAATAGTGAAGTATTATACCACACTTTCCTGAAGAAACATTTACATTAAAGGATATACAATCCAGTTTTACAGGTAATACTGTACAAATACAAATAAAACCTTAGATATTTCCATTTTTATGTAGTTATCATCAATGTTGTTTACAGTCTGCCACGACTACACTTATATTTAAAGTTGGTTATTAGCTTGTTTATTGGTTTCAGAAACCATATTATATTGAAAGTTCGATAAATATAATGAACACGGTATCTTAAAACTTGATTACATTTGTTTGAATGACAAACTTTGAATAGTTGCCATGCATTCAAACTATCACTTAGGTTATAGGCTTGTGGAAAGTATTATTATAAAATTACTTTTTTTAAAAGTTGGCTCATATCTTTCAGAAACCATATTATGTTGAAATTTCGATAACTATAATGAAACAAGTTAGCTAAAAACTGTATTACATTTGTTTGAATGACACACTTTGTGTAGAAGTCTTATGTTCAAATGATAATTTAGGTTATAGGGTTGTAGGAAGTACAGTATCTACTAAATCCTGAGTTTAGTAATAATCCCAATCTGTAAGGCTTTATTTCGTACCAGAATACTCTCATATATATAATATTTTGGTAGGATGAATGGCAATTTAGAACAGAAATAGAAATTACCTTCTGGAAGGTCTTTTATCCTAACTAAACACAACTATAGGTTAGGATTCTGGTACGAGATAAAGCATTACAAGTAAGCTTCCTTCAAAAACCATCGTACATATTAGGCTACATCAACTTATTTAAAGAAAAAATTAACAATTTTTGAACTTTTATATGCTCTTCAAAGCTTTAACTAACATATTTTATTTTATTTAACTACTCACACATTGATGTATCTCATATATTCAATCAAATTAATGAACTATGTAAAATCCACATTGCCTTGTATGGGTGTAAGAGAGGAAGAGATACCCGAAAATTTCTCTCTCTCTTACACAATGGTATTCAGACGACAGCTCGAAAATTTCAGCCACAGATGTCCATCCAATTATATTATAGAGATCAATGGTACCGACATACAGTAATCTTTCACTCAGAAAACATACGTATTTATCCTTTTTCCATTAATTGAAATCAGTGTTGCCAACCGTACGCTTTGGATTTTACTTTTGATATAATTTCACCACCTGTACAATCCAATTTTAAGATATTTTCCAAAAGTAATATCCTGTGACCCTGCTATGAAGTAAAAAAAAATATATAAATTATAATTGTTTATAAAAATCAGTGGATTTATCAATATAAAGTCAGAAAGTAGTATCCTAATGGTCTAAATACAATCCATTTCAGGTCCCTGTACTATTGCTAGGGACTATATAGTTGGCAACACTGATTGAAATGAAAACAATGTGGGAATACTTTGCAGTATATAAAACACTTCTTTAATCGTTTTCTATAGTGATGGGCATAATCGAGTGATTTTAAGAATCGAATAATCATTCGATTCTTTGAAAAATAATCGAATGAATCGAAAGAATCATTCGAATGATTTTGAGAAGTAGTAAAGAGTCGGTAATAATCGGATGTTAGCTATTACTACTTCTTAAAAGTAGTTACTAGTTGGTGGTTTTGCTTTGTGCTACTATTCTCCTCACCCTGCTGTCGGCTCTCACAACACGCATTCCTTTACGTTTGCAACTTATCAACACTTTTCTTTACTGTATTTAGTTCCTTGTGTCGGTGTCAAAGATCAAAGTACAGCCACAACAAAATACTATACAGTGAACGCTTTAGTCTCATAAGTACCTTGCCATTAATAGAAATACTTTTGCGTGAGAGTCATAGTAAATAAATAAAGAACATATCTTTCCATTCTTGTTTAAGAATCGAAATAATTGAACCTCTAATATTTCCTAAACATAAACAATTATAAGCTTACAATCCTATTTATATATCGGTTAAGTGATGACATATTTTCTATTTGAATTCCAGGCGGCATATAATTAATTGATTCAGATATTCAAATAGAAAATATGTCATCACTTACCCGATATATAAATAGGATTGTAAGCTTATAATTGTTTATGTTTAGGAAATATTAGAGGGTCAATTATTTCGACTCTTAAACACGAATGGAAACGTAAGTAAATCAAACATAAAATTTACTACCCGAAAACGGCAACATAAGTTTGCTGTATAGTGACTTTTTTTTTCAGTTATAAGAATATAAAATTATTTGAATGAATAAAATGATAAGATGATCTGAATATTACGGCCGGGCAATGTTTTATTACATTTATAAAAAATATATACTTATCTATTTAATAAATTTGAGTCAACTTAATAAATATATTATCTCACAGCCCGTTCGGGCTATTCGCGTTTGGTTACACAATGGTGGTGGTATTAGAAAGGTAGAAATTAAAGGAAATGTATCTGCGTTCACATGGAAGAAGAGTGGGAAGCCATTTAAGGAAATCTCAATAACCAGGGGCGGATCCAGGATTTTCTTGAGGGGATGGAGATTGCCAACGATCGCAAGGGACAACATTAGAACAATAAAAACCAGCCTGTATTACTCACGACCAAAATAAAATTCTACATTAAGTCGGGAAAACTAGCCTCACAAATAACTCCGAGACTCGTCTATCATCATCCACAAAAAGGTAGACAAGATGTGTATTAATCACAACTTGTGAATGTGGGGAATGCTAGGCCTCCACCGTGGTTCGGATTCCACGTTAAACTGTAGGTCCTCCATTTCATCTCACAATCACCCTACCATTGCACATTAGCGTAAGTGCGTATAACCCGAACGGGTAGTAAGACGCGGTGCTAATAATAATAACAAAAAGGTAAGTTTTTATTTGAACTTAGTGTACATTAAAAAAATGCTAGCGTAAACTATTGGTATTAGTTTGCAGTGTGAAAGTGTAAATGTTTCCTTTACTCATATTCCATATTTATTATTCGCTTAGAAACAATTATTGGAGAATCGGAAGAAAAAAACACATTAGTTACAATATAAATATTGTAACAAAAACATATTTTACTGTACTTAAAAATTAGGTGGCATATTCAAAACAGGAATTAAAAAAAAAAGCGCAACAGAAAAAGAAACAATCTACGTAGTATCAATAGTTATAATGTAGCAAAATAATCGAATCATTTTGTTACTTTCATTCGAATTATTTTTGGCTGCTATTCGATTTTAAACTGTATAACCACTTAAACTTTGTATTATATTAGCCTTGGAATCATTTGAAAGCGTAAGGTTGATTATTGTGTAGCAATTTGAACAATTTTTTGAAAATGAACTTAATAGAAATGAAGACCTGTATTGAGATAGCCTAGAAGTATTCGAAACCATAAGGTCGATTTTCTCCAGTGCTTGTAAGGAAGTAGTAAATGAATGAATCGGTCAGCTCGCATCGAGTCAGCTCGAATGATATTTTCATTCGAATGATTTTGAAAGAATCGAATGAATCGATTATTCAGAATAATCGAATGAATCGATTCTATTCATCCGATTCTGCCCATCACTAGTTTTCTATAATATAAAGGTAAATGGCGTGATTAGCAGGTCAATGCATGTAAATACTGGCGTACCACAAGGTAATGTTCTTGGTCCTACTCTATTCCTAATTTATCGTTACGTTAATGATTTAGACAAACTGAATGGTTCACCTAAGCTCTATGCAAATAACACTAATACTATACAAATCTCGTGGAAATATAATTAACACCATAGTACATATGCAAGAAGTCTTTATGAATCCAAACGAATATTTTAGTATTAACAAATTGACAGTTAATAAATAAAAAACCAACTACATACTATTCTCGTCACCACAAATAAGTTTTAATACATCCATCAATATACATATCAATGGAAAACTTCTTTAAAAAACAAATAGGTCTATCACATATCTAGGTCTTCATGTATATCAATATCTGAGATGGCATAAACATGTAAAACTATGTTCTAAAAAAATACTAGCACCAATAGAAATACTACAAAGATTCTTAGGAACGCCTGTACCTGTGAAAAATATGATTTATTCCCTCATTCATAGCTATTTGCAATATCTCAGTCACATCTGGGGATCGGCTGCATTCATTATTTCTTAGGAACGCCTGTACCTGTGAAAAATATGATTTATTCCCTCATTCATAGCTATTTGCAATATCTCAGTCACATCTGGGGATCGGCTGCATTCATTATCCTTCAACTCCTTCAAACAGCCCAAAACAAATCTCTTAAGAACCTATAGAACCTATATGGTTTACCTAGCATGTATCAAAGCAAATACATTTACATTATTGACAATATGTTACCAATAAAAGGAATATATCATTTCAATCTACTAGGCCTACTTCACATCTACAATGAACTTAAGAACAAGCCAAATAGAGCATTACAACACAATTATCACACTAGACACGCGAATGACATTCTTACATACAACACGAACACAGTTTGGCAAGAAAACTTATACTTTTGAAGGGTAGGCCTACAAATTATACAACTCCTTAAGTTACCTGGATTGTTAAAACATATTAGCACGTTATATTTGTTTAGAAAACAACTTAAAATACATCTAATCGAGTCTTTGCAAATGTGGAAATCTCACATCAACCTAACTAGTTGAACCATTAACATGGATCAAACAACATTATATTCTGAATATTAGGGTCAGGTGGGGTTAATGTGATACAGGTGAAAAAGTAGGGCTATTGTGATGGTGATTGAATATTAAAGTAAATATTTTTAGACACAACAATTACTACTCTTTCCTTAACATCTTGTCATAAAGCTGTTACTATTATCTATTTATGAATAAAAAAATACTTTTCAAAATCTTGTATTTTTTTCACCAAAATAATTAGTTGATCCTCTTAGAACTTTCTGTGTAACTTGGCAACCATTCAAGTTATTGAAAATCTGAAAATATATTAATATACAGAAAGAAATGGTCTATTTATGGTTAAAAATTTTTAATCAAAATATATATTATGGAATAAAATAGATAGGGCCAATGTTGTGGGGCTTTTATGATACATAATTTGAGGTTAATATTATATAACAAAGGGGCTATTCTGGTACTATATATACTGGTGGAATATCATAGAATACTTTTACACATAACCAAATCTATACAACTTTTCAGTTCAGCCAGAACCAGAGGACAAGATTTATTTAAATCACCCAAGTGGCTTGAAAGTTGAGGATTTTGTGTTAGGAACATTTAAAGGTTGTAAAAGAAACAGTATTTTATACTGACAATTTTTTTTATCACCGCGTCTTACTACCTGTTCAGGCTATATGCTTATATACTAATTACGCTAATGGTTTTAGGGATTAGAGGGTTATATTCAGAGGAAGTGTAGGCTACCCACATTTTTGTGGAGGGAGAGTGGAAAACCATTTAGGAAAAACCACCCTCAATACATTTGACTGAGATTCGAACCTCGATCCCCTTGTCATTGGAAGTTTAGTCTACTGTAAGAGTAGCTCGTTAGACCACGTGGCCCCCAAAGAAGGTCACTGTTGTCACTGTAATAAATATACCAGACGAGGATCACATTCAAGTGATGGGGTAGAAGAGTTAATCAGACAAGACAACTTTAAAAAAAATGACATCCCTGTCATAAAGGATCAAGTCACTATAGGAAAATTGCCCGCTCCAAATATTAGTGTGTCTGCTGATCAATTCAAATATAAACTTTTATAAAATATGTTTGAAGCCAAACTAACATAAAACTTTATTTTATATTGTAATGACATAACTTTCATTATCTAACAATCTAAATCAAACCAAATTTTTACTCGTGATACTTTAATATCCAAAGTAAATTTCTGTATCCTTACATAATTTTTATACCTTTATTAAACAAATGAAAGCTTAGGGAAAATAACTGGTTGAATTGGAGGTTTTGAGCTGCTTCGACATATTTAGACGTATCTCAGGAGCCAAACATTTGATTTACACCAAACTTTTATTGATGATACACTAAGGACTGGACCATATCACAATAGCCCCAAAGCTTTAAACTCTCATATATAACATGTAAAGAAGGGGTTTATCACTTTAGCCTCAGACATGTATCACATAAATAACTTTTTTTAAATCATGAAAATAGTTATTTGATTCAATTAAGATAGCAAAGCTGCACTAGTTTGTATTTTTACTTTTATTTTATCATAAATAGTATAAAAGTTACAAAGAAAGTTTGAATTTTTGTATCATTTTAGAGCCACCTGACCCTATCTATTGTATGTATGCATGCGTATTCATGATAAGGTTATTGGTAGGGTGTATCATTATCTATAATACCATGTTACACAAGTTGAAAATGTTGAAAGAAGTTCACGAAAATTGTCTGGATGTAAAAAAAAACTGTATTTTCATAGACTACTGATATTGCAAAACGAAAAGCATGAATAATTGTTTGGTTGTTTAAAAGAATCCTAAGCCTATTATTATAAACAATTTTAATTATTATGTAAATAATTGGTACACACCCTCCTAATTTCTGCAATATAATCCTATGTTATCATAAGATCATCATTCCGAGCTTTGCTCAAGGAGATTAATTGTAATTCTTATGTATTTAATTTAATAACAATAAGCAAAGCTAAAAAAAGTCAAACATAAAAAAATACCTTCTGATATAATAGTTTAATGTACTCACTTAAGTAGTGCTCAATAATTAATTAGACTATCCCAACATAACATAACCTTGCATTTTTCAATACTTGTTAATTAACAATTTCGATTAAATTTGGATGTTAGCTTATAGTTGTTAAAATAAATTACTAGTAAGTTAGGCCTATTTATTATTTTTAAACATATTTTTAATGAGAAGGGATGGAATTGTTTGGTGTGTTTGTTAATAGGATTGAGTGTTCATGAATACAATATTTAATGGCAAAATATCTTTAAATATTTTATTTCTACATGGAAGGCCAAGCAAAGGCTTTCTAGATGTAACCATGGTGGCCCTAAAGAAAAAGAAACAATCCAGGATATGCAATGACCACAGGACCATCAGCCTCATCTCTCATGTGGGGAAGATCATGGCAAGAATACTCAACAGGCGACTGGAACAGAAAATATAAAGTATGATGGCAGAAGACCAATTTGGATTCAGAAAAGGAACCAAAGATGCCATCAGTATGTTGAGAATAATTTCAGAGAGAGTGCTAAAGTCAAGGAAGAAGTATAGGTGTATATTAGTTTCATCGACTGACAAAAGGTGTTCGATAGAGTGAAAACAGTGGATGAAGTGGAAATACTCAAATGGAGGGACAGAAGGCTGATTTCAAACCTGTAACTGGGACAACAAGGGAAGGTGAGGCTGAATAATGAGAGATAGGAAGAGGGGTGAGGCAAGGATGGGGTTTCACCCAGTCTGTTCAACTTGTATGGAGAGTGGCTGGTCAGGGAGGCCCTGGAGGGATGTAGCACTTTCATGATTTTCTGACAAGACATGTCATCAACACAGTTAAAATTAGCAGATGATCTAGCATTGCTGGCCAAAAATAAAGAGTTACATGAATGATGGATCAGCTGGTGCAGACAGGGGGAAGATAAGGCATGGAGATCAACATTGAAAAGTCAAAAGTGATGGTGATTTAGAAAAATAAAGAGCCGTTGAAAATCAAAATTGGAGCCTAGGAGTTGTAAAGCATATAGCAGTTCAAGTACCTGAAAAGTCAGCTAACAACGAATGCCAACTGTGCGAAGAAAATTAGGTCGAGGATTGCCATGGCCAAGGAAAAGGCTACTGTTGATCAGCAAGTTTAGTTTGGAACTGAGGAAGAAACTGATGAAATGGTACATTTGGAGCATCACACTGTATGGGGTAGAAACTTGGACTTTAAAGAATAAGAAAAGGAGATACCTGGAGAACCTTGAAATGTGGTTCCAAAAAGACTTGAGAAGATCATGTGGAAAGACAGAGGGACGAATGAAGTCACAAGAAGAGTGGGTGGGAAGAGAACCATTTTGGACGTGATTCTTCGGCGCAAAGCAAACTGGATCAGACACATCCTTAGGAGGAACTCTCTTCTGCACAACATCATAGAAGGAAAGGTTGAGGGAAGGAGGAGCTTAGGAAGGCGGGGGATTCAAATATTAGATCACTTAAAGGAAAGCAGAAAATTCTAAGAGCTGAAGGAGGAGGCAAAGGACAGGGTGCATTGGTAGTCAAAGTTCACTGATATAAAGAATGGATCTGTCATAAGATAGAACACCTAATAATATAACAACAATAATAATAATAATAATAATAATAGAATTCTAGGTATAGCTAAGTCCAAATTGTTAATATATACTGGTAGTATCCATCACATAGAACCAGTAGTGGCTTGTGTATATGAGCATATGTGCATGGGAACACCCAAAATTTTACTACAGTTATATACTGTACTATTTTATTTTTAAAATATTAATTAGTCTATATAAATCTATATGTGATAATTTATTACCCTAAGCTATGTACGTGTGTATGTTACTGAACTCCTCCTAAACGGCTGGACCTACTTTGATGAAATTTTTTGTGTGTGTTTGAGTGGATTCGTGGTTGGTTTAGATTCACAATTGGACCCCGGTAGGTGGCGCTGCAATCGGATTCTAGGATTTTATTTTTTATTTTTTAGGGATTTATTTGGGGGGGGGGGGGGATTTTTTTTTATAGATTTTTTGCATATCAGAACATGTAACCTCAAAATTTCACCCCCCCCCCTCCACCACCACCCTCCAATATTTATAATAATGAATTTAATATTAATAATGAGCCTTAAAAAAATCATAAGTTCATCAATAATTGACCGTTAAAACCTTCTGAAAACTTCATGAATAATTGAACTTCTGAGAATAATTCATAGCTATGTTTGTTTTTCGATACAGCTGATATTTGTGGAGTTGTGGGCGAAATGCCAAAAATGAAAAGATGTTTTATTTTGTATGTTGTCTTGACAAACACTGAATTTGTAATATTTGTGTAACTCACTAATTGGAGTTCATTGTGAATTTGTAATTGTGATGATCACATAGTATTTGTTTTATTATCGAAATCAATTATGCCACCCAAACGAAAAGCCAACGTTCGGGCATATATATGTATATATATGTATATATATATATTAGCGGACCCGACAGACGTTGTCTATGTATATATATATATATTTAAAGTCACTCCTGAATATGTATATATATATATATATTTTTAAAGTCACTCCTGAATATATATATATACTTTGTTTAACCCTTGTGTCACCATTGATAGAGTATAATTATTTATATTATACATGGCATTAGCTTATTGAAAATGTAAATAGACATAGCATCTTAGTTTTTTGTTTGTAATATATCTTTAAAGATAAATATGCTGCATTATATTCTAAATAAGGATAAATTAATTAATCAGGATAATATAATAATTAAAAGGCTAGGTTTGGATAAACTAAATTTAATTGAAAAGGTTTGCAAAACAAAACATGTGATTACAAAGACAGATTCTAAGTAAACATTTACTAACATTGTTCTTGAGTATGTGGCTGTAATTCACTCAGTTCTTTGTATTGTTTACCTTAATTGCTGTTTTGTAACACAAAACAACAATAGCTAAGATATTTTTGGAAAAAACTTAAAGAGTTTTTTTTGTTGTTTATTTGACTGGCACCATGTTTCAATACTAGACATTTTGTTATAAATAAACACACAATCAAAAAATTAACAAGATTTTTAAGACTTTTGTGGACTTCTGTTAATAATGATGATGGTGATGAAAATAAATATTCTATAGCTATTTATTCTTATATTAAGTTGCAAAGTATTGAATCCGATTTAGTTAATTAGTAATTTTGTATTTACCTACAATGCTCTTTATCAAAGATGATCGCTAGAGATACACTATGTACTCACAATGTTCTATATTACAGATGATCTCCAGAGATACTCTACTCATTCGTCACTTGCATCCAGATCTTTCATTAGAGGAAAAGGAAGATCTGTTAAAACATTTTGGAGCTATTCATGTAAAATGCATCAGCTCTAAAGTTAAAAAGAACAACATTACATTTGCTAGGTAAGGATGAACTCTTCATCACCAAATAACATCATCTGATTGAGTTCATAGATAGTGATAGCTTCAAGTCTGTCCCATTTATCTTACACCTTATACCATGTTTTACATTTCAACATTTCTTTACATAGTTGTTTTCCTGTGTATATTATTTACATACCAGCTATAGCTAAAAGTAAATACACTTTTTTTTGTCCATAGTTAGTCCTAGTGTTGTAGTTATAAAAACATTATTTCCTCATAAAAGGGTTGCTTCATTTCTACCATAGCTGTAATCTCTTGAAATATTCACAATTTATTTATTAACCTATTTGGTTAAGTTTGTTGTCAAATGAAAGCTTATGAGTAGTATTCTGGGCTGAGATACTATGACAGTTATCTGAAACAGGGGGAGAAATGAGTGTCATAGTCTCAACCCTAAAACACAATCCAAACACTTTAAATAAGTCTGGCATTAAACATCATAAACATGCTTTTATTTTATTTTTTACTATTCATTCACATGTGTTAGATTACCCATGACCTCGCAACCATACAAATCCTAATTTTTTATATTATAAACATAACCTAGCATAAATTTCAGATAACCCAAAAGGTTACTAAGATGCACAAAATAAAAAATAAAATGATATAAACATTCCAAGAAATAAAATGAAGCCGGTGTTTTATTTGATCTATGAGTTGAAAATATATTCACGATATATTAGAATACTTCTACAACTTTTTTTTTTTGACTATTTATTGTGCTTAAGCCACTTGATGTAAATGATCATATTTGTATATTTAATCGAACCTTATTGTAAAAATATAAGGGAATGCTTTTTATGAGGAATTCATACTAAGCCAACTTTCACTGTTTATATCGGCTCCGGCTCTGTTTAGAAAAGGTTTTTAATTTAATAAATGTTGTTTTAGGAATATCTGATACCTGTAAAATTCTTTATAATTTGGCAAAACAAGATAAAACATGAATTTACAGGAAAGTTTGGCGGTAGTAAACAGTTAGATAATTTTCTTCTGAGCGTTCTGCTGATTTTTTGATGATGGTGAGTTGTTGACAAAAATATGTATTTCGCTAACCAATACAGCACGGTCTTGCTATTTTGAACCTGCGATATTCCAGAAGAATTGGTAATCCAAACATTCCTCAGTTTGTTTCTATGGTGTTTCTGTCTTGCTATTTTGAACCTGCGATATTCCAGAAGAATTGGTAATCCAAACATTCCTCAATTTGTTTCTATGGTGTTTCTGTCTTGCTATTTTGAACCTGCGATATTCCAGAAGAATTGGTAATCCAAACATTCCTCAATTTGTTTCTATGGTGTTTCTGTCTTGCTATTTTGAACCTGCGATATTCCAGAAGAATTGGTAATCCAAACATTCCTCAATTTGTTTCTATGGTGTTTCTGTCTTGCTATTTTGAACCTGCGATATTCCAGAAGAATTGGTAATCCAAACATTCCTCAATTTGTTTCTATGGTGTTTCTGTCTTGCTATTTTGAACCTGCGATATTCCAGAAGAATTGGTAATCCAAACATTCCTCAATTTGTTTCTATGGTGTTTCTGTCTTGCTATTTTGAACCTGCGATATTCCAGAAGAATTGGTAATCCAAACATTCCTTAATTTGTTTCTATGGTGTTTCTGTCTTGCTATTTTGAACCTGCGATATTCCAGAAGAATTGGTAATCCAAACATCCCTCAATTTGTTTCTATGGTGTTTCTGTCTTGCTATTTTGAACCTGCGATATTCCAGAAGAATTGGTAATCCAAACATTCCTCAATTTGTTTCTATGGTGTTTCTGTCTTGCTATTTTGCTAATGTTTTTACTTTTCACTTCACACATTTTCTACTTTTTGTGTTTTTTGGTGTTTCACACTCCTCCCTGATGAGTTCTGATAGAATAAAACCTAGGTCGGGGGATTGGGCGATAACAATAGATTTTCTTAGAGGCAGTCATTACCTCTTTGTCCAGTGGCAGCAAAGTAAAAAAAAATAATAATTTATTGACAACAACTAAAACACTTTCTTCAGTTTTTTCCAAAAAAATCTTTGCTATTCTTGTATTATGTTTAATATTTTTTGACAGGTTAAACATCTGTGTTGGAGAACTCTAAGTTATATAACAATCCACACAAAACACTTTGTAAACCTCTTTCTTAGCTCCATCAGGGTTCTTCCTGCTCTCATAAATCCCCTCACATTTCCCATGGCTATCCTGCTTTCAACATCCTTCATACAGTTTCCATTCAAAGTTACCAGAATTCCCAAATATTTGAGCCACCTTACTTGTTCTATTCTCTTACCTTCAATGAATATTATTAACATTGCCTTCTTCCTTCCCAACTCTCGTCAATTTCATCTTGCTTCACAGTTCTTCCGACTCTGCTAACACAACTTGATCGTCTGTGTACTTAATGGTATTTAGTCTTTCTCTGCCTAATACAATAGCTCATGCCCTTTCTAGAGCTCTCTTCATCATCCTTTCAGAGTAAATGTTGAAAAACGAAGGTGACATACAACATTCCTGTTGCACCCCTCTTTCAATGCTCATCTCTTCCGTTTCACCCTCCTCCCCTCTCACCACACCCCTATGTCCTGTCCTGTCATGTGTACAGCTGCTTTATCAGTCTTCTACCCTTTCAATCCATACAAATGTTTCTCAAAACCTCCAGCAGTATACTTCAGCCACTCGATCAAACTTTTTCTCCCAGTCAATAAAACAGACATACATTTTCCTCTCAATTTCCAACATTCATTATATCAGCATTCTCAGACTCCCAAATGCAGCCCTGATCCCTTTCCCCCTTTTAAAACCAAACTGGTCCTTTCCCAAACTCTCCTCTATTTTCCTTTTTATTCTCCTCTGCACTATCTTTGTCACAGCCTTGGTAAAATGACATATAAAACTAACTGTCCTATAGTCTTTACGTTCTTTGGTATTGCACTTCTTTGGTGAGGTAACCAAATTGATCTTAAGTAGATCTTTATGCCAAATGCCGGTGTCTTATATCCTATTGACTAAATGGTTAGTCTTGTTATTGCCCCGGATGGTATTCGGTCACATCCCATCGCTTTTCTTTTCCTGAGGTCTTGGATTGCCTTCTCAACCTCCCATCTTTCTATCCTTTGTCCTCGGTCTTCATCACATTCCATCTTGTATTCCAACACCAATTCTCCATGATCTACCTGAGAATCATAGAGCTCCTCTATGTATCTCATCCATATGTATCTCTCCATCTTCTGTGTATGAAGTTATCCTTCCCTGCCTGTTTAGCATACCTTGTTTAATTTCCTCGGGTCTTTCTTTGTCAAACTTTTAACTCTTCTATACATTTATTCCATTTTTCCTTGCTTTTCAAGTTGTAGCCTTTTGTTACCACTAGGAACATTTCCTCGAGCCAACGTAGCACTAATATGTCACCTCGCTGACCGAGAAAATTCCACTAATTGAACTTTGGTACTCGGTTACTACCTTCCATTATTTTTTTCACAAAATAAGACTAATCCACTTGTAAAGAAAACACGGTGAGGATAAGTTCAACATTTATTAATGAGTAAATTGATGAACATTTATGGCCCACAATACTTTAGGGCAAATGAAACAGAACACACTTAAACACTCTAATACACTAGCGCACTGGGCACTCAAGGAACGTTTTTAGTTTGACATTGTTGAATCTCGTAGGGTGCATGGGCCAGCCCTGACCTGTTCAACAATCTGTACACCACTGACCTATTCTTCGACACTCCACCTGTGACCTCAGTGGGCGTGAAGTGCCATCTATCGGCACACATTTCAAACAGCCCACAAGGTGTGACGTAGATGGTACACAGTTCTTCCACCTCTTCACACTATCTCTCCATTCACTCCTCCCTGGCCCTCTCGGTCACTCTTTTCAACTAATTCAGTTTTCTATACTGTCTTTTCCCTTCTTCTGATAATTCATTTTTCAATCTCTTACGCTCACCCATTTTATCCAACATGTCCTGCATGATCCACTTCTTATTTATTCTTCTTCTTACTTCTCTGAATTTCTCTTCTAATTCTTTAACATTGTTCTCCTGATGGTATCCCATTCCTCTGATATGTCCATACTCTGATTTGATCTTTCCAATTTTTCCGCTATGCTTCTTGTATGGACTTCAGCGTCTTCGTTCTTTAACTTGGCCACATTCCACTTCTTTATAGGTTGTTTCTTCTTAACATGTTTCAGATGTGTTCTTATATCTGCCACATATAGGTTGTGGTCTGTATCACCGTCTTTTCCAGGAAATGTTTTAGCCATCTTAACGCTGATTGTAACCCTTTGGTTTGTTATAAAGAAGTCTATATGATACTGGTATTTATCACCAGGGTTCTTCCGTGTATAGAGTCTTCATTGATAGTTCTTGAACCAGGTGTTGGCAATCCAGAGAGAAAGGCTCTCACTAAGTTCTACCAATAACGCTCCTCTTTTGTTCCATCTTCCTAGGACAACTACATTTCCCCTCCTTACATTCCCAACCACACTGTTAGTTTCCCATCATCACCATTCTTACTTGACCTTTTTCGTTTTCCCTATACACCCCTTCTATCTGTTCATATATCCTGTCTAGCTCTTCCTCATCTGTACTGGATGTAGGCATGTACACTTGAACTATCAAGGTATCCACCGGTTCACTTGATATCCTGATTGCCAGCACTTAAGGCATCGTCTTAACTATATTATTATCCAATACTTTCCTATACAGCAATCTATTGCCTCCTTCCTTATGCTAACCTCCTTTATAAATCATCTTGTACTCTCCGGCCTCCATCTCCCCTTCTACTTCCCATCGTATTTCACTTAATCCTAGAATTATTTCTCTCTTCACCTTCTTCAATTTTCCTTTCCTATTCATTGTTCTCACATTCCAAGTTCCAACCCTCAAACAAGGTGTGGCCTTCGTTATTCGTAACTCTGGCATCGCAGTTTTTACCTGGGTTAGCGCCCACCTAGAGATCAGATTGTGAACATTATTACTCTGGAATATTTCCTCTCAGGAACAACCATGTCTATGAAAGTTTTGTCCTGAGGGACAAGGAATCCCACAAGGGTTTCCTCTGGCCTTCCGCAACTTATGCCATTGACCTCTGAAAGGTTCATGCACCTTTAGGGGTGATTTCTCACTCAAGAAGGTACCTTTGAGCCCTACCATCTCCTTCGCCTTCTAAAGATGACTTTAGAGATAGTAAAGGTTGCTAATCCTGTAATTTACTCCGTCCCAAACAGGTAGGAAGATGTAGTGCTAAAAAAAATGAAATGAAACAAACCATTAGAGTTGGACTAAATCCACTATTTTATAAATCCGAATCTCCCATTTACCTTCGAATCTGAAATGTGGAAAAGATTATGAACATAAGAGGAAAGTAGGAAGAATGGTGCCTTCATAGAGGAAGACGGAGGCATCTGATGATGAGAAATATAAATATAATAGAATAACAGAACATACAAATAGTAACTAAATGTTAACATTCTTTCTTATAATCCATTCATTGTAATATTCAGTTGTGATAAATTACTGATCTGAGGTCTGGTGGTTGGGTTCACCATATAATTATTACAATTGATTCTAAACCACATATAAAGCAGTATTAGAGCTCTAAAACAAATTTCACTTGGATTTTTTTTTTAAGTATTTGATTATCAAATCTGAAATTTTCTTGAATCATGATTATCATTAAGGATAGAAGGGCCCATCACTAGAAACAATAGCTTACTAAAAACTGCAATACTCACCACCATTGGCAATGAAAGCCAGTAAACTAAGATGACATGAACATAATTCACAGAGTTAATGGCCTTGGAAGATTTTCATATTAATATTAATATGAGCCTTAAAACACATTTAGTTGGGTTTAGTAAAAATCAGCCTTTACATCTTACCTATTGTGTAAAAAATAATACCTATTTAGAACTAAGATACAATCCAATTTTCATGGCAAGCACTATTTAAAAAATAGTATGATCTGAGAGTATTTGGATTTTCGAGCAAAGTCTTAACTAAATGCTCAAATGTGGATTTAAATAATTTCAAGCTTCTTAAAAAAGGTTATTTATTTGCCTTGCACTGTGTGTCTGCTGATGAATGACTCATTGTTTACTCTTCTCTCTACTTGTCTGGGTGTTGCTTGTATAAGACTGTGTTGTGTGTCTGGTGATGAATGACTCATGGTTTACTCTTCTCTCTACTTGTCTGGATGTTGCTTGTATAAGACTGTATTGTATTGTGTGTCTGGTGATGAATGACTCATTATTTACTCTTCTCTCTACTTGTCTGGATGTTGGTTGTATAAGACTGTGTTGTATTGTGTTTGGTGATGAATGACTCATTATTTACTCTTCTCTCTACTTGTCTAGATGTTGGTTGTATAAGACTGTATTGTGTCTGGTGATGAATGACTCATTGTTTACTCTTCTCTCTACTTGTCTGGATGTTGGTTGTATAAGACTGTGTTGTATGTCTGCTGATGAATGACTCATTGTTTACTCTTCTCTCTACTTGTCTGGATGTTGCTTGTATAAGACTGTATTGTATTGTGTGTCTGGTGATGAATGACTCATTATTTACTCTTCTCTCTACTTGTCTGGATGTTGGTTGTATAAGACTGTATTGTGTCTGGTGATGAATGACTCATTGTTTACTCTTCTCTCTACTTGTCTGGATGTTGGTTGTATAAGACTGTATTGTGTGTCTGGTGATGAATGTCTCATTGTTTACTCTTCTCTCTACTTGTCTGGATGTTGGTTGTATAAGACTGTGTTGTATTGTGTCTGGTGAGGAATGACTCATTGTTTACTCTTCTCTACTTGTCTGGATGTTGGTTATATAAGACTGTGTTGTATTGTGTCTGGTGAGGAATGACTCATTGTTTACTCTTCTCTACTTGTCTGGATGTTGGTTGTATAAGACTGTGTTGTATTGTGTCTGGTGATGAATGACTCATTGTTTACTCTTCTCTCTACTTGTCTGGATGTTGGTTGTATAAGACTGTATTGTGTGTCTGGTGATGAATGACTCATTGTTTACTCTTCTCTCTACTTGTCTGGATGTTGGTTGTATAAGACTGTGTTGTATGTCTGCTGATGAATGACTCATTGTTTACTCTTCTCTCTACTTGTCTGGATGTTGGTTGTATAAGACTGTATTGTGTGTCTGGTGATGAATGACTCATTGTTTACTCTTCTCTCTACTTGTCTGGATGTTGGTTGTATAAGACTGTATTGTGTCTGGTGATGAATGTCTCATTGTTTACTCTTCTCTCTACTTGTCTGGATGTTGGTTGTATAAGACTGTATTGTATGTCTGGTGATGAATGACTCATTGTTTACTCTTCTCTCTACTTGTCTGGATGTTGGTTGTATAAGACTGTATTGTGTGTCTGGTGATGAATGACTCATTGTTTACTCTTCTCTCTACTTGTCTGGATGTTGGTTGTATAAGACTGTGTTGTATGTCTGCTGATGAATGACTCATTGTTTACTCTTCTCTCTACTTGTCTGGATGTTGGTTGTATAACACTGTATTGTGTCTGGTGATGAATGACTCATTGTTTACTCTTCTCTCTACTTGTCTGGATGTTGGTTGTATAAGACTGTGTTGTATTGTGTGTCTGGTGATGAATGTCTCATTATTTACTCTTCTCTCTACTTGTCTGGATGTTGGTTGTATAAGACTGTGTTGTATTGTGTGTCTGGTGATGAATGTCTCATTATTTACTCTTCTCTCTACTTGTCTGGATGTTGGTTGTATAAGACTGTATTGTGTCTGGTGATGAATGACTCATTGTTTACTCTTCTCTATACTTGTCTGGATGTTGGTTGTATAAGACTGTATTGTATGTCTGGTGATGAATGACTCATTGTTTACTCTTCTCTCTACTTGTCTGGATGTTGGTTGTTTAAGACTGTATTGTGTGTCTGGTGATGAATGTCTCATTGTTTACTCTTCTCTCTACTTGTCTGGATGTTGGTTGTATAAGACTGTATTGTGTCTGCTGATGAATGACTCATTGTTTACTCTTCTCTCTACTTGTCTGGATGTTGGTTGTATAAGACTGTATTGTGTCTGGTGATGAATGACTCATTGTTTACTCTTCTCTCTACTTGTCTGGATGTTGGTTGTATAAGACTGTATTGTGTCTGGTGATGAATGACTCATTGTTTACTCTTCTCTCTACTTGTCTGGATGTTGGTTGTATAAGACTGTATTGTGTCTGCTGATGAATGACTCATTGTTTACTCTTCTCTCTACTTGTCTGGATGTTGGTTGTATAAGACTGTGTTGTATGTCTGCTGATGAATGACTCATTGTTTACTCTTCTCTCTACTTGTCTGGATGTTGGTTGTATAAGACTGTATTGTGTGTCTGCTGATGAATGACTCATTGTTTACTCTTCTCTCTACTTGTCTGGATGTTGCTTGTATAAGACTGTATTGTGTCTGGTGATGAATGACTCATTGTTTACTCTTCTCTCTACTTGTCTGGATGTTGCTTGTATAAGACTGTATTGTATTGTGTGTCTGGTGATGAATGACTCATTATTTACTCTTCTCTCTACTTGTCTGGATGTTGGTTGTATAAGACTGTATTGTATTGTGTGTCTGGTGATGAATGACTCATTGTTTACTCTTCTCTCTACTTGTCTGGATGTTGGTTGTATAAGACTGTATTGTGTGTCTGGTGATGAATGTCTCATTGTTTACTCTTCTCTCTACTTGTCTGGATGTTGGTTGTATAAGACTGTATTGTGTGTCTGGTGATGAATGTCTCATTGTTTATTTTCTCTCTACTTGTCTGGATGTTGGTTGTATAAGACTGTATTGTGTCTGGTGATGAATGACTCATTGTTTACTCTTCTCTACTTGTCTGGATGTTGGTTGTATAAGATTGTGTTATATTGTGTGTCTGGTGATGGATGACTCAATGTTTACTCTTCTCTCTACTTGTCTGGATGTTGGTTGTATAAGACTGTGTTGTATTGTGTCTGGTGAGGAATGACTCATTGTTTACTCTTCTCTACTTGTCTGGATGTTGGTTGTATAAGACTGTGTTGTATTGTGTCTGGTGAGGAATGACTCATTGTTTACTCTTCTCTACTTGTCTGGATGTTGGTTGTATAAGACTGTGTGTTGTATTGTGTCTGGTGAGGAATGACTCATTGTTTACTCTTCTCTCTACTTGTCTGGATGTTGGTTGTATAAGACTGTATTGTGTGTCTGGTGATGAATGTCTCATTGTTTATTCTTCTCTCTACTTGTCTGGATGTTGGTTGTATAAGACTGTATTGTGTCTGGTGATGAATGACTCATTGTTTACTCTTCTCTACTTGTCTGGATGTTGGTTGTATAAGATTGTGTTATATTGTGTGTCTGGTGATGGATGACTCAATGTTTACTCTTCTCTCTACTTGTCTGGATGTTGGTTGTATAAGACTGTGTTGTATTGTGTCTGGTGAGGAATGACTCATTGTTTACTCTTCTCTACTTGTCTGGATGTTGGTTGTATAAGACTGTATTGTGTGTCTGGTGATGAAAGACTCATCTCGGCTGAATGTTGTCGTTACTCAACTTCACTCGCAAAGATATTCCACTTAATTCTAACTCTCAAAACCATAATTATTAAACTAACAACCCATGCATTAATTATAAATTAATAGGATGTGTTATTCTTACCCACATTTTGGGCATGAAACAATAAAATTGGAGGGGGTGTAGGAAAGGGGAAGAAGTTAGGAAGGCTGTGAAGAGTTCCATCTCCTGCTGTGACGTCAGCACCGGCCTAAATTAATAGTTAGAAATAGCTATATGCCTTATTTCAACAGTCACACTCTAGACTCTAGACATAATTACTAAAACTAATGTTTTTATGCAGGTTTGATGGTGAAGATTCAGCAAAGCAAGCACTTGGCAGGCTACATCAGTTGGATGTGCTGGGCTTTCCCCTGGTGGTTCAATTTGCACGAGGTCACTCCTGCCAGGATTACAATCTTGAAAAGAAGCACACGTGAGTTTAGAGTTGGTTGCTGAGCATGGAGGTTTTTTGTTTGGCAAGGATAAGCCACAGTGAACAAATATCAGTTGTCTTTGTGGTATTGTCCATATTTAATTAAACTTTAATTGTGTTTGGCAATAATTACTTTAAAAATATATTCACAATATGTTGGATCAATTCCCTTCAACCTTCTAAACAATTACATTGTATATTAATGATGAATCAACAGCCATTTTGTATCTGACATATTATCCATCTATTCCTACTAAAATTGATTTGCTTAACTCAAATATTCTCTATAAAAGATCCCATCACCCGAGGTTTTCGAGATACAATTAACTTTGGATTTTAAATTAGTTTACTGAATTAAGCTTGTTTTCATTCCTTTGTGTACATGAAAACACAACTATTATAAAAAAACTATTAGTTCAAGATATAGAAGAATGGGTAAGATTTATAAGTGCACAAGTGCAGGATATAGCAGGAGAGAAGAGGCGATACAAGTGCAGGATATAGCAGGAAAGAAGAGGTGATACAAATGCAGCATATAGCAGGAGAGAAGAGGCGATACAAGTGCAGGATATAGCAGGAAAGAAGAGGTGATACAAGTGCAGGATATAGCAGGAGAGAAGAGGTGATACAAGTGCAGGATATAGCAGGAGAGAAGAGGCGATACAAGTGCAGGATATAGCAGGAAAGAAGAGGTGATACAAGTGCAGGATATAGCAGGAGAGAAGAGGTGATACAAGTGCAGGATATAGCAGGAGAGAAGAGGTGATACAATTGCAGGATATAGCAGGAGAGAAGAGGTGATACAAGTGCAGGATATAGCAGGAGAGAAGAGGTGATACAAGTGCAGGATATAGCAGGAGAGAAGAGGCGATACAAGTGCAGGATATAGCAGGAAAGAAGAGGTGATACAAGTGCAGGATATAGCAGGAGAGAAGAGGTGATACAAGTGCAGGATATAGCAGGAGAGAAGAGGTGATACAATTGCAGGATATAGCAGGAGAGAAGAGGTGATACAAGTGCAGGATATAGCAGGAGAGAAGAGGTGATACAAGTACAGGATATAGCAGGAAAGAAGAGGTGATACAAATGCAGGATATAACAGGATAGAAGAGGTGATACAAGGGCAGGATATAGCAGGAGAGAAGAGGTGATACAAGTGCAGGCTATAGCAGGAGAGAAGAGGTGATACAAGTGCAGGATATAGCAGGAGAGAAGAGGTGATACAAGTACAGGATATAGCAGGAAAGAAGAGGTGATACAAATGCAGGATATAACAGGATAGAAGAGGTGATACAAGTGCAAGATATAGTATGATAGTGACATTCCTTTATATTTCTGGTCCTTTGAAATTTGTTCCTAGATATTTTAGTGAATAATGCTAGTTTGAATATGTATTTATTGAAAACATTAACTTCTAAAGTGCGTGGATGTTTATGGTCATTCGACAATAAACATTTTACTGTACACTTTCAACAAGTGTAAAGTACTATGTGTCGCAACCCCCCCTCCTGTGGGCTGGATCTGTCACCATAGCTTGCGGGAGGGGTTAGGTCGCAGGCAAGGTAGTTGTGTGGGCTCGAAATAATATGTAGGGCTACGCATTTTGGTTTTATAGAAATACTAAGAGATACTACAAAATGTGATGTTAAATGAAGTGTAAAAGGAATATAAGAGATTGGACACTCACACCCGCGGAAGAACCGGCTTACTTGTGAAAACTTTGATTGAATGACTGACACGGCTCGCGACCCCCTACAGAACTCAATCTCAGGACCCTGAGTTCGACAGTTGCCCTCTAAGTACAAGTACTACTGATGACCCGAAGATGTTGTCTGCTATGGTCCTGGCGTTGGGCAGCTTATTTGTTTCTGATATTGTTGTAAATGTGACAGCTCCAATGTCAACAATTACATTCTTTTATAGCCTCCTTTGGCCCCTTTTTGGCCAACTAGAATAAATATTGTTATGGCTAGTCAGAATTCCCCTTTAATATTGCTAATTCATTAAGTCATATTCACTTAGCCAGCGCTTTTAAGCACTTACGGCCAAGAAAGTTGTGTAAATCAAAACAAACATCCCAAAATTGCTCAGGGTTATTTCATAAGCTATATATAGCGATTCAATAATTTCAAGTAATTACAATTTACAAGTTGTCAAACACGCTATTTTATGCTTTTTACGTGCCATGGTCAAGGTAAAGTAATTAATGTATGTCGCTGAAATTTAGTATAATTAGACATTCATATGAGATGTACACAGTGAAATATTTATTATCTTGCTAATAACAATGATACGAAAGAAGCATTAAATAGCAACTTTGACTCCTCATAACTTGTGAACTGTAATGATTTGAAATCATTCACTCACTTATGCACGTGTTAAATTTGTACATTAAATTTTTTATTGTCGATTGATCATAAATCATCCAGATAACTTTTGCTATATATGTGGTAAGCTCACACCAAAAAGTAAACAAAAAACTATATTTCAAAAAAGTCTATAAAGATTATTTCTGTTGTTCTCTTGGGTATCAAGATAAGATTTGGTCCTCTCGTCTTTGCTGTATATCATGCGGTGTTACATTACTGGACAGGTTGAAAAGAAAGCATTGTACTATGCCTTTTCTGGTTCACTGCTCTGACTGATTCTATGGTATGAGCAATATATTAAGGTATTCAAGCAAAAACAGGCATATCCTCAAGTATAGCGATGTGTCGCCTGCGCCACACGGAGAAACACTACCTGTACTTGAATCACCTCTAAATGGAACGTACATCATAGAGACATCAGGCAGTCAAACACACAATACTTTAACTGCTCAAGAATCATCATCATATATATATATATATATTAGCAATGCGTCTTACTACCTGTTCAGGTTATGAACTAATTCCACTAATGGGTTAGGGATTAGGAAGGCTTAATTTAGAGGAAATGCATTAGCATTTTTGTGGAGGGTGAGTAGAAAACGATTTAGGAAAAACTACCCTCAGTGCAGCTGACAGGGATCAAACCCCAATCTCCCCGTCTTTGGCAGTATAGTCCAACACGAGATTAGCGCGTTAGACCAATCATTTAATGGTGGTGCTGGGAACAACGTTAGTGAGCCTCCATTCCACACGAAGAATATGGTCTGAATCTGATGCTTCACCTCATCAAACAAGCAGAGCTCACTGAATATTTCACTACTTGCTGTTGTCAAAACAACAAGCAGAGCTTCTTGAGTCTTAGCTTCAGCATTGGAACCTTTTAGATCAAGGTATCTACAAAAGTTTCAAATTTTACAAATATAAACAAATTATTGTTGGTATTTTTCAAAATGCACAATTCAGAGTGTGTAATGGTCTGATGATTAAGCTTGGACGCCAAAGATAATACTGAAGAATGGCATCTCTTCATAGATTCATCGAAAGCTAGTCTGAAAGCAGTACTGCAACATAACGGAAATAAAGTGCCATCCATGCTTCTTTCTCATGCATTTGGAATGAAAGAAAGGAAGAAACTTGTTCTACAACGTGACTCCACGAAGTACAGCTGTTTTCTTTAGTCAAGACACAAGAAACCACTATTTAGTAAAAGATTGGCCAAAGAGCAACCCTTTATAGTCAGTGAGAAAAATGTAGAATATCCTCCCTTAGTTGACCCCAAAAAATAATTTCATGAAAAGCCAAGACTAATGAATTTTTTTGGTAAAAGTACATTTGAAATAAATGTTTCCGAAACTGAGTTAGCGAAGTTAAAGAAGGGAATATTTATTGGTCCTCAAACAATGAAACTTTTTAAATATATAATATTTGATGCTGAGTTGAATAACCTTGAATTATCTGTTTTGATGTATTTTAAGGCTGCTACAATACTTCTGAATTTTCAGGTAACAGAAAGGATCTAAACTGCATTAATTTGGTGTGAAGTAATTTAGAGATTTTTAGAAACTAGGGCTGTAGGATGTACTTGAAAATCTACTTTTTATATTTCCGTTTATATTTACTCCATGAAAATTTGGGTTCTGTCATTGATGAACAAGGTGAACACTTTCTTCAGGATATTTTAACCACGGAACACTGCTACCAAGGAAGATTAGATACTATTGCTGGTTTCTGCCACGAAACACTGTGCAAACAGTTGTCTACACTAACTAATTCTACAAAGTAAAAGGGAAGAATTAATGCAATTGTAACTAGTTTATTATACCCATTGTATTTAAATTTATAAGTCAATTTCTTGTATTTTATTATTTGAATACACATTTTATCATAAAATAATTGCAATGTACTTCAAGGTGCAGTGGCCTATTTTATTAATATTGTTTTTAAAATAAATTCTGTATATGTTGGTATGTCTAATGAACATGATGCCTCTTCCATTGATTTCAGCACATCAAAACTAGATAGATAGTCACATATTCATTTGCCAGATACAAATAACAATTTATAATTTACTGATTACTGTTATTACTTTTAATAGTAACATAATGGCAGTAATAACTGTATCTGTTCAGGTTATACACATTTGTATTAATTAAACTAATGGGCTAGGGATAAGCAAGGAAGCAATTTGGAGGGAGTATACCCACATTTTCATGAAAAGGGAAAACTACCTTCAGTACACCCGACCGGGATTTGAACCCCGATCTCCTTGTCATTGACATTATTCACTCATATTTTTTAAATTGTAATAAAAACCTTGTTCTATTCACCATTGTTCTAAATACTTATATTTTTTATAGCATTAAAAATGAAAAAGATGCCAAGGAAAACAACAGAAAGAATTATGAATCATTTCTTCATAAGCTGAACACATGGAATGCCGCTGTGAATTTCTCTCAACCCCCGCCAGCTCATCTGAAATACCAGTACTACCCCCCAACACAAGCTATACTTGTCAATATCTACCGCACTTTGGCAGCAGTACCCAAGTTTTATACACAAGTTCTCCATCTCATGAACAAAATGAACCTTCCTTCACCTTTTGAGCCTTGCTTCTTCCCAGAAACATATCTACCTGGAGGTTTCAAAGAACACTCGGAATTGTTGATGTGGGAGAAACTAATCAACATAACGAGTCTAGTGAAGAAGAATCAGAGATTGAGAGTGACGAAGAAGGACCAAAAGGCCCGAAAGACATTATTCCCGAAAAGAGGACTCTACCTCAAAAAAAGAAACGTGTCAAGCGACCCAAATTAATTCAACTCACTCAAATACTTCCGACAGCAACATCAAAATCTGTCATGAAACCAGAAGAAGTGTTTGAAAAACCACAGGCTGAGCCAGTGCAACGTAAGATTGAGTTGAGATTGCCACCAGAAGCAATCTCTGCAATCTCTGCTGAGACTGTGCAAGAAGATATGTCGGACAGTCACGGTGGCTTTGGCCTAATGTTTCCAACACATCAAGAGGCCGCCAAGGACCAAACCGTTTGTTTGGAGGAGGATAAAGACATAGCAAGTGACAGCAGCAGTGTCATTACATTGGACCAGCTTGCAGCGAATAGAATATCTACTAGAGGTATGGAACCTTACTTAATACGTTAAAACAAACACGATATTTGTGATTCCACGCCAAATTTGTGGTTTTCACTTATTCCTACCTTGGTTCCAATATTGCAGATAGGACCATAGTGTAATCAATCAAGTAAGGAATGTTTTATATTCTGAGAATTGAAAAATGGCACCTGGACACGAGAATCAAACACTGGACCTTAGACTTAGTATGCCAGTGCTCTAACCATTGAGCTATCCAGGAATCGTCCCGTGTCCAGGGTCATTCTTCATTCATATTTTAAGGCAGAGTCTATGATGGACGTGCGGAAATCGTCGGCTACAAATGTTTGATTTTTTATTAAGATCACAAATTATCAGATAACGCAGCCACCCTCGACTTTGTAGTTGGCTTATTGCGGCCACTTGTACAGTTATTATAATTGTAAGGGATTGCATATTTACAAATCAAGTAGCCAAAGCTATTATTTATGCTTTTAATGAGGATTACTCCACCTAGATATCATATTCTGAGAATTGAAAAATGACACCTGGATAAGGGAATCGAACCCGGGACCTTAGACTTAGTACGCCAATGCTCTAACCACTGAGCTATCTAGGAATCATCCTGAGCCCAGGGTTTTTTCTTCTCACATATTTTAAGGCAGAGTCTCTGGTGGATGTGTAGAAATTGGACGTGCAAAAATCGTCGGCTACAAATTGTTGTTGATTAATTTGTGTGCTTCAAAATACCCAGACAAAAAATTAAAAAATTGTGCTATTAACGTTCTCCTGCATTTTTATTTAAAAAATCTACATTATTTTACTAAGATAAGGATTTTAATATAGAATATGTTTTGTGTTACAGATCAAAGACATTTGCCTGTTTTCAAAAACTACCAACCAGGAGTTCCTTCATGTAGACTTTACATTAAAAACCTATCAAAACAAGTAGTGGAGAGAGATTTACATTTTATTTATCGACGATATTTGATTCCAGACTTTGAAGAACAAGGAACCATGTTAGTATCATCAAGGCAAATTTATTTTTAGTACAGCAAATTTTGTGACTATTGAAATGTTTGTATGAACATTTTCACATCTGAGAAATAGTAAATCTCCATACTTTAATTTGGCTAACTATGGTGGTGGAATATTATGGGGCAGCTAAATATTTATAAATAAATATATTTGTAGGCCTGTTTGGCAAATAACCATTTTCTGCAAAAACAGGACAGGAATTACATATCATTTTACTAACCTGTTATGCTATATATTTTCAACATTTCAATGTTATATAACTAGTTCTGATTCTATAGATGAAAATAAAACGAAAACATATTTATTTCTCTTAAATAAGGGCTTATCAAGTTAAGTTAATTTGAAAATAGTGTTATGTTTTAGAGATGTTTATTTCCTTTTAATTCAAATATAAATGAATTCAAATAAGTTCATTTTCCACAGCCTACCTTTTGAAATATTCATATATGTATTTCTTGTAAATATCTAAACATAGATTTAATTTCATACACAAACAATATTTGAATTTAGGAAAACCAATTGTTTAAATATTATATCAAGTGGCATCACTTAAATTTTGCAATGTTTTATGGAGTTGGTTCATTTTAATTCAGTAAAACTGTTCTTTCAAATTGACTTGCAAGTTTTTTAAGTTTTAAACCCGCTAAAGAAAATATAGAATAATTGTCATAACAGGGAAAAGCATAGATCAATTGATTTTAACTGAAAAATTGACACGCAAAGGTAAGACAACTTTTCTTTGAAAAATCAGAAAAAGGTGCAAATATATGATATATTTCTTTAAAGTATAATAAGACAGTATATAAACACTGTACAATAATGTGAAGTAATTGATATTGAAGGAAGCCAACCTGAAATAATAGTTAGGTTAGGCCTAGGTAGAAAAATATGCTTTTCTTGTCTTTTCTTGTTAAACTATTACACTTCACACTTCTACATTTACACATTGTTTTGAATTTTCTGAAATATTCTTTTATCATTTTATGAACACACACATTGAAATAACACAACTAACAGGGACTATACATGAAATAATAATAATTTCAAACAATTTACCAATACATTAATATAAAAACAATAAAATATAAATAAATATAATAAAATAAATAAATATAATAAAATAAATAATAAAATCTAATCAGGGTGTCTATCATCCGGGAAAACCAGGAAAACTGGAATTAGCCGGGAATTTGAAGTGGTCAGGAAAGAAGGGAATAAGTCGGGAATTTGGTAATTTACAACAAAAAATCTGGGAAAATGTTGTTTTAATCCAAATATGAAATATAATAATTTAATTTAATATCAGTAAATTACAATATGATTCAAACTGTCTTGTAGCTGTGTAAGATCGTGGGTCGGCTAAGTAAGTATTGTCAAATGATTGGACAGTAAAACCTACCTTGGTGACGTAGTTGGCTAACACGCTAGTTTTGCATTGGCTAGACTGCTGAGGACGGGGTGTTCCTAAATGGTTTTCCACTCTCCCTCCACACAAATGTGGGTTCACTTCCTCTATATTCAACCTTCCCAATTCCTAACCCATTAGCGTTTACAATTGGTACTTAAGCCTGTAACCCGAACGTGTAGTAAGATGCTTTACTAAGTATTATTAATATTGACAATCAACCGATCATTCTAGCATCTTCGGTAGACGAGGTTGGACTCCTGGATCGATGTCGATGTTGATCCAGACAAGACAAAGAGTATATTTTAGTTAAATGTCCAGCAATCGTGTAAAAGTACAATAGTAACATGGGTGGCATTGATTTACTATCTACTGGACCACTTCATCAACTACTACAGAATTTCAGCCAGAACTAAAAAATAGACTATAAGATTAATTATGTATTTAATTGATTTAGCCATTGCCCCAAACTGCCAAGTGTATCAAAGGCCTCATCAAAATTCATTTCATAAACTTAAAAAAAGATATTATGGACTTTTTGAGTTTTCAAATTGAAATTGAGGAACATTTGATGCATATTGAACAACCATTTGAGTCATCTGATTATGAGCCTTATGATGCAACACACACTAAAATATCAAAAGCAAAAGTATCTCATCCATTTAACCACTTGCTTACAAAAAATGTGTTGCATTTGCCAGAAATTCCAACACCAGCCACCAAGAACTGGTGGAGATTACCAGCAAATAAAGCTAGAATAGATGTTCAACCTGTTTGCAAGAAGATAGACAATGCTTTAAGCTCTGTCATGAACTATGATTTGTTGATTTAAAACAATTTTATTGCAAAAACATTTCCATATTTTCATATAATCTTTAATTTACATATTTGTGTTACTATATTATTGAATTCTATTTTTCAAATTACTTAATATCATATATGTGTGTATTTATTAATTTACAATCAGTATGACAATTTTTTTTCTATATTTTTCCGAAGTTTTAAGACTTATTTTGAGTCTTAATCAAACATGAAACAAATATTTAAAACAGCAAATTTCTCTCAGGACTGGTATAAAAATTTTAAGCAATTGGTAAAAGTAACTGTATAGACTTACGTAGTTGGGAGAGTAATAAATTCACAAAAAAGGACAAGATTTTGTTAATATACGAGCAGGTATCAAAAAGTTTCAAGACTGGATCTGTAAAATGTAAATAAATTACCTGATTGAAATTGTACCACTATCTCCTTCAAAGTATTTCCCTTGTGCAGCGATACAACGATCCCAGCACTTTTTCAACTTTGAGAAGTCTCCCTGAAAGTCCTGGTTTCAAAGCGTGCATAATACTGCCTGCGATTCACCCTTGATCTCATTCACAGTATCAAACTGATGACCCTTGAGCTTTAACTTAATCTTAAGGAAGAGGAAGAAGTCACAGGTGGCCAAATCTGGTGAGTATGGGGGTGAGGAGCGATGATCATGTTGTTGCGTCTAATAAACTCACATTTTCATTGCTGTGTGTGTGGCTGCATTGTCATGTAGGAGCACCCAATTGCCTGCACGCCACAGTACCGGTCTTTTTTCACCGAACATCCTCCCTCAGATTCCTCAGAACATGACAGTAGAACTCGGCCTTGACAGTCTGACCCTCGGGAACGAATTCATGGTGCACAATCCCGAGAATATCGAAGAAAATGATGAACATGCACTTTGTCACGCTCCTGACCTGCCTCACCTTCTTCGGTCATGGAGATCTGGGGCTCTTCCACTGCGAAGACTCTGGTTTGGTCTCCGGGTTGTAACCGTAAATCCAACTCTCGTCCCCTGTGATGATCCTCGACATAAAGGTTGGATCATCCCAGACATGTTGACGGAGTTCCTGACAGACTTCGGCACGATACTCCTGTTCGAAGGTCAGAAGCCTGGGTACAAAATCAGCGGTAAAGCTGTGCGTGTTAAAAACGGACATGAGGACTGTCTGCACTGATCCGTATGACACATTGACGATGTCAGAAATATCCTTAATGATTATCCGGCTATCCTCGCACACAAGTTACCTAACTCTGTCCACAATTTCTGTGCTTGTGCTTGTGGAAGGTGATCGTGAACTCTCTTCGTCTTTCAGTGACGTTTTGCCGCTCCTGGAGTGCAAGTGCCACTCAAAACACACCGGACGACTCATAGCTTCATTGATGTAAGCCTGCTGCATGATTTGGATGGTATTCATCCCAGATTTTCCGAGTTAGACGCAGAATTTGATGTTCGCTCTCCGCTTGTGTTTGCGGTCCATGATGAAATCGCAAATGCACCTGTGCCCGTAACATAGCCACTTGTTATATGACAGATGAAGGTCACAATTCGCCACACCAGCGCACACATCTTCATGCTGCACTATTTTTTCATTTTATAGAACCAGTCTTGAAACTTTTTGATACCCCTCATAATTAATTTACTAAAAAAGTATTCTCTTTGTTATTTATGATGTAATAGACAAAAAACCATTTGTCGGTGACACTAATCCTTAAACAATTATTTTTTTAAATCCTTAAATTAATTTAAATATATTTAGTTTGACTACATTTGTACTGTATACAAGCCATTTGTAAATCGTATCATTATAAACCAAGGAAGTTATAGAGCTTTCTACCAAGAAGTGGTGAACTCTTCATTTCAACAAACCAATGTTTTTCAACAAGTTGTTTCAATGTTGCTTTTATTAATAAAGTTAATCAACGAATATACCACATGTAATCTCCAACACAACCTAACTTAATTGCAAACTTGTAATAATGTTTTCAGAATTTATAAAATAAGATAAGATCATCTTTTATGTTGGTTATATTTTACTAAGTGATTTTGGAGGGTGTAGAAACTTCTATTCAAAATATGTTTTAAGTCTAAATGATATTATGTATTATGTACATGAGATGTTTTAACAAGTACACGGGGTCTGTTTCAGGTTTGACATTCGTCTAATGAAAGAAGGAAGAATGAAAGGACAAGCATTCATTACACTACAAACTGTCAAACAAGCTGAACAGGCACTTGAAGAAACAAATGGATTTATATTAAAAGATAAACCTATGGTGGTTCAATTTGCAAGATCTGCTAAAGTCAAATAGACTATAAACTAGACATCACAAGGAGGTCTTGTGGAAGTGTTAATGTGCACATTTATACAGGGTTGCCACTATCTTCTTATTACAAAATTACCTATGTTTTACAGATATAATTTAAGATATTATAAATTTAATCATTAAGGCATTAAATTTTGTTTTAAAGACAATTTTAGATGATGAAGAGTGGTAATTTTTCATTAGAGGCATGTTTTATTGTGCAAGGTAAACACATGTTTAAGAATTAATTGGAAAAATGATAAGAAAGGAATAACATACATTTTCTAGAAGGGAAAATTGCTTCTATTTGCTGTATGCCCTACATGGAAAGAAGAGAAAAAAAAAGTGGACCTATCAAAAATACAATTTTGAGTTTAAATGTGGTATATATATTTTGTAGAATGTATTAATTTTATTTAAATTTTTTCAACCAATCTTAATTATTGTATATGTACTAAGGAGTAAACTTTGACAAGATAGCATAAATAAGACTATAATAAACAACATATTTGTTCAACTTGTACTAGCAGAATTAAATATTTACCTTGTAATGTTGCAACAACATGAAATGTTTTCGAGTGATAATGCAACTTTAACACACATGTTTTATAACATCGCCTAAGAGAATACAAACTTCGGCAACTTTCAAGATACACAAAAGTTTAACCTAAAATTAACAAGATGTAGTATAGTTTGTTATCTCACTTATATACAGGAAATACAGTGTTTTTAAGAACTAATAGCTTAGGTAGAAAATATTATTTAATCAACTTAACAAATACGACAAAATTTAAAGTATTTTTTTATTTAAGTATGCTTAGGAAATAGAAAAAAAAAATCCAAATTTGGAGGTATTATATGTATGACTATGTGTGTGTATATATGAATTAAAACCAAATTGTTGCCTTAAAAACCATGGTATTTAAGATTAGAGAACACATTCTAGAATAATGTGGGAAACTACTTGTTGTAACTAAAGAACGAATTTGGTCATCCAAAAGCTGTGCTTCCTTTTGGGCTTCTTCGATCAGTCTTTTCTTCTTCTCTTTCAATTTTTTTCATTGCATCATTTTCCTTTTTTCTAAGCTTCCACATACTTTGCTCTTGCATTCCTTGTGTCATGGATCATTGATTTTGTAATTTTAATTTTACCATCTCCCCGGCAGACTATTCCTGCCCACACTAGACTTTGATCAATTGAAGATTCCCCGCTCTGATTCTCCACGGAACATTCTCTATTCACAGAAAACCCACGCTCAAAAGATGCATTCCCATGTGAGAGTGTGAAGACTTTTTTTTTATCAAAGTCATCATTTCTTCTGATCCATCATAGGCGAAGATAAGGTTTTTCCAAAAATGATTCAGATGCTCATATTTCCAGGAATAGGTTTTAATTTTCTCTATCACTTCAAGTTTGGAGCAGTAGTCAATAAACTCTTTCTCACTTTTGTCTGCCTCACTCCCACTCAACAGATTGGTTTGTACAAATACCTCCACCGTTGCCCTGATACGCTGGATATTCTTGTCCTTTGATGCACGATCAGAGTTGGGTCACAAAATGTGATTGCCTTTGTACACATACGTTAATGGTGAGGTGGAGAGTAGTTTGAGCAAAACACTTGCAGCTCTGCCTGAATCCAAGGATTTCCTTTTGAGTTATAATATATACTTTTCTAATAGCATCACGAGTAATATACCCAAGATCAACCTTACTAGCAGATACTATGTTCTCATTCTTGAAAATATATATTTTTGATAAACGTTCTTTCTCTAACACTTCTTTCTTGACAAACCACCCCATAACTGATGTCACAATATTAGTTAGGTCTGTGTAGAGAAAGTGTGCCATGGGTGCATCTCCCTGAATTTCGTCAAGGATGGGCTCTACCTCAAGTGCCGAAGTCTTGAAAAAAGCTAGTTTTGGGCCCATTAGTTTATCATTTATACCAGTAACCATAGATTGGCAGCTAGTGTGGGTTCTTTCTTGTCTCGTTGTACACCTTTAATAAATATCAGTAAGTTGGGCAAAATTGATTCAGCCCCTTCTGCCATGGCTACATTTTGTAGCCACTTACTGGGCAAAACTTATTAGGAAATTTGGTAGATTTTGAATATCGTCTGTAACCTGACCTTCGAGCGGGGACATTTTTGAAGACATTATATATTGCCTGAAGGAACTCTACTACGAATCACTTTGTGGCATTTATGCTACCCTTCAGTGGCGTAGGAACTTTTTTATTTGTGGTAGGGGTAAAAATAATCATGTATTTTTTTAGGGGATAACATTATTAGTATTTAAAAAAAACCAAGGAAATGTAATACAGCTGTTCCTCGCACGCGAGTGATTGGTTCTGATAAATGATCGCTAAACACTAAAACGTGTAGAGGGAATTGATTTTAACATGGGTGGGATAGGGATTACTCCATATGAAAAAAGTAAATAAAAACCTAAAACTTATCAATTAATGCAATTTGTATTAATTTATCTAAATAGTACAATACTATAGGTAGCCTACACCTATTGTAAATCTTCAATCCCCTGAAATTTGTACACAAATATAATTTTTAATAAATTTATCTAATTAATACAATGCTACAGGTACACTTACTGTTAATCTTCAATCGCATGATAAATTAACTGGATCTGGCAAATCTGGATTATCACTCTCTTGCTCTCTTGATGACCCTTGTACAGTAGGCTCTTGCTCTCTTGAAGGCCATGGGATGGTATGCTCTTATACTCTTGAAGGCCCTAGGATGGTAGGCTCTATGCTCTTTTGAAGACCTTGGGACGATAAGCTCTTGCTCTCTTGAAGGCCCTAGGACGGTAGGCTCTTGCTCTCTTGAAGGCCCTTGGACGGTAGACTCTTGCTCTCTTAACGGCCCTGGGACGGTAAGCCCTTGCTCTCTTGAAGGCCCTAGGACGGTAGGCTCTTGCTCTCTTGAAGGCCCTGGGACAGTAAGCCCTTGCTCTCTTGAAGGCCCTGGGACAGTAAGCCCTTGCTCTCTTGAAGGCCCTAGGACGGTAGACTCTTGCTCTCTTGAAGGCCCTGGGACAGTAGGCTCTTGCTCTCTTGAAGGCCCTAGGACGGTAGGCTCTTGCTCTCTTGAAGGCCCTAGGACGGTAGACTCTTGCTCTCTTAACGGCCCTGGGACGGTAAGCTCTTGCTCTCTTGAAGGCCCTTGGATGGTAGGCTCGTGCTCTCTTGAAGGCCATGAGACAGTAAGTTCTTGCCCTCTTGAAGGCCCTGGGACAGTAAGCCCTTGCTCTCTTGAAGGCCCTAGGACGGTAGACTCTTGCTCTCTTGAAGGCCCTGGGACAGTAAGCCCTTGCTCTCTTGAAGGCCCTAGGACGGTAGGCTCTTGCTCTCTTGAAGGCCCTAGGACGGTAGACTCTTGCTCTCTTAACGGCCCTGGGACGGTAAGCTCTTGCTCTCTTGAAGGCCCTGGGACGGTAAGCCCTTGCTCTCTTGAAGGCCCTAGGACGGTAGGCTCTTGCTCTCTTGAAGACCCTAGGACGGTAGACTCTTGCTCTCTTAACGGCCCTGGGACGGTAAGCTCTTGCTCTCTTGAAGGCCCTAGGACGGTAGGCTCTTGCTCTCTTGAAGGCCCTAGGACGGTAGACTCTTGCTCTCTTAACGGCCCTGGGACGGTAAGCTCTTGCTCTCTTGAAGGCCCTGGGATGGTAAGCTCTTGCTCTCTTGAAGGCCCTAGGACGGTAGACTCTTGCTCTCTTAACGGCCCTGGGACGGTAAGCTCTTGCTCTCTTGAAGGCCCTGGGACGGTAAGCCCTTGCTCTCTTGAAGGCCCTAGGACGGTAGACTCTTGCTCTCTTAACGGCCCTGGGACGGTAAGCTCTTGCTCTCTTGAAGGCCCTTGGATGGTAGGCTCGTGCTCTCTTGAAGGCCATGAGACAGTAAGTTCTTGCCCTCTTGAAGGCCCTGGGACAGTAAGCCCTTGCTCTCTTGAAGGCCCTAGGACGGTAGACTCTTGCTCTCTTGAAGGCCCTGGGACAGTAAGCCCTTGCTCTCTTGAAGGCCCTAGGACGGTAGACTCTTGCTCTCTTAACGGCCCTGGGACGGTAAGCTCTTGCTCTCTTGAAGGCCCTTGGATGGTAGGCTCGTGCTCTCTTGAAGGCCATGAGACAGTAAGTTCTTGCCCTCTTGAAGGCCCTGGGACAGTAAGCCCTTGCTCTCTTGAAGGCCCTGGGACGTTAAGCTCTTGCTCTCTTGAAGGCCCTGGGACGTTAAGCTCTTGCTCTCTTGAAGGTCCTGGGATGATAAGCTCTTGCTCTCTTGAAGGCCCTTGGTCGGTAGACTCTTGCTCTCTTAACGGCCCTGGGACGGTAAGCTCTTGCTCTCTGGAAGACCTTGGGATAGTAAGCTACTGCTCTCTTGAAGGCTCTTGCCCAACAGCTCTTACTGTCGTGAAGGTCCTGCCTGGGTCATGAGACTGTAGATTTTCAACTTTTTTGATTAAATGGTCAAGACTCAGCTGACGGGCAGCATTTTCCCCTCTCTATAGAGTTCTTTGTAGCAAGCCAAATAACTCAATCTCTCTGGCAACTTTGGTGCTTTTATCCATGTAAGGATCATTCTCTTCAATGATTCTAATTGCACTGTCAATGTGCTTTAAAAGTTCAGCAATTTGTTTTGTTGAAAGTTGTTTGATAAGCTCAACAACATAGGGCTCTTCCTCTTCATCCTTTATGCCGTTCTCCGTCTCTAGAAGATCTTCATTGGTGAGTTCTGCTGAGTGGGATTGGATCAATTCATCCACATTTGCCTGGTTTACGTCCTCAAATCCAACATTTTGTGTTGTGTCCCGACTATTTTATTACTTGCCTTCCTTGGGCTATTGATTAATTAGCTTGATTCACTATTTCCCACTTGACTAAAATTTATACAATTTCTTCCTCAAATGAATGTTGGCCTTTTTATTGTTGTAAACGAGAAGGTTTATAGTAAATAAACACGCTGGCACATATGCACTATTTTATTAATATAGATTAGACATGTATGTAGATCCCAATATTAAACAATTAATATCAAATGTCTATTCACTCTTACCACAGCACACAATAAACCTATATCTCCTTGTAATCATTTCAAAATACACCCAACATTGGCTACATCACTTGCTTTGTCAAAGATATCATATCTTGAATTAGAAAGCTCATGTTCAGGATCAAAATCATGAGAATTAGAAACTTCAGTCCAAATATTTTTCCAAACTCCCTTCATACAGGACTGTTTAACCTCACTCCATGAATTTCCTATGTTGTCAAAATCACCCCCTTAACACCAAACTGTACAATGTACAGTAAAGATCTTTGTCCTCACTGGAATGTGCGTGCAAAAGGTCATGACACCACCGCACGGGGTGACTGTAAAACTATAGCCAGCCATATTTCTTTTTGTCGCGTTCTAGCAAAAAGCGTATGATTAGGGATACTTGTATTTTAACGGTCTCATCGGGCATTTTTCTCATTTATTTTAGTCATGCCAAACATTAGAATCAATGTACACAAAACTAATCAAGAAAAATTATATCTGATGCGGCTCAACAAAAAATTTCCAAACACTGAAAATTAAAATAGGTTTCCATACACCTTTGCCCTATATTTGTTATTAGCTATAAAACCACTAACTATTTTTGCACATTGAAAGTTTGTTGAACCTCTCAGGGTGTGCATTAAGCAGACACAGGGGATTTAGTCTATGTTGCCTCATCGTGGAGCGAAGATAGATTTTTATTTGTATAAGTATTGAAAAACTTCTTTCTGCAGTAGCTGATATAGCTGGTATCAATATCAGAGTTTTCAAAATCTCTTTAGTCCAAGCACATTTTATTTTTATTGTGTTATCTTAGTGTGAACTTTGTATCTTGCCTCAACATGATTTTTACATTATCTAAATGTTTTATTATATTATTTAGGGGGGGTAAAAAGTACACTTCTCCCCTCAATTTTTTTGGGGGGAGGGGAGGTAAAATTTAACCCCATACCTCCGCCACTGCTACCCTTGAATGCATTATGCAATGAATAAAGCCCACAACGCTCTATTTCCAACAAGACTGGATCAGATGGGTCTTCTTGCAAATCAGCTTTAATATCACGGAACTTTATGTTGATGTTTGAGCCATTCATTGAAACTTGCAAAATATTCTTGAGGTTCAACCCAGAGAGCTCTTTTTTGAAGACATTTAAAAGGTCAAGAGTGCAACTATGACCTAGGATGGCTGGCACATAGTATATGCTTACAACTTCTTTCTCCCAGCTCCATCCATTACCTCATAACCAAGTCTATCTGTTCTTTCTGAACTGTTTTGTTCAGGGATTTATCAAATCCCACAACAAATCGGTCACACACTTTAACAATATCACGAAAGTGAGGCCATAAACAATAGTATATGTTAATTTGATGCGACCAAGCATAATTTTTTGGGCTTTCTCACCATCATCAAACATGTGTCGAAAAGCCTCAATGGCTTGCTCCCCAGCAGACATTGATGTGCGAGTATCAATGCATTGTAAGGACCAAATAATCTCTGCCCGTGTCACGCTATCTTTCTCTGTGTATTGTTTTAATCCCTGCTGAGAAGGGGAAGAAAATGTGGAGGCTTTTGAAATCTCAACATCAGAAGATCTGCAGCACCTGCCTCATACAATTTATTTGCTTTTCCTAGCTCCTCTGATATCTTTAAATTCTTTTCTTGATGCCTTGAGTTCGCTTTTGTGACAAACATTCCAATTCCCAATGAAGTGTTCCTGCTCTGGAGCTTTGACTGATGCTTTCGGCCTCCCGTGAGGCTTTTGAGTGCCTGTTTGCCCATATTGCTAAAGCTTTATGCAAACAAAGCAGAATACAGAATATTGATCAATCTTACTCTCTTGGGCCCAAAAAAACGCTCATCTTTGATCCACCCATATTTGCATGGAAGGAGAGTGGGAAACAATTTAGGAAAATTACCCTCAGTACACCCGACCCAGATTTGACCCTGATCTCCCCGTCAGCAGGCCAGTCTATTGTATTGTAACTACTTTTTATGCTATCAAGACAGGTTCCACAAAACTGGGCATGCATTCACTTTTCAAATATAAGTCTGTTTTCGCCCTGTCTCATGTACAAGAGTGAACTTTGTATTGTATTCATAACTCCTGATACATATTATCTAGCTCGAGAAAACTGTTAGCTTTTATGAAAATAGTTAAATTCATTTTTCAATTTGGGAGGTAAATTTTTAGTAATGATAATATGTTAAAGTACCAGCGGGACACGAAAAAATGACGCTAATGGCCCGCAGGCCATATTTTCTTAATCCCTGGCTTAGGGAAACATACATAAAAAAAGTTGATAAAATACCTAATAAAGTGTCAATGTTTAAATATTGCAGCGCTTATATAGAGTGAACTTTGAACAAAGCACAAGATATGATGGTGGCAACAATTCAAAACACCTTCACAATTTTTCTTTGTTAGTATGCACGGGATGTGCAATTAATCACAAGTCTGGTTTTCATAGTCTTCTTATGACCACACTGACCGTCAATAGCATAGTAATTAAGCTCTTTAGACTAAGTAGCCCACACAAATCATGAATAATAATTTAAAATAATGAAATTAACATGTGATTTTCCTTGCTCAATCAGGTGCATTTCCTCTAATAAACTGCCATCCTCATCACTACCATATTGTAATAAATAAAAAAAAATTAAAAAAAAGTCAACTTTCAATTTAGCATGCTAATGGAGGGTTACTAAACCCCGTTATATCGATTTCCACGGTAAATCCATGAGCCCATCGAAAACTACTAAACACAGTATGTACTTGATTAATAAACGATACAACAAAATCATACATAACTTATTATTGAAAAATCAATCATTGGTAAAATATCCTTAAATGACTTTTTGCCACAAAAACAAGTATTGAGTGTTATTTGTCATGTAAAACACTCCCAAGATACCAATTTGGAACCGAATCGTTTAAGCTAGTTTTAAAATATTTCAAGTTTTTGAAAAAAAATCACTCAATAATAAACTATCCTTCAACAAATTTTTACCCTAAAAACAGATATATGGTGTTATTTGGGAGGTCAATTAGGCCATGGATAGTATGTACCGTATTGGCCCGAATATAAGACTATAGTTTTTATTAAAAATCAAAAGCAAAAAATAGGGGGTCGTCTTATATTTGCAGCCTAGCATCTTATCATATTAATTTCAACTTACTTTTTGTGTAAAGCAGTTTGTATAGCATATTTCTAACTAAAATTAATAAATCTAGCACAAAACATGTTTTTACACACGTAGTAAACTATAAAAAATTATTTTACTAAGGTATTTCACATGTAAATTATCGTCATGGCATAGTTTCTTGTGATATTAATTTCAAACTGAATTTTTGTAAAAAGCTGTATATATAATTTATTAAAGTTAGTAAATCATGCATGATAACATGTTTCCACATGAATACTAACTCACAAACTTTATTTTACTGTGTTATTTCACCCGTAAAAACGTAAACATAAACATTACATCAAAGTTATTTTTCATTTTGGTCATGGAAGTACAGCAGCGGTGTGGTATTCTGATATTACGTTTGAACGCACTCTAAGAACTGATCTTGGTGAGCGCTTAGTAAGCGCTCAGTAACATGATGGTGCTGCTGTGTAGCGACTAGTTGCACGAATCAGTGTTTAGTAATAGTGTTTCTTTTCTTCATGGTGCGTGACGTCAGCTGCCTGCTGATTATCTTGATGTATTAGTTTGTTTTTTGTGTGATTTAATTACAGCAACTTAAATATAGTATAGTTTAGTGCGGTTTTAATTACAGTATATTTTTATTTTTTCCAATGGCGCCTGATAGCGTAGAAAAATGCGGCACATCGCCAAAACAGATAAACAAATGTGAAAATGGAGTAAATAGGTTAAGGGTCGTCTTACATTTGAGGCCTTATTTTTTTTTACTCTGCCAAGGGAAAAATAGGGAGGGTCGTCTTATATTTGAGGCCGTCTTATACTCGGACCAATACGGTATTTTAATTAGGGCTGTCAAACTCAGTTCCTCGATATGTACTGGTAATGAAAGAATCGAGATTCTTGCTACTTCGATTATTAGCTCTCAATAAAACTGGCAACTGAACAAAAGGCAACATTCAGAATAGATTATCTCTCATATTAGTTTAGTTGTCATTTCACTTAAATGCTGGCAAATTGTAAATATACTGTATTGGTCCCACTATAGTACAACCCCGAATATAATACAATTCTAACACTTGGAGGTTTTATACATGAAAAATAAATGGTCTAGAATATAATACAACCTGGCATTATGACAGTAACAAGAGGTAAAAACTTAACAACCTTGACACACTTTTATTTAAAGTAAAAGTTAAGTGGAATTTTCAGAATACATGAATCAATTCTAAACAATCAATATATCACACTGTATATCGAACGTTACGATATTTGAGATAAACTAAGATGGCTGCCCTCCTGCAATTATATTCTTGGTCACTTTTCAATTTTTAATGTTTTTTTAGCTCTTTGAATAAAACAAGTTTTTAAAAAATAGAACAAAAATCTATGTAGTTAGTAAAAAGATAGCAAAAAAGTTATATTTAGTTTAATTCAATAGATTTAGAGCATAGTCTGATATATTTGATATATCGTTCCCAAACTTATTCACTCATTTCTGGCAAGCTAACATGTATTGGATCAGTTATGGCGGACGACTTTAAATTTTTGTAAAGTATGAAATGTGTTCTTTCTATTATAAAATCTACAATTTGTTGTATCGATTTCGAGTTTATTTGAATTTTTTGTTTTATTTTCAGTTTTGAAGACTGTTAGTAGTATGTTTAGTAAATATCTATTATATTGTGAGATTAAAGTTTCAAGCGACCATGTGTTGATTGAAATAGTAGAGTCCAAGTTTCACATTGAGGGGGAGTAGGGTATCAGGCACGTTAGATTTTCTGTACAGTAACAATTATTATATATATATAAAAAAAATTGTTTTTTTTACTGTTTTTACAAAAGTAATCTCTTTTATTTGACATATTTACAGTTTTATTTGCGACAAATGTTATAGGCCTAAGAAGATATATTTTTTCTCTTTTATTAATTGTCTTACAATTTAAAAATTAAGTGTTTCTACACTTATTATCTGATACCTACAATTATTATGTTGTTTGCTTACTAGCTACCAGTGTGGTACTTAAATTTTATTTCCAATGTCATCAAGTCAAAACAGTGCACTTTCATTTAACGATCCTATTTGGTGAATTGAATAGACTTGTGTTCTCAACAACTGCTTATTATACTTTTAATTTTTTTTATTTAGAAATGTGTGAGTCAATGAGGCTTCATTTGTAGGTAATAATACGTGTTTACTATAATGTAATTCCTAATTATTTTAGTATTTCTATTATATGATTTAATATTTAATAAAAGTGATATTTTTCTTTGTTGGAATTTAAAAAAATAATTATTACTATGAATTTTTTGGTATGTTTTAAAGTTGAATACCTAAACAAATTTTATATGAGGTTGGATGCTTGGAAAAAATAAATTAAAAAATGTTCAAGAATCGGAATCGAAAAATCGTGACATCTCTAAGGCCACAATAAATGTAAGGCACATCAGTAGACTGAGGTGATCCCCGGATCCGGAACAATGTCATGTGATTTGTGATTGACAGCTAGTTTAGAGCTCTTCTGTAGACCGAAGCCATGCATTATGCGTTCTTCCAATACAGTAGTTCAAAAATCAAAATTATGCAGCGTTAAAATATAAAATAATGAACATAAACTTGACAAAAAACTAAGGAAAGTCACCAGTCGCCAGATTAGTTGCTAGGCGCTAAAAATGAAAATGAGTCGTTTCAGACCCGTAAAAGTCACTAGTTCTAGCGACAAAGTCTATACATTTCTGAAATTTGAGGGCCAATTGGCAGACATTTCTCTTCCCACTGATCTTCACACCACTACCACACAAAGATAAGCACCACATTTTCCCTCACTATTGCCCTATGTAACTGACAATGTTGGCTTGTCTTTGAACTAATCTGTACTTATGTACATGCTGTTTTGTCACAGCTGAATCACTTGCAGTTTAATGGTCTAGAAGACTCTGACTGTGCAGGCCTGTCATGAAATACTATCGCACCAGGTTTACATGATGAAATAATAGTAGATGAAAGCAAGTTTTTTCCTCTATCCCTACTAGAGGTCAGTACACGGCCCTCCTTCCCTCTGGAGGAACTTGTCCATTAGTTATTAAAAACTATGTTATTGTTTTTGCCACAAATACCCTTCCCTCAGCCTCATCTCATTGACAACTTTATTATTTTGTGACTGTATTTACAATATAATTAGTTAAGTTCAATCTTGTCGACTGATCAATAGCCTACACAGGATTTCAAAGTGTGTGTGTGTGGGAGGGGGGGAGATACCCCCTCACAAACAGTCGGAGGCAAATTTCTTTTTATAATTCATCCTATAAGCTTTTTTGGAAGGATTTTTATTGGTACTTGTTAACTTTAATTGTAAACAATACATCTTACAAGGAAACGCTGGCAAATAAAGGAGAAGTATGGGTTAATCTTACTGACCAACCAATATTTTCGGGGCGTGAAGATATCCCACTTTCATTCCATAAAAGAAATTGATAGAGAGATTATTTCTGATCACCTGATATTTTCTTTGCTCACAATGTTTAACTGATCATACTCCCCTACCCTCCCATTTTATTTTCTCTTCAGATATGCATAAATCTCGGGGCATTCCCAAACTACAGATGTGGGAAGGGGGGGAGGGGGGGCTGGAGCCCCCTCAAGCAAAAGAGTCTGGCAGAGTGGTTCAAGTTCAACTTCAATGTTAGTATTCCATAATGCATGTCATTTCAGTGTATGGAGTTTGGCGTTTTTTTCTCAAGCCCTATCTTTTTTGCTACCTGTTTGTTGATAGTGTCATAGCTTCACATGCCTTATAATCTAACTTAAGACTAGGACAAGCACAACATCCAGTCCCTGCCCATTAATTCATCATTGGAAGGGTAAACCCACAATTCACCAATGATAAACTTTTCTGCCATGCCAGGAATCAAACCCGGGAACCTTAGCTTAGTAGACATACTACCGACTGAGTTAACTAAGGTGTCTGATTATATTTCATCAGTACTGGAGTGAAACTCTCATGGCATCCATAGTTTGTAAATAAAATATATTTGTTTGTTATCTTAACTTATTCTGTGCCTCTTCCATCAAATGATAGAGATATGATAAAGATTCACAAAATAAAATCAATTTGAGATACAATTAACAGCTCGTGCTGTATCATGTTGATCTACTTTGTGTTTAGAAAATCATATCAAAAACATCTGAAATTACTGACGTATTCTTATGACACAAAATTCCCAAATGTTTTGGTTTAAGGGTGAATGAACACCAACCTTACAAAACTTAACATAAAACTCAATCTTACTTTGCTGTATTGTGTAATTGTTGATTGTATAAGGTTCTATCAATCTACAGTGAATGTCCAAATCAGTAATAGCTTATTTTCATTCAAAATAAATAAATATTGTTTTAACTAATCCCACCAACAAAGAGTTTATTGCAAATTTAGAAATACTCCTTTACATTATGGGATAGCATATGTCCACTTCATGTTACACTCAGAAATAAACAGATACAGGGTTTGAGTCAAAGATTTGAATATGAAATAGTTCAATGCAATACCAGAATAACTTTTTTATAAGCACTTGGTAAGGAGTATTTATTATTCAATACTAGAATAACTTATCCACGAGTTTTTGCTAAAGAGAATATCTACTGCACAGGTGTCACAACATTATATGAACTATTTTTAATTTAACATCGCACAAACATGACAAGTTTAGTGTATATACATACATATAAAGAAACTTCTAATATGTATTTTATACTAACACATTAATATAATATTTTGATAGATTGTATATTATGTCAAACAAGCAATATAGTAAAATAAACGCTTAAACATATCAAACAATGTTACTTGGAATGAAAAATCTTAAGTGTTATAAAAACTATCTTTTTAAGGCATTACAATATAATTACAACATGAGTTAAATCTGAGTCATCACACACTACACATCTTTATTTGTTTGTATATAAAAAAAAAGGCTGGGTATTAATAAATTGGTCTATTATATTTTTGTGGTAAAATATTGATTTTAACAGCTATTTCGAGTAAAACAATAGTAAAACATGTTTATTTAAAAAATGTGGTTTATTCATATAGCCACAGTTGATTGAACAAATTAATTATATTATTTAACTTTGCATGCTATCTCAAAATAGCATGATTCCTTATATCCCTACTAAAATGACCAATTCTATTTAATATATTAATTCCTAGCATAGTGTAAATATAAGACGACACAATAATGCTGTTCCATAGTTTTTATATTAATCGTGTAACTTTTAGCTAGTAATATAGTTTATTAAATTTTTGATCTCTTGCGGGCAATTGCATCTTCTAACAGCCTTCAACTGTTTCAACAATTCTTCGCGTCTTGATGTGGCTTTCTTTGCAGTGGGCTTTGACAGTGCTGCCACCTGGAATATAATAACATAAAAGTTCAAACAAGATTCAAAAATGTATTGCTGAACAAAATACATATAAGTTTAGTGAAGCTTATATAAAAAAAACACTTGGTAGAAGCAGGGTCTTGCAGTAGACTAAACTACCAATGATGGGGAAATCAAGGTTCGAATCTCATTCGAGTGTATTGAGAGTGGTTTTTTCCATAATGGTTTTCCACTCTTCCTCCATACAAATGCAGGTACATTTTCTCCAAATATAAGATTCCCTAAAACTACTAGCTAAATTAGTATATAAGCATAGTAAGATGTCTGCACAAAAAAAAACCATGGGATTCTTTTTAGAGTTGAACCCCATTAAAAAAAATTATTAATGTTTGAAATTAAAGTGCAATATTAAATATTCACAAATAATAAGAGCGCCATCAAAAAGAAACGTGGACACGATGTAATTACTTGCTTAATAATTGTATTATATTTGGAGGAAAGGTGGAAAGAAACACACAAATGAAAATAACCAAAAATGATAGAATATTTATATATTACATAAAACTTTTCAAGCATTCAAACAAGTTTAGAAGGATAGGAACAGTAAATTATTTGATAAAATATAACGTTTTTGTTAGAATGTGAGCTCAAATGCGTAATGCATCAATACATTGACATGAGCATCTGTTGGACAAAGAATCAGTCCCGTTTCAAATTCATGTTTCCAAGTGTGAGGTGCCAACCCCCAATGAATTTCTTTCCTCCCAAATTTGGGCACTTTTCAAATTGCCTTTTCTAGTTTTAAAACAAATTGAAACCCAGAACTTATAATAATAATAATAATAATATAATATAATAATATAATAATAATAATAATAATAATAATAATAATATATAAAAATAATAATAATATTTTAATAGTGACTATTTTTAGACATAAGGATTGGTAAATAAAAAAGACACTGATGAAATTTTATAATACTTTAATTGCAGTAAGTAAATTAAACACAAGTGAAATAGGATACTTAATTAATATATTTATCTTATGAGATCAATTTTTTGTATAGATTTTGTCTCACCATAAACAACGATTAAAAACACCTTACTTAAGATAGATTCTGCCCCCAGAAAAGCCCTTATGGGGAACTATATCTCATTGGGAGAGTTATTGTGTGTATAATTTATATAGCAAAACAGTAATAGTGACCTTGGCAGCAATTATTTGATCCGATGCTGGTGCCTCCTCTGCAGATCGTTTTTTACCAGCTAGTGTGGTTGGCACAGCTCGCTCTGAAACAATCATCAATGTAGAGATTACAGCTGGGTCAATGCTGATATAATCACTGACCAAATTATTAGATTTTCTTAAATAAAAATATGTATTTTGGTGGTAAGTCAATTTAGGAAATGCTTTTTTTGGCTTGGGGGAGGGGGGAACCTCAAACTTAAGCAGTATAGTGTGAATAGAAAAATTATGGCTACATTTCTCATTCTTAAATTTAAATATTTGCCTTATGAATGTCAAAGTGTAATTATGTAGTTGCTATTTTTTCTTCTTTTGACAATCTCAGGAAAAATTAAGGGGAAAATATATTTTAATTATTATTATTATTATCTTACAGCTATTATAAATTAGTTTTTAGTAGGGCTGTGAGAGAACTATTTTTTCAATTCAAAACGATCTCGAGCCCGTAATATAAAAAAGTATTGAGACACAAAAAATTCTTTTTCCCCCTCGAATTTTCGAGTCTCGCAAATCCCTATTTTTTAGCACACATGTGTTGAATGTACATTTTTTAAATTATTAATAGGGTGTCTATTAGACAATAGTTTTGAAATGGCAGTATATTTCCAGTATATTTGAAACCATTCCTATTTCAAAAGCATAACATGATCTAAAGTTAGGGTTAGGTCTGTCAAAGTTAAACTTTTTACTTCACGAATATTCAGATGCATTGATGCAGAAACATATCCTTGCAATGAAAGCCTTTAGTTATTTAAAAAAAACACACACACACACACAGATAGACACACAGACAAACACAAGAGATGTCACGGTACTGGTTTTTCTCTATTCCGATTCTTAAACTTTTTTTTTCATTATTTTTCCAAGCATCCATGTAGACTGTGCTAGGCACATGACATGTACCATTTTAGAGTAGAGTGCTCGTATTATATATGATGCTGCATCATTTAGAAATAAAAGCACGATATCATGTGTTAAGCCCTCAGGCCACAGAAAAACATGGCACTGTCAAACATTCCAATCACAACATTGGCTACACAGCGCCACACAGCATCAGTGGTCTCATCGATAGAAACCCATAGCTTCTTCCAGCGAGTAACGCACCTTATTTTATTTAAAGTTTCTTTGTAGCCCTGTGGTAAATAATTATTATGAAAAGTCGACTCGCCTGGTATTTCTTGGTTTATGTGTTTTTCCAAAAATGCACATAATTTTGGATTAGAGAGTTTATATAGTGGAATGTTTGCTGACACTAACACGTCACAGAACTCTTTACTAAACTTTGAGGACTTGGTGGATGTTAAAGCAACTGAAGGTAACAAGGATTGAACTGCTGCTTTCTTTGATGCACGCTCAAGAGCATGCACACACTTCTCACGACCAATATGGTGTGTCACAGTAAACCGTCTTTCAGCCAATACTTTGGTTTCACACAACTTACAATAGAGTATGCTTCCATCAGTAGAAAAAACACTATCACCAAACTCGGCTACTATTTGTCTTAAATGAACTGATACACTAGTTTTAATTTTAGGCACTTTAAAAGTGGTGCTGAAACGCTACAGTGTACTGCACGCTGTGAAGTGTTCATGGAAAAACCACGCCTTTCCCTTCCCCTTCCCCCCTAACAGCTGTATGTGCTAAATATTCCAGACATTCCATTCCACAAATAACTTGCTTCCAGCAAAAGCGAGTGTAGGCCTGTCTTTGTATAGCCAACTAACCTTCAGCCAGTTATTAGCAAAATAATATGATGTTGAAATGTTTTATTTAAGTATTTTGAAATAAGTTGTTTTTTATAAACTTCTACTTAAGGCTTGGAGATGTAATTTCATAAAATATGGAAACATGACAAAATTACCTAAAATGACAAAATTCTTCAAAAAATGCAAAATAAAAAGGATATATTTGTAAACGGGATGTCTTGACCAGAGTTAAATTGCACCAGACCACTCAGTAAAAAGATGATATGTCATAATAATAACTAACATAGTAATAACTAATAATTAGAGATGTGTCGAATCCACTATTTCTTGAATCTGAATCTCGAGTCCGAATCTACATTTTATTTTTGAATCTCGAATCCGAATCATAGCAAATTATTAGAAATTTTAATGATCTACAAATAGACCTACATTACACAATATAGGCCAAACTGTAAATTAAGATTTATTTCAATCATGCTTTCAATTTTAATCAACCCCAAACACCCCTTTCAAAATACAGGTTAAAATCTGGCCAAATTAAACAATTTATACTTAATTGTTTCAATCAAAATTTGAGTGTCTTCCTGTTAATTTTAAAAGTGTTGATAGAATGAGTTAAGTTTCTAAAAAAAATGTGAAATAAAAAACAGAATAGGCCTAGGTACCTTTTGATCAACTTTAATCATTATTGAAGGATTATAATTTAGTTTAATAAGAAAGCAAAAATACAAATACAAACCGATTTAAAAAAAATTCTAAAAAAAACAATATTTAAAGATCTAAGAAACAAGCTATGTGTGATTGAAAAAAGTGTTATTTTAAAAGAGTTAGTTCTGCTAACTTATGTTCATACAATGCTGTGTTTATACTCTATAATCCTATTTAATTAATTAAAGTATGAAAAAGAATGGTAGAAGATACATCTACAGAATTAAATAAAAAGGATTGAACAAGAGGCTGAAAATAACTTAGTTGTTTTTTAGAATAGAATAGTTCTTGTTCAAGAAAACTAACATTTTTAAAAGATATGGATCTAAACAATTTAGTTTTTTATCACAAATAATACCCGCAGTGCTAAAAAGCCTCTCTGAAAAAACTGTTGCTGGAGGGATGGTGAGGTATTTCTTGGATACCGAGCTGAGTTAACCTTCCAAAATTGTAAAACATTTGTATAAAGAGATACCACACTCTCTCGCAAGTAGGCCTCAACTTCATCTTCTGGTGTTTTAAACCAACATTTGTTTTTCCGGGTGGAGTAGATCGAATAATATTACTATATAGTGACCACATCCCGTGAGCTGGTTTGCTTTCAGCAGAGATGACCTAAGCAAAAATAAGTGTGACAAATATTATTAATTAAATTATTTAGATTAAGATTAGGCCTACCTCATTATAAAAATTGAGAATTGTAAAAAAAATGTAGGCCCTATCATTTGGAAATTTTATTTTATTTACTTACATTAGGTTCAGTGGCTAGCTCTGATACATCGTCAAGTTCTTGTAGCTTCTTGTTTACTAATTGAATAAAGCTCTGTGTTTCTCAACTTGTTGGTATCCATACCGAAGCTTGAGAGAAGCCACCAGATCATTTTCCATGCCACGAACAAGAGCTTCAGAGCTTGGCTTCTGCAATTCTAGTTCGGTGCTATTGATGATTGGAACTATCTCTGATGCACTAGTTTGGTTGCTGCAAGCGAAATAGCTGGCTTTTGTTCAAGAAGCCTCTGTAACATGTGGAGAGTGGAGTTCCACCTTGTAGGCATATCTTGAATGAGTTTGTGTTTACTGATGCTAACAGTTTCTGTGCAGTATTCAATACTTTGGTGGCTTGAGATGAATGTTTAAAGTGTCCAACAATTCGGCGGCATGACGAGATAACATTTGTTACTGCTTTGGCATTGAGCAAACCATCTTTAACAACAAGTTGGAATGTATGCGCTAGGCACGGTATATGTTGAAATGAGGATGAGTTCAAAGCACATACAATATGTCTTTCGTTATCCCTCACAATACAGACAACTTTATCTGTAAGACCCCACTCAGTACTTTTTCAATAAAATTGGCTATATTTGACCCAGTGTGAGATAATTCGGGGAATGGGACCACTTCTTAACATATATGTCTGGCTATAAAATCTTTGTCTGCAAAATGAACTGTTAAGCTCAGATAATCATCATTTGCTGAGATGTCCACAAACCGATTATTAAAGAAACATACTCTGCTTGTTCCATCAATTTTTTCACTGCAGAATGTGTCTCATCATACATATTAGGTATTACTTTATTAGAAATCAACTTTCTTGACCCCATTGTGGTAAACACCATTGTGGTTCCAAATAGGCAATTAGATTTTTAAAGCCTTTGTTTTCTACAACCATTAGTGGTTGATTATCATATATTATCATTTCAGCAATTATGTTATTAAGTGCTTCACTTCGCTTATCTCCAGGTATTTTTTCCATGTTAGTTGATAAGCACTAGTTTTCTGTGGACCGGTTAAAGTCTTGACACACAATACTTGACTTGTTTGGGGAGAATTTTTATCTAGATTTATAAAATCTCCAATTGAGGATGATCCAGAACAACAAGTTGATAAATCAATTTCATTAATTTGTGGGACGACACTTTTTTACTTGTACATTGATTGATCCAAATCATCATATTTAATTTTCATACTAAACGCCTCTTCTCACACTTTTACACTTCTCACAAACTTCCACAATTGTACATTGTTTAGAATTTTCGGAAATATTTATTTTTTATGTCTTATTGTACATTTCCAAGCCATCATGCAATTATACATTAAAAAAAAGTGTTAGTGTAATTTTAATGTCCCTAAAGACATGAGTGTTGAAACTATTTTAATCTATTTTCTATTAGGCCCTATAATTTTTAGGTGTTATTAATTTTAAATTTTGTTTTTTTAAGTGTTACTACTTCTTATTTAAAAACCAATATTTCCATTTATTAACTTTTTTCTAAAAATATTTATATTTATAAAAATGAGTGTCATTCATATTTTAAGAACATGTGTTTTAATATATTTTTTTAAATCTGAAATTTTAAAGATATGAAACCTATTTATTTTAAAATAAACAAATATATATTCTTAACATTTTAAAATTATGAATATATTCAAACTCTACAGCTTTTAGAAATACTCGACTCGAATGAAAAAACTCAAGCTCGCAAACCCCTAGTTTTAATTGATGTACTTTAAATTGATTTTGGAGTGTTCAATGTTAGAAATTATATTGACATCTCCTGTTGGGGACATCAATCTGAGCCTCTAAAGGCAGAAACACCTTCCTCGCTCAAAAATAAGTGTTGGCCGTGGCCTGCATATAATCCGTTTAAGACCTAAAATACAGACTTTTCTAATCATATGTTTACATTAAGTAATTAACATTGTCAAGATGTAAGTCAACAAAAAATAGTATTTATTTTAAAGGACTAAAACTCAGTAAGGGCAGAGGCCATCTCTCCCATTTTCAGTTTGCATATGGATAAATGTATAGTAAGACAGTGTAGAAACACTGTAAAATAAAGTAAAGTAATAATTATTTACAGTCTAAAATAAAAATCCTGGTTACAAAACAGTCTGTTAAATTAGCAAAAGGTTGTCTGGTGAAAAAACTGAAATACAAGAGGGAATTCACCAAAGAATAATTGTGATGCTTATCACATAAATCTGTGACATCATGCGATGCTGAAAGAACATTTTCACTGTACAAAACATTCTTCAGTGACAGACATAGGAGCTTCACAGAACAAAATCTCAGAAAAACATCCATGAATAAGGCAAGATTTGTCACAAAACAAAGTTTGTTTTTGCATATCATAGTGCATATTTTACTATTTGATTGTGCATACAAATCCGGGCTCTATGTATAACCATGAACTTTGCATCCACAATTTTTGATATTTTAAATTACGTTAACTGCTGGAGCTAATCACTAACATTTATGAAAACAGTATAATTCATCGTTGAGTTGTGTAAGCTAATTATTTCGGGGTATTTTTAAAATAGTATAGTAATGATGACAATAACCATAAAAATGTGCAAATCAAGAGTTTCCTCGTCTTCCATCTAATAACTTAGATTGTGAATTAAAAACCATATGGACATCTCTTACCTCTGCGCACAAGATTGAGTTCTGGCAGTTCCGGCAAACCAGTTGTTGGTTTTTTAACACCTGGAATAGCGTTTGGACCCACGGATGCGAGTCCTGGAGTCTTAAGAGTCAATTTAATCTGCTGTTTTTGTCCTGAAAGCTGAAGCAAGAAACATTTCTTTTTACATCCATCACCGTTTCCATCCTGTGGCTTGGATCAGTTTTTTTTATTCAAGCCACGTATTCTCCACTACCAGCCTGCTAGACCTGTCGTAGCTTCATATACCTTATATTAAGACTAGGGTAGGCACAACATCCAGTCACCAGCCGTTAATTTATCAATGTGAAAGGATAAACCCTTATTTCACCAATGATAAATTTTCCAGCCATGCCAAGAATCAAACCCGGGACCCTAAACTCAGTAGACAGACACACTACTGACTGAGTTAAGGTGTCAGACCAAGACACAAATAAAAAACTTTACTTGTCTGCAAAATATACTTCATACATATATCATATCATGGATCATCTAGTAGTCTGAACATTGATGTTACTTTGCAAATTGAGCCCCTGAGCTGTTTCTACCCAAACTAGCAGAAAGAACAGGAAGGTACTGTAATTTTAACACAAATATTTTGGCATTGTTGAAGGCAAAGATGCCAAAATATTATTATATTTGTGTTAAAATGTGTGTGTGACTACTTCTACTATAGAAGACAGAAGAAAGGAAGAAGATGTCACCTTTGTACATTGGATTCTTCACACATTTTTCCTCTTTCCCTAGGTGGGCTTTCTTCATCAAATTTACTCTTAGTAGTTTATTTTCCCTTTTTCTTTAGTTTTATCAATTTCCTTTATAATAAAATAAAAGAAAGGTGAAGTGAAGTATTGGTATACCTTGAGAGCATCCATAGCCTTGATCTTCATAGACTGAGCAAGAGCTAGCCTTTCCCTTTCATCCATGTGTATCACTGGCATTCGTTTTGGAGGCCGCACAGCTGGGGACAAACAAAGAAAATACTTGTAAAACCTTGCCAGAAGATCACAACTAGAACCTAACATAAGTAGCCGTGGGATCATAGAAAGCAAATACACTTCACATTTTAGAAAATCCTCTAAAAACAGTAATAAATTACAGTTTTTACAGAGAAGTTGAAGTTTGCATAGATTTCATTAGAATTGTGATCCACATCAACTAGACATAACAATGACAGGCAAGGAAAATAGCAATGAAATTAGTTTCATCTACAAAGGTCCTTATATATTAATAACTTAGATGAATGCAAACAAAAATGAATTTAAAGATCAACTATAAACATCCCAAACAGCACTAACATTATTTTGTGTGAAGAAATTTTGTCAAAAGTTAATTTCAGACACTATAAATTGAATCTGCTTACCGTTCAGTGTCAGCTGTGATTTATGTTGTTTTGAATAGTAGTAGTAATAATATAATAATAATAATAATAATAATAATAATAGTAATCACCATCATTATCCTTCCTCCTTTATATAACTTCCACTTCCACTCTTCTCCTCTCACTTACACATTTTCTGTTATCTGTTCTTGCCATATCTTTCTTGATCTCCTGCGGTATTTTTCTACATACATCATCTCCATCATTCTCTTTGGTATTCTCTCCTTCTCCACCCCCATTACATGCTCATATCTTCTCTTTATGCTTCCTCTACCATCCCATGTACTCTTTGCACCTCAACTCTTTCCCGTATAATTTCAGTCCTAATCTTGTCTCTCCTCGTGACAGCTAACATGCTCCTCACAAACTTCATTCCCATAGCCTCCACTTTCCTAGTCTCTCTTACATTCACTGTCCATGTTTCTTCTGCACATGTGACAATAGGTACAAGGTACATCCTGTACAACACTTCCTGACACTTCTCCATGAAAATATATAGCAATAGCAGGAGGGGTGTTCAAAGCTTCAACTTTCACCAATAAAAATACTGACAGCTAAAATACTCTTGAGTTCAGTTGTTTCCATTCAGTTCTGTGTTATGCATTACAAATTAATATTCATATGAAAGGATCTGAAGTGAGGGAACTGTAAGTTGTGATGATACTTTATTTATAGGAATAAAATTAAATATTACAAACAATTGTGCAATAAAACATTTTACAGGTGATTTTAGTGTCTAAAGTTAAATAAATAACAAAATATAATTAAAATAGAATATTATTTCAAGAATAAAACAACCCTCAAAAAATATTCGAGCTTAGATAATATTTAATACATTTTATTCAAATTTAAAACCCCTCTATAGCATCTTAGTACATTAAATAGACAAAGCTATTATTTATGCTTTTAGTGAGGATTACTCCATCTAGTTATCATATTCTGAAAATTGAAAAATGACACCTGGACATGGGAATCGAATCCGTGAGCTTTGGCTTAGTACACTAATGCTCTAACCACTGTGCTTTTCATGAATCGTCTTGCGCCTAGGGTCACTCATATTTTAAGGCAGAGCCTATGATGGACACGCGGAAATAGTCGGCTACAAATGTGTGATTTTATTTAGATCACAAGCTATCAGATAACGCAGCCACCTTTGACTCGGTAGTTCGCTTATTGCTGCCACTTGTACAGTTATTGTAATATTGTTATAATAACTGTACAAGTGGCAGCATTAAGCCAAATACCAAGTCGAAGATGGCTGCGTTATCTGATAGCTTGTGATCTAAATAAAATTACACATTTGTAGCCGACGATTTCTGCATGTTCATCATAGGCTCTGCCTTAAAATATGAGTGAAGAATGACTCTGGGCACAGGACGTCTCCTGGGTAGCTCAGTGTTTAGAGCATTGGTGTACTAAGCCAAAGGTCCTGAGTTTGATTCCTGTGTCCAGGTGTCATTTTTCAATTTTAAGAATATGATCCTAGTATATATTTAAAATAGTATCAATTTCCCAAGTCAGTTTTGCAATAAAGTCTCACTTTTACAGATCTAGTTATATAAAGGGTTATTCTAGGGGTGCACAAAGTTTCGATTTGGCTTCGAAACAAACATCAGCTTTGAAACAAACATCAGCTTCAACTTCGCTTCAAAGCTTTGCCGATAAAAATATTGACAGCTAAAATACTCCATTTATGTTAAATTATTGCCATCCTTAACTGTTTTTAAATTACAAAATAACATTTATATGGAGAAAATCTGAATTAATTGAATTGTAAGTTGTGATAGTAACTTGATTTGTCAGAGTAACATGAAATATTACCATCAATTGTGCAATAAAACATTTTACAAGTAATTTCACAGCATGAAGTAATATAAATAGCCACAATATAATATTTTTTCAAGCATAAGACAACTAAAGGAAAATATTCAAACTTTAATTTGGCTTCAAGAATATTTTATATATATTTGAGTCACTTCAAATTGAAAAAATGGACTTCGCACAGTCCTTGGTTATTCCATTATGAAATCACCCAGAAAAAGATTATTTGGTTGCATTACCAGTTTTGATTTTATTTATATTTGGTAGACCCATTCAGGATTCCCAACTTTGGGAAATTGAATGTTCCTGAAACTTGGCCAGGAAAAATTATTTTCCCGATTTTGGGGGAAAATTAATATTAAAAGGTTATAATTCTAAAGACTGTCATCAATGTGACAAAGTGAAAGAGTGTGGAATGAAATTTAGTATGGCAAAAAGTAGAATGTCAGATGTGGTGTACCGTGCAAAATGATTCAACATCCTACACTTCCTCACCTCCCGAGAAAACGTATCATTGCGTTGAATAGGCCTGGGAACTCCTGCCATCAACAAAAAAACAAAAATCGCAAGAGAGAGAGAATGGACATTGATTTTCCTTTCCCCCTCCCCCCGTGAAGTGCTCTCCAGGGGAGGTTGGCAGACGTGCAACTTCGATTGGTTGAACTAGGACATGGTACCACATGATTCTGCCCCTTCTCCTGGCCAACTTAAGAAACGTTAATAAAAAAACACCCTGTAAAATATTAGTACGGAACTCTCAGAGGGCAAATCTCGTTCAAGGTGGACATCTAGTCAAGTAAGCAAATTCACGTATTGATTTTAGTTATCTTGTAATATATAAATCTTTTCAAAATTCTGTTTAGGCAATTGAAATTGTATACTGCTCGTTTTAGGAGGTTCTTAACATTCATAGCATGCAAGTCATTTTTGTGTGTGCCCTAGGTCACTATTTAAAGCAATGTAAAGAGAATAGAAGGTAGCGCCAGTTAGAGAAAGACATCTGATTGGCTGAGCGTGTGACGTCACTCAGTACACTAGCCAGCGCTTAAAGCCGTGTTCTCACGTGTCTTTTTCAGTGAATAATTTCAAGTGATTCATTTATAATGAAAATAAAAATTAAAGGAATTTGTTCACACATGTCATTTATCACAATGATCATGTTGAGAATAATCAACTACTGTTTAATTTATTGAAACGGCATCAACTGCTGTTTTATTTTATACAAATCACTACTTATATTACACAGACATTCAAATTGTATGTAACAGTCCAAAAATGGGTTGGTTTGTTCGTCTCGCCACTTATATACAATTTTTTAGAAATCTTACAACACAATGTCCTTAAATATCTAAATAAATCTTTATATTTAAATAAAAAATTAATTAATTAATTATTGTTGTACATCTTCACATGGTTCATTTTGTTTTCATTTTTCAATAATGATAATAATTAACAATCAATAAAAGTATAACTCCTTTTAACTTTTAATGAAAGCGTGAAATAATAATTCAGTCTAATGAAATGATTGTTCTGACGTTCATTTCGTATTAATTGTCAGCGAATCACTGAACGTGACACGTGAGAGCACGGCTTAACATGCACAAAGCTTTAAGGAAGACAAATGAAGTAATTTCTAAATAATTATTGTTAGAAATTATAATATCACGTTTGCGAACAATAAACATATTAATACATATTTAAAATCCACACCAATAAATGAAAAGACTGAACAAATTATACTTAACCTATTAAAATATAATATTATGAAAATTTAAAAATGACACCTGGACACGGGAATCGAACCCGGGACCTTCCCGTGTCCAGATGTCATTTTTAAATTTTCAGAATATGATATCTAGATGGAGTAATCCTCACTAAAAGCATAAATAATAGCTTTGGCTATTTGATTCTATTAAAATATGTTCAAAACTACTTTATTGTTGGAACTATTGTATTAACACTGGCAACATTCAATGTGTTTTGAAGTTCTTGAAATTTTAGTTAACTTTCAATTTATCACCACAAATATCAAAGTCATTATCGCAAAATGAATGGAACATATTCGAGAAAAATTTGTATTAATTGTGTCTTTCCTTTTACATCTGAGCTCCCATGTATGAGAAATTTCTGGATCCTTAAGAAAGGAGTAAAAAATATATTATTATTATTATTATTATTATTTTTACCCTTGTAGTTTCGTTGATTATTTACAAAGAGGGCAACAGCACAACTTGGCATTTTTTTATGCCTGTTTAAAAACACATGTATAGTTAAAATTGAAGAACGTACGCAAATAAATTAGCAACAAGCCTAAAAGTCTGATTTTTAAACAATGACTTGTATCCTGTATATTATATTATATAAAAGAAAAACTATTATAATATAATAAACAGTTTGAGAAGAACAATGTAACTAATACAAGTTATCTTACATATTTATTATTATAGTAACTACTATTAAATAAGCGTATAAACCGAACGGGTAGTAAGACGCGGTGCTAAGTATTATTACTATTAAATAAATGTAGTAAATAAAATGTCTAAATCATTAATTAGAACATCACTGCTGTATTTTATTGTAGCCTATTAAAACAAATACTCAAGTGGTAAACATAATAAAGTAACAAACTATACACGAAAAAACCACTAACAGGCAAATACAAATAAATAAATCATTATAAAGATAAATTAAAGAACCGTCCGAAACACATGGACCGCACGACATACTACTAACTGCTGTGTACTGGGTGACGGGTGACGTAGTCTCGTGGCTGACGTAAGCAATGACATCATTAAATTCTTCCAAATGGCGCTACCTATCTATTCTCTTTACATTGATTTAAAGTATGTTTTTCTAGATAGTTAACAAGATTGTTAACTTTTTCTAGGATGGTGGGCTTGGTGAAATAGTATCTTTGAATGGGGATAGTGTTTAGGGTAATCTTTTATTACCTTGTTTGTAAGGATAAACTATAGTTGGTTTTTATCCAGGGTTTATCGTTAATTAGGGGACAATTGATTAACTTCAAGTGTTTGGTTTTACATTTAGTAACTCTGCTATTCACTCACCGCAGGTTCGTTCGAGTGGTACTACATAGCTTGTATGCTAGTTAACGCCTTTGGGCGCGTACGTTTAGGACGTGTGGGGAGTCAAGGTATCTTCATGTTACATTAAATGGGCCATGATTTTATGTTGTCTTTTAGACAATGACATTGTTCGTAAAGTAATTTGATCTTTGTTGCAATGTTAACACCTATGAAAAGACTAGAATTTATTTCCTAAGTTTATTATAAACTTATTACTTATAGGAATTTGGAGAAAGGCTCGTTTGACTGTTGTGAACCTAGCATTACTCATTAATGACATTTTATTTTATCGCTTTCACTGTCAGCTGGTGACAATGTACATTTATGTAACAGCTCCATGCCTTTCATTTATTTGGTTTAGAGGATTTTTGTTAGGAGGATATTAAATTATTATGATTTGGTTCATGTCTCAGCACAATTAGTTATAAAACACACGCCTGCCGGTTTTTCGCAATCAAATAGATTTGAGGTCATTGTTATTTGCACTTAGTTTGTAATGTATGTACATCAACTTAGTTGCTAAACATTTTACTTTGTAATATGGAATGGTTTTGATTTAAGAGATTTATTCTATTTACTATAAAAAAAACCTGATTAGAGTTTCGTTTTTCTGTTCACCCTCATAAGCTCATAAAGCATTCTTATCTAATAATAAAATCTGTTTAAACTGTATCTAGCGAGTATATATAGGATGAGTGGTAAATGATACCTGGGGAGTTTATGAAACAATGAAGGTTTACAGGCTCAGAATTTACTGCCTAGAATATATGCTTATAAAGAATTAAGTTATTTATTTACCATTTGCATCTGACTGCTAGCTATTGAGAGTTGTCTTTAAGAAGAGGCTGTGGCAGTCAGGTGTGTGGGTGCAGTGGGGAGGTCTACTAAGTGCTACCATGATTGTATTACCTTTAGGTGAAGGTTCCCGGCTGCTAGACGATGACGAGTAGCTCGACTCTGAAGAGTCACTACTAGAGCCACTTGTTTCAGACGCTGATGATGATCGAGACGACATGGACCGAGAGTGCATTTTTGCCTTTATAGATGCTGCACCAGCAACTGTTATCTTGGGGCGATCCAAGCTTGCCTTTGCGCTGAAAAAATAAATATTAGCTCAGTCATAACTTGGCCTACACAGAAATTACATGTTGACATAAGAGAATATCATATTCCTGCAGGAATCAACGAGAATGGCCTACTCTACCCCGGTGCAGTAGATAGCAGACTTAAAAGGGTTCTACCAAGTGTAATTTTATATGGCTTGAAACCTGAATTTCAGGCACATATGAGCACAAACGGAGCAAAATCAAATGGCATAGAAAAAATATAAATAAAAAAATGTGGTGGGCCAACTCGCTCATAAAGCTGGTCTGCCACATTAAAATCGTTGCCACGGGTGTAATTTAGTGGCACAAAAGCTGAACTTCATGCACATATGAGCACAAACGAAGTACTAACAAAGAGCATACTAATCAAAAATAAGAGAGGATGTTTGAAAAAATGTGACAGGCCAGCTTGAAATCAAGTTATAATTTGAGTAATTTAATAGCACAAACTCTGAATTTCAGGCACGTATGAGGGGGTATAAAAAGTTTAAAGACTGGTTCTGTAAAATGAAAACAAGAGTAAAGCATGGATCTACGCACGCTGATGTGGTGAGCTGTCACCTTCATCTGTCAGTATGACAAGTTGCGTGTTCAGTGTAGGCCAGTAACTGTGTTGTACACATTTATTTGATGACGTGCAAAGGCCCATTTGTGACTTTATTATGAGTCACAAACTTAAGAGAACGAACATCAAATTCTGCGTCTTACTCGGAAAATCTGGAACAGAGACCTTCCAAATGATGCAGCAGGCTTACGGCAATTAAGCTATGAACCATCTGATGTGTTTTGAGTTGTACTCGTGCTTCAGGAGCGGCAGAACGTCACTGAAAGATGAAGAGAGGTCAGTGCGACCTTCCACAAGCACAAACCCGAAAATTGTGGATAAAGTTAAGCAACTTGTGTGAGGATCGCCGCATGACCGTGTCAGGAACTCCGTCAACATGTCTGGGATGACCCAACCTTCATGTCGAGGATCATCACAGGGGACGAGAGTTGGATCTACGGTTATAACCCGGAGATCAAACAACCATCTTCGCAGTGGAGGATTCCCAGATCTCCAAGACTGAAGAAGGCGAGGCAGGTCAGGAAAGTGACCAAGTGCATGGTCATTGTTTTCCTCGACATTTGCGGGATTGTGCACCATGAATTCGTTTCCAAGGGTCAGATTGTCAACGCCGAGTTCTACTGTCATGCTCAGAGGCGTCTGAGGGAGAACATTGGCGGCGTGTGGCAATTGGGTGCTCCAACATGACAATGCACCCGCGCACACAGCAATGAAAATGTGAGAGTTTATCAGGTGCAACAACATGATCATAACTCCTCACACCCCGTACTCACTGGTCACCGTGAATGAAACCAATAAAGTGGCGTTGTGCACCTGATTTGGTGGCCCTGCATGGTCCAAGGCGCCACTCTCACAAGAAACTAGACTGCCATAGACGGGGCATCAAGAATCATTCCCAGTCGGGTGTACTGAGGATAGTTTTTCAATCAAATGCAGGTACACTTCCTATAAAGTCAGCCTTCCTAGTTCCTAATATATTAGCAAAATTATTACATAGCCCCTGACGGGTAATAAAACACAGAGCTAAAAACACCCAGTGATGAGCCAGCAGTATCTGCTAGAACAATAGTTTGTTTCTCGGCCAAAGAACATAACCTGCCCGACTTTCCAGGATGGAAAAATTCCCCGACATTTTCTCAAGTGTTCGGGATCTTGTCCACCCTTACAAATGATATGTTTGCAGTAATCTCTGATCATATACTCATTCTTTTCAGTGTTCACTTCTAAACCTATTTCCTCACTAGTTTCTAATAAAATGTCTGCATTTCTTGCAACACCTTCCTTACTACTGCCCAATAAAGCTAAATCATCTTCGTATCCTAATAGCTGCAGTGTATTGTTTAATGTGAACCCTTCTATACTCTCTTGCATTACCCTAATGGCATACTCTAAGGCTAAATTAAACAAGTAATGGGGAAAGTGCATCTCCCCATTTCAACCCTATATGTATTTCGAAAGTAAGTGACATCCAACCCATACCCCAATTAGCTTGACTAGATTTTGGGTATCTCAAACTCAACTAAAATGTCATATAATTGGTTTCCTTTAATTGAATCATAGGCTTATTTAAAATATATGTATAAATTATATCATTAAGTGAGAAACTTTGTAAATGAAAAGAAAATGTAATTAAATTCTATGACAAGTATTTGACAACTGTGCAGAACTGCGTAGAAAATAATGCATTTACTGGTGCAACATTTTATTTACTGTGTCAAATTTCTTTTTGCAAAATAGGCACAACAATACTGGCCTTATCTCGTTTTCCCTTCCAAACCCAACTTAAGCCACGATTGGTCGAGGGGGTCACTCGTTTTATTTCACCAACTATTTTATGCAGAGATTAGCTATTGACATGTACTGCTGTCTAGCGTGGTTTGACCATTGGTAAGAGCTGACTCGGCCTTCAGTGCGTGTTATGATAGTGAGCTGTAAAGACTGCTTGTATATTGAGCTCAGCGCTCACCCTCCACCGTTCGTGTGTTGGTTATTAGGTGACGAGCCAAGTTGCTGGATTTTTTTGTGTTACAAATTTTATATTGAGTAAAAACTCTGATGCATCTATTAATTTTTATTTCTTTTCTTTTAATAAACATTATTTAACATACTTTGTATTGATAAACTTTTTTCTCTGGTCTAATAGTTATATTTTTAGGTGTGTTTTTTTATTTATTTTTTATTTTTTAAAATTTGAGTACATTTTTTGTGTGCTAACACTGAACATATTTTCTGGTACTTCAACACAGTATTTATGGTGTATATGTACCATATGAGTAACTTTCAAGGTTTAGGGCTCTGAGGCCCAAATTAATAACTGGCGTCAAGAAGAATCAAATAATGAAGTTGATGTTGGTGCACCAGATGAATTTGACGAGTCGGCCGATTCAGATGTAGAACCAATAAATAGCGAACACAACAGTGAAACTGAGCAGTCAGCAGATGAGCGAGACGGTGTTGCCAATGCTAAGCCTGTTCAGTATGCCGGGAAAGGTCAGTAAACGACCGGTAATGCTTATCCTCCACGAAATCAAGTATGAAGGAGACGAAAAAATATTGTTCTACACCCACCGGGCGTAAAGGGGAACACAGTAAGAAATTCAACAACTGTACTTCAAGCGTGGGTAATTTTCTTCCCTGATACTTTAATTGAACCTTGTACACCAATGATAAATTAGACAAAATGTGAGATAAGTACAGCCGTGCGAGTGACGTAGTAACAACTCCGGAAGAAATAAGAGCCCTTTTAGGTATTCTATGCTTAGCTGGAGTTCTTAGATCATCGCATCAAAATGTGGAAGATTTGTGGAGCACAGATGTAACTGCGCCAGAATATTTCAAAATCACTATGAGCTACCAGAGGTTTTTGTTGCGGTTGCGAGCTCTTCGCTCTGATTACTCAAGAAACCGAGAAGCCAAGAAAGATTCTGATCAACTTGGGCCCATTCCAAAGGTGTTTGAAGAATTTGTAAAAACTTGTTCGGACAGCTACAGCATTGGGGAATATGCAATGGTTGATGAAATGCTCGAATTGTTTCGTGGCAGGTGCAAATTCAGGTAATTTATGCCAAAAAAGCCACAAAGTAGGGCCTAAAAGTTTTTCCCTAGTAGATTCTAGAATGTTTTATACATCAAAGATGTAAATTTATGTTACAAATCAGCCTAATGGACCTTACCTACAAGATACTAGGCCTTCCGCTATATTGAAAGACCTGTAGAAAATATAAGTGGCTCTGGACGAAATATCACCATAGACAATTGGTTTTCGTCCATTCCACTGATAGAGAAACTTGGCAACCAGAACTTGACTGTCGTTGGAACACAAGGCAAGGCCTGTTTGCAGTAGTCTCTTTGCTTTCAAAGAGGAGTGCATGGTAGTTTCATACATTTCTAAGAAGAATAGAAACGTTATTCTTGTATCTAGTATGCACGATTCTGATGCATAAGATGAAAATACTGGAGATCAGAACAAACCAGATGTAATCACATTTTATAATTTGACAAAAGGAGGCGTCGATATCGTGGATCGGATGAGTCCAAATTCAGTATGGCTAGAGTGTGCTGCTGTTGGCCTCTGATAATTTTTTTTACACTTCTAGATGTTGCTGCAATAAACGCTCAGATTATTCTTAGTTCCAACGCCAATGGAACATTTGTGCATAGAAAGTTTCTGAAACAGCTGTCGACGGTACTAATGAGAAACCACATGGTATCAAGACTTATCACAGCAGGGATTCAGAACGATCTGAAGATCCGGATGAGGAAGTATCTTCAGTTACCAGAGCCACATTCAGCACCAGAACCTGTTCAAAATCGAGAACGAGTAAAATGTAGTTTCTGCCCAAAGAAAAGAACCGAAAGACTACGGCTAGATGTGCAACCTGCACGGTTCCTATCTGTGGGGAGCACCCGGAGACAATCTGCTGTCAGTGCTCTGGTCAAGGTCAAGCTAACAATGAAGAGACAGTGAATGAATCAATGATAAAAAATATTATTAGAATATTAAATAATATTTTTGAAAATTTTGTCAGAATAAGAAATTGTGCAACAGTGTATTTTTGGACTAATTTAATGGGACATAATGCAATCAGCATGTTTGTAATTTTTTTGAAGAATTTTTACTCTATTATCATAACTATTATTTAATAAAATTTTTGTATGGTAAGTTTTATTTTTATTTTAGTAAACTTTAGTGTTAATGGTTTTGTACATTATGAATTTTAAAAATGTTCATTATATATTATTATTATTATTATTATTATTATTATTAGCACCGCGTCTAACTACCCGTTTGGTTTATACACACTTACGCTAATATGTAATGATAGGGTGATTGTGAGATGAAATGGAGGACCTATAGTTTAACGTGGAATCCAAACCACGGTGGAGGCCTGGCATTCTTCACATTCACAAGTTGTGATTAATACACATCTTGTCAGAGGTGAAGGAAGGGTTTGGTAATCAGAAAATCTGTGCCGGGACCAAGGATTGAACCCCGGACCCCAGCACAGAAGTCTGACACCTTACCCCTAGACCACCAGGTCACCCGTCACTATCTAATAAATGAAACAATTCAAAACTTTTAGTGGCCAAAAAAGTGTAAAAACTTAAAATATTACAGTGAATAAAAAAGAAAAAGAAAAAACTGACGGTCTAAACAAAAAAACACCTTTATATGAGTGAACACCCTCGACCGATCCTGGGTTAACGTTTACAACCTGATCTAAATTTTCCTCTTCAATTTCGATTTTGTTCACACTAAGCGAAAAATTAATGGTCCAGGTTTTGGTTGTTAGGTTACCAGGATACTGTTGAGATAAACAACTTATACGCATAGCTATAGCTATAAAATTAATATTTTAGTTCAAAATATGGAGAATTTTAGCATTTTTTATTCTTACAAATTTTCAATATGAAATATGGTTATGGTATTGTTAGGAGTGCCAAGTACACTTTCAATTCAAGGCGAGGACAAATTGATATTTTCTGAAATATTTCCTAAGCCAAATCGAAGTTTGAATATTAAAAAAAAGTTTAACGTTGGATATAAAAAATTATACTTGAGTAATTATGTAAATTTAGGTTATTAAATATAATTTACAAAATTCCATATTTCAAAGATAATATATTTTGTATTAAAATGATAAATTAAGATTTATTCACAAAATGTAAATAATAAAATAAATCATCATCAACTGTGTCTAGGCTGTGGCTGGGTTGATTAAGAAAAATGCCTCCATCTTTCTATATCCTTCCACCATTCCTCCTCTAATTTTTTTTCCATTCTTCTCTCATTCTAACACTATTTGCTATCTGCTCCTCCCATATCTTTCTTAGCCTCCTTGCAGTCTTTTTACTATGAACATAAATGTGTTTAAAATCTAAAATATTTTTCCTGGCAAAGCTTCGTAATTTTCGAATCCAGAGTTTCATTTTCGAATTGAAGTCAAAGCAAACGTATGTATATCTGAAGCTAAGTCATAGTTTTCGAAGCTTCCCATACCTCTAGGTATAGGATTTATCCTTAAAATCATCATCTCTAGTTTGCCTTATTTGTAGGGCTTTGCGAGTATTGAGAATTTGAGCTTCAAGCAGAGCTCATCATTAAAGCTCAAGATCAAAAGTTCTGTAGGCTTATCATTTTCAAGCTTACTCTTGATGTATGTACAAATACATTTTTTAAAACACATTGGTATGTTTAGGCTATTTAAATTAGATATCAGCAGTTTAACTTATAAATCTTTTGGTAACTCAACAGATAAAGCTCTCAAACTACTTTTGACAGGTAAAATAATTCAATCTTACCATCCATTTTGAAATGAATCATACTCGAAGTCGCATTGCCATGACAAGGTAGTGAAAATAAAAATAGCTAAATATATCAATAAATACTTGAGTAATCATTTTTAATATTTTATGTAGTCCCTTGCTTAAATTATTTCATTTAAATTAAAAATTTAACATTGGGATTATATAATTTTATTATTATTTAGCACCGCGTCTTACTACCCGTTCGGGTTATACGCTTAAGTACTAATTACGCTAATGGATTAGGAATAGGGTAGGATGAATTTAAAGAAGTGAACCCGCATTTGCATGGAGGGAGAGTGGAAAACCATTTAGGAAACACCCCCCCCCCCCCCAGTCCACCCGACCGAGATTCGAACCTCTATCTCCCCGTCCTCGGCAGTCTAGCTCAACACGACTAGAGCTTTAGCCAACTACGCCACCGAGGCGTGAACTTAATATATTTAAAACTCGCATTAATATTAGAGATGGTCGAATCCACCATTTCTCGAATCCGAAAACTACATCTAATTTTTGAATCTCGAATGCGAATCCTAACAAATTATTAGAAATTTTAATGATTTACAAATAGACCTACATTACACAATATAGGGCTAAACTGTAAATAAAGATTTATTTCAATCATGCTTTCAAAAATTAATCAACCCCAACTACCCCTTGCAAAATAATGGTTAAAATCCAGCCAAATCAAACAATCTAGATTCATATTATTGTTTAGAAATCAAATCAATCAAAATTTGAATGTCTTTTAGTTATTTTTAAAACTGTTGATAGAATGATTTAAGTTTCTAAAAACACATGTGAAATAAACAAACATATAAGGCCTAGTTACCTTTTGATCAACTTTAATCATCATTGGATCTCAAGCGAGAGCTTGGCTCAAAGATTGGAATACGAGTACTCGCAAAGCCCTGCCGCCAAGGTGACAAGAGGGGAAGATCATGAGTGGTGAGCCAGTCCCATCCACGTCCCAAAATTAAATGTATTTCTGCGATATGACACTACAAGTTTTGTAAGTATTTTGGGGGGCCTTGGAAGCTAACTCCTACACTTAACATTGATTCTTATGAGAAAACATAACTTTTATAAAGTTGCGTTTCTCTAAACATAACACAATGTTATAAGAGGATTTACTGTAGTTAGATATTTAAAAGCTACTTAAGGATATATATTTAATTTCTTTCGGTGTGGTTATATTACGTTATAGTGCTAGGTTGTTTAGTAAGGGGTTACAAAATAAAAGAGACTGAAGTCTCAAATGTCCATCTACTAAACAGAAGATAAGCTTGATTTAGATTTAATAAATTAATAATCTTTTAATGAAAGATAAATAAAAATGTTTTTTTGATAGCTGGTCCTTAATTGTAATTTTTAATTTTTTTTTTCCGAAAAATCCTGGGAAATATATTTCTAGCCCAAATTTGGGAACAACCATTTTCCCTAAGTTTGAGATCCCGCACGGCCTTAGTTGTCACCATAGTTAATCTATAGTATGTTCTGAATAATATACCAAAGTTATAATTCTAATGTTTTCTTTCACCCAAGTTACAAGGTTTCACATCATATGAATAGTGCATTGCCAAAAAGAAAGACTTAACCTTTCAATTTTTCACAATGATATTTCTGGCACTATTAATCCCTCAACGGATGATAAACCCCTGATAACACTGCTAAGCCCATATGCAAGAAACGAGGCCGAGTGGAGATTTCCAATCTACTTTTCTGCAACTCAATGCACCTATTATTCCACTTCTTTTTCACTTAGCCTCATTCTTACACACAAACGTTATTGTAGTTTGTATACTTTTATTTTATATTATATAGTGTTGTTAAATATCAGTAGTGCAGAGTAGCTCTACAAGGTAAGGAAATCTTTCAAATTTTATACATAGGCGTTGTTTCCTAACCGCACCTACCGTATTGGCCCGAGTATAAGACAACCCCCCTATTTTTCCCTTGGCCGAGTAAAAAAAATAAGGCCTCAAATGTAAGACGACCCTTAACCTATTTTCTCCATTTTCACATTTGTTTATCTGTTTTGGCGATGTGCCGCATTTTTCTACACTATCAGGCGCCATTGGAAAAAATAAAAATATACTGTAATTAAAACCGCACTAAACTATACTATATTTAAGTTCCTGTAATTAAATCACACAAAAAAAAAACGAATACATCAAGATAATCAGCAGGCAGCTGGTGTCACGCACATGGAGAAAATAAACACTATTACTAAACACTGATTCGTGCAACTAGTCGCTACACAGCAGTACCATCATGTTACTGAGCGCTTACAAAGCGCTCACCAAGATCAGTTCTTAGAGTGCGTTCAAACGTAATATCAGAATACCACACCGCTGCTGTACTTCCATGACCAAAATGAAAAATAACTTTGATGTAATGTTTATGTTTATGTTTACATTTTTACGCGTGAAATACCACAGTGAAATAAAGTTTGTGAGTTAGTATTTGTGTGGAAACATGTTATCACGCATGATTTACTAACTTTAATAAATGATATATGCAGCTTTTCAGAAAAATTTAATTTGAAATTAATAACAATGAAACTATGCCATGACGATAATTTACATGTGAAATAACTTAATAAAATACATTTTTATAGTTTCTTACGTGTGTAAAAACATGTTTTGTGCTAGATTTATTAATTTTAGTTAGAAATATGCAATACAAACGGTTTTACACAAAAATAAAATTGAAATTAATATGATAAGATGCTAGGCTGCAAATATAAGACGACCCCCTATTTTTTGCTTTCAATTTTTAATAAAAATTATCGTCTTATATTCGGGCCAATACGGTATTTAAAAAAAATAGCTATTGTGGGAAAAGACATACATACCTTGTATTTTTGTGAGGAGGTGGAGGAGGGTTCTGTGCAGACTTGCGCATCATGCCGGAGAAATTGGTCTTACTTCTTTTTTGCGTGGGCTTGGTGCAGGGGGGTTCATCAGAAGTGCACGCTCATTTGCAGCTTTCTTCTCGGATAAGATTAAACTTGTCGGTAGAGCCTTATTTCCTGGAAGAACCAATTTACAATTATTTCTTGTTAAGGTAAGATTCACAAACTTATTAGAATACAAAATTATGGAGTCATGGAAAAATAAAGAACAAATAGATTTCAGAATATATTATGAAAAGGATCTTACCTTATCAACTGTATAAAACCATGAACTTTTAATATTATTTTGAATGTGTATTGACTCAGGGTGTCTACCTGGCTATAGTTTTGAAATTCCAGTATATTTCCAGTATATATTTTTATAAAGAAATCCAGTATATATGAAAGGTACTCAGAGACCAACAATCCGTTTTCAAAATCATAAAAATGATAAAAAGTTAGGGTAGGCCTAGGTCTGTCATAGTTAAACATTTTTACATCAAGTATCAAGTGTATTGACGCATATATTCTAGTATATACTAAGGATGGGACCCTAGAACCTACAAGGAATATTCATGGATTCAAGACTTAAATCATTATCATTTTTTAGTTAGGTACCAAGTTTGAGTTATTTTTTAAAGGTATTAAAATAGTTAAGGTTTCTTGTGGTTTAAAACCAAAAAGATGATAGAAAAAAACCGAACAACAAAAACCAAGATTATTAACTTACCATTTAATATAAACAAAATCAAAAGTGAAGGAAAAAATCCTAGTTATTGTTAAAGTTAAACACTTATGCTTCCAATATTTTCTAAAATTCAAATTTTATTTAGGGATTTGATGGCAAAATGAAGTTTCAGATTTGAAAAAAGGTTGATCCGACCCAGCTTTAATACACACACGCACATACACACATTACATTTTTTGAATGCCCTATACCACAGTCTACCTCAGTGGTCTTGGGGGTAAGTGATCGCCTCAAGACCCGATGTTTGTGGGTTCGAACCCAACAGAGGCCGAAGACTTTTTCTTGAGTGAGAAAAAAAAAATTATAGCTCAACATCCTTCGGAGGGGAAGTAAAGCCGTCGGTTCCATGTGGCGTGTAAAAGAACCCTGGAAGGTATGTGAAAATACCTCTCCTGGCTAAATTGGTAGGTCATTTCACCTCACTCATAGAACTTTATAAGTACAAATAATCACCCTTGGTGGCGCAACTTCAAAGAATGATTACAGCCAGGGAGTTTACTCTACCATAAAAACTAACTATTATCCCCTCCACCCCTTGACAGTCGATACTTTCCACAAGTTATATTTTTGATAGTGAATTTGTTTGGTAAATATAATATAGTAATAAAGATACAAAATCTTCAGTGAAATATAACAACAAATATTATGTTGATAAAAATTACTTGGAAATAAAGATAATTGCAATTACCTAACATTATTAAAAATTAAGATGATAAAACCCAAAAACAAATTATTTTTTTTAGAATGTAGACAAAAGTTCAAATTCATTCAACCACAAAACTTTTTCAATTTTTGCATTTCATGTTCTAACACTTCTTTGCTTGATGCAAAACTGTTCTTCTTTTCACTTCTAATGTTCTTATTTCTTAGGATGCTGTTTTTTCTTTTTTGACTTTAGTCTACTTCAATCTTTTTATTCTTTTCAAGCATTTCTTTCTTTATTCCTGATGCATTCCTCACAGCATAAATCATCTTTTTGGAAATTGTCATATTTAGAAGTCCCCCGGCTGCAGTGACTGCATCATAAGTTACACGTTGAGCAATAAAGATGTCCTCATGTAGGTTTTCAACCAGTCATTCTTGATTCACAGACAAACTTTGCTCAACATCTGCATTGCTACAGAAGAGAACAAGAATTTTTTTTAGTGAAATATTGCAGTTCATGGGATGCATTTACTCTAGAAAAAATATTCACGAAGAACTTATCAAGCTGGTCAATAACTTCTTGCTTTGATACAAAGTCCAAGTAGTCTCTTTTTACAACATCAGCTTGCACGCTAGATAGTTGTTTCTTGTCTAGTAGACTTCTAATGCAGGAGTTGTTATATAGGTCCTAACAGATAGATTGAGAATGACTGCAGGAGAGAGACAACTAGCACCCTTCCTTGACAATTATGTAGGAGACTTATGTAAAAGTTTGTTGCAGATATCAGCTAGGAATTTTTGACAATCTTCTCTGAACTGAAGTATCTTTATGTCTGTAATTCCTTTCAAAGCTGCTGATGCTGTGAACCCAATATCTACAATAGGGATTGTTTCTTTAAATCAACAGCTAACAATTGCTGGAAAAAAGTTGGGGGGGGGGGGGGGTGGCTGCTAGTTTAGTCAAACCAGTTTTTTTCTCTCTAGTATCTAAGGTAGAGGGGGGGCGTAGTGTAGTGACTGAGAATAGAAAGGTCAGCAAGTGGGACAAACATCCCCACTGCGTGGCAAACAAGATAGACCAGAGGGGGGGAGTAATCAAGGGGTGGTCAAAATAGAACTATCAGTAGTCTAAATAATATCAGGGTCTTAAAATGCTTAATCCAACATTTCACTCAATGTAAAAAGGCTGAATATTTTTCCAGTATCGGATTCAAAATTCCAGTATATTCAAGTATTTCCAGTATCAAAAATAAAATCAAGTATATTTTCAGTATTTCCAGTATTGGTAAGACACCCTGATTGTTAATCATTTAATAAAACATAAAATATATTTTTTTTTTAAATTGAGTTTCTCTCTTTTTTTTATAAACATGTGTATTTATGTTTTATATATCCATAAAGATATTTGTTTTTATTAAAAATAATATGAGTTATGTGCATTTGTTTTTATTAAAAATAATATGAGTTATGTGCAGTTATTTTTTTAACAACTTTATTTAGGAATAAATAATCTAAAAAATTTATGGAAAATTTTACCAGAACGCTTAAATTAATTGTTGAGTTTTAAATTAGCGAGTGAAGAAAAGTTTTATCTAGATCAAGCAAAGTTTTGCTTTTGTGTAGTAATTAGCTAATAGATATTTATTAAAAACAACAAATGAAGGTCTTAAATAAAATATTATGGTTTTAAACACATGTCATCGTGTATAAAAGAATATCAGATAGATAAAAATAATTACTTATATTGTCTTTATTTATTAAGTTAAGTTCAAAAACATTATGACTCTAATGTTTGAATCGTGAAGTAGTGAGTATTTTAGAGAAGCCATTTAAATATTGTTTATATCGTTTATCTGAGTAATAAAGTGTGGATGATTTATCAACCAACAAATAATCTAACATTTGGAATATTCCTTAAAAGGGATGTATTTAGCTTTAACAGCCATTATATTTTTTTGTGGAACATGATTAATGAGCTAAGCTCGGTTAAACTATTCATAGCCATTTACATGTGAACACAAAGAAACTCGGCCATCATATTTATATAGAAATACACTTGCTTGAATATGGCACAGGTAGTGTTAAATGTATCCAATTAAGTCAAAATGTTTATTTAAAAATTCTAATTTCCGTCAAACTTCGTACATCCATAATTACAACATGAACGGGTCAAATCCATCAATTGCATGAGCTTTGAGATATTGACCAAACTTCCCCCGTACTTTCATGTAATCTACATGGTAAGGCATTATATTGTTAGCATACACTTCACATATAATTATCTTATCTGTATTATATACAAAACAAATAGTTTACAGTGTTCAGAAAAAGCCAAGCCCCTTTTAGATAGACCGGAAAAGTGAAATTTGGCAAGCAGATTGAGGGATCACCCTTAATTAACCAGAAAATTAAATCTCAATATGGGGTCTGTAAAATGGGGAATGGGAGGCTTGAAAATTCCAAAACTGATATTTAAAAAAAATCAGGATGGGGTGGTTTTGTAGAGTTAATAATTCAAAGTCTGGAGGATTTGGAAGGGTGGGGTCTTTGAAATTACATACACATAGAAAAACAACTCATCATTAATTAATTTCATATTTGAGGAATTTAACATGCACTTTCTGAACCAAGTGATTATAATAGCATACGAGAATTTATACGAGCGAGAATGAAAGGGCCTATCAATTTTGCTGGGAAACATATTTTCAAATACTTTCCAGAGTTCTTTTACATGCCACAGTTGACTATTTCCCCTAGAGGAAGTTGTTCTATCTCTCAAGAAAAAGCTGTTGACCTGGGCTGGATTTGAACCCACAAACATTGGTTCCTGAGGCGAGCACTTTACCCCAAAACCACTGAAGTCAACAACTTATCAATGTTGTATAATGAAGATCATTGAAAATTTTGCAGGTAGGTATTTACAAAAATTGAGAATATTTTCACTTAAGAAAAATGAATATGTTCTTTATAAATGACTAATGTTAAGTAGTTTATAACTGATTAAACATCATTTAATTTTATGTAAATGGATTTATATTCTTATTTTCCAAGATCTACTAAAAATAAAAATATAAAAACTAATAAAACCCACTATTATTGGCAGTTTTCTCACCTTTACCAAGCAAGCGAGTGTCTGGTATTTTCTTGTTGGCTCTGTACGATGGAGTGGTGAGTTCTGTGGTGGGGACAAGAGAGCGGTGGGACGACGGGGCCGGCGGGGCTGGGGAGTACGGGATCTGGACCGGGAACGAGAACCAGAGCGAGAAAAGGATTTGGAACGTGATCTAGAACGGGAGTCACGACTGTAAGAGCTGTAACTAGACTGGCTTGAACTGCGACTCGAGCTGAAATGGAACAAACTGGATGTGTTGAAACACAGCTGACAAAATCCAGTACAAGACAATTATAGCTCTAAAATCAAGTATTTTGGGTTAATGAACCAAATTTCACTCTCTCCAATTATATAATACACAATGTTGTATGAATAAAATATTCCTCTATTATTGTTAAAATAATATCTAATAAGGAGAGGGTAGCAAAGGGAGTTGTTCTATATAGGTGTGTAGGGTAAGATAATACTTAGCACCGCGTCTCACTACTCGTTGGGGTTAACGCTCGAGTACTAATTAAGTTAATGGGTTAGGAATTGGGAAGGTTGAATATAAAGGAAGTGAACCCACATATGTGTGGAGGGAGAGTGAAAAACCACCTCCAGCTCACCTGACCGAGATTCAAACCTCGATCTCCCCGTCCTCGGCAGTCTAGCTCAACTATGCCACCGAGGAGGGTAGGTGTACAAGAGACCTGCTGTGGAGAAGAGAAGACCTCTTGAAGCACAAAGAAGTACTGTATAGACTGTACTTTGTACTCATAGTCATGTGCAGCAGAAACACGGACATTGAATATAGAAGAGACCAGGAAAGTGGAGGCCATGGGTATGGAGTTTGTGAGGAGAACGTTAGCTGTCACAAGGAGAAACAAGATTAGGACTGAAGTTATCTGGAGAGTGGGGGTTCACCGTGTCTCACTACACATTTGGGTTATACCAACACCACCTAGAGAGAAGGCCTGTGACGTCACAAGTCTGCGGCCTTGTAGGTTCCTTGTGCTTCATCAATGAAACATTGGTTGCGTCAATCAAATGCTATTTTCTGTATTTATTGTTGGGGACATTTTATGTTAAACATTACCTGTTTAAGTATAATAAATTATTTATTCAGATAACAACCAAGCTTAACATAAATTGTTATGAAACCATTTACATGGCACTATATTGTTTGTGTAACTTATTCAGATAAGTATTTTAAATTATATTTCTAAAAGGTTACCTTAGGAACAAATATTATTTTTGATGAGCTTTATAATCAAAATAATTATCAAATATAAAATATTACCCGAAGAAGGTATATTACTATGGATGAAAGCATAAAGGGATTTAAGATTTTTCACATTAAATTAATTAGGTCATAAATTATGGTATTTAAATTCATAAATTAGTAAATCTATTCACATGTCAATAGTTGCATGCATAATTTGATTACAAAATATAAAGTTACTTTAAATTATTTTAATATTTATCAATATTGGTAAGTTTACTTTGAACACATCTGTTTTTAACTTTATTATTTTCTATTGTTGAACCGATCTTACTAAAATTATTATTATTTTACAAATAAACATTACAACATATTAGCTTGGTATACTTTACAAAGGTCATAGATATTATGTAGGACTTACCTGTACACAAAAGTTTACAATCACATATTGAACACTTTTATTCATTCCTTAGGCATGCAGTATAAATGTCAAGCTCATTTAGTCTGGTTTGACAATCACAAGGAGGTTGGGATTCGTATCCCAGCTGGGTGTACTGAGGGTAGATTTTCCTAAAAGGTTTCCCACTCTCTCTCCACACACAATTTGGTACATTTAATCTAAATTCTACCTTGCTCATCCTTACTATTTTATCGTGATAAATATGCGTGTAGCCCTAACATGTTTTGAGAGGTAGAGGAAACTACTCTCTCATACATCTGGTAGGGTTCAAACTTGGACCTTCTCGCCAATGGAGAGTGGGTAACCGTTGAGGGAACTACTCTCTCATACATCTGGTAGGGTTCAAACTTGGACCTTCTCGCCAAGGGAGAGTGGGTAACCGTTGAGGAAACTACTCTCTCATACATCTGGTAGGGTTCAAACTTGGACCTTCTCGCCAATGACCAACCAGACTAGATGGGTTTTAAATCTAGTCGGCGTTAGCACCGATGCCGGTATGATATTTTAATAGGCCTACCATTAATTTAATTTAGATTTAATTTGTCAATTTGTAAACTAGAGGGAGCACTGCATCGTTCTATTAGTAGTATCTAGTTTTGTATTAAGAAGTTTAGAATATTTACTTGGAAATTACAATTTTGGAGTTCACAAAATGTTTAAAATCATTTCAGTTTTTGTAAAAAAAAACTAAAGATATTAATTATTTACTTTATAAAGTAAAAATGTTCCAAATTTATTAAGCTGGTGAAAACTTTAGTATGAATAACTGTCAAACCTTTATAATTTTTCTAAAATTATTAAATTAAGATTTTAATACAATGGATTTAAAATGTATGTCAAGTCTATTAAAACGAGCATTCAATAAAATTAATATGTTCATATGGCCAACCCTTTAATGTTAAGTGGGATGAAAATCTTTTCCTGGGATAGAATTCAACCATTTCTTCTTAATATTTTCATCATTTGGGAAACCAAACACGTGGCGTGGACCTTAGGTTTATTTTTTTTAGTTTCCCCGGCAATTTGGTACACAACACTCAGTAACCATATTTAAATATAAATAAACTCAGTATTAAAACACATAGCCGAAGAATACACACACAAAGAAAACATTTTTAGAATGAGCTTGAAAATGTACGTAGCATTTCAAAACAAATTTCACACTAGGTACACAATCCAGATAAACCACAATATAAAAACGTACAACACATTTGAAATTGATTAAAATATAGCTTAATAAATCCTTCTAGGCATTAAACCTAATGTAATGTGTTCGCAATGAACTGTAGTACCTGAATAATTAACAAATAAACTATAAAACCATGCTAGTTCATACTCATCCTGAACTACACACCATTAAAGTGACCGTTTGTGAGAGGAAAGGAAGGAATTCCTGTCGAGACAGGTGGCCGATAGTCCCCGACGTCACTCTGTTCACAAACACTAGCGAGCAGGTCTTCTCTTTAGGTGGTGGTGGCTATATTATCATATTTTGATAACTATGTGTTGCACTCAAACTTGGTTCAATTTGACTCAATTAGCGAGAATTTTCTGAGAAGCCAGTTTTATGAAAATAAATATGAGCACCTCTGACCCTATTTAATACTATGCTATATGTATGACAATTTATGACAAAGTATACAAACAATAAGACTTTTCAGGAAAACTTAATTTCATTTTTTATAAACTATTACTGTTTTCTAAGTATTGAACATTTGCTAAGAAAATCCATCATAAAAGCTAGTTAAAGCTGGGTTAGTTTTGTTTAAACTACTATGATAGTTTAGATACCTGGATGAAGAGTATGATGAACCAGTAGAGTAGGATTGTTTGCGAGTACGGCCTACCACCTGCCTTCCTACCAGTGGGAGATTTTGACCGCATCCAAGGGTCAGCCCACTCATCACCTCGGCCTTTATGAGAAGTTCCCAGAGACTTCTGTATACCTGCTGAGTAAATAAATACATTTTATTGGGGTTGTACGGACCTTAAACATCCACAATCAACTGTTTTTACAGTTAACTTGATCAAGATTGATAATTATGGAATTCAAAGCTTAAAATCAAGTCTAAATTTGAAGAGATTCTCTACCGCTAAAGAAAATATTATTTTAATTGAGGAATCACAAGATGCAAATGCTAAGGCCAGTATGTTATGGAAATTTAAATCCACTATTGTTTCCAGCCTGTGTCCTGAGTCAGTTATTCCCGTTTCCAGCCTGTAGCCTGGGTCAGTTATTACTGCTTCCAGCCTGTGGCCTGGGTCAGTTATTACTGCTTCCAGCCTGTGGCCCTGGGTCAGTTATTACTGTTTCCAACCTGTGTCCCGGGTCAGTTATTACTGTTTCCAGCCTGTGGCCTGGGTCAGTTATTACTGTTTCCAACCTGTGTCCGGGTCAGTTATTACTGTTTCCAGCCTGTGTCCCGGGTCAGTTATTACTGTTTCCAGCCTGTGTCCTGGGTCAGTTATTACTGCTTCCAGCCTGGGGCCTGGGTCAGTTATTACTGTTTCCAACCTTTGTTCTGGGTCAGTTATTACTGTTTCCAGCCTGTGTCCAGGGTCAGTTATTACTGTTTCCAGCCTGTGTCCGGGTCAGTTATTTCTGTTTCCAGCCTGTGTCCGGGTCAGTTATTACTGTTTCCAGCCTGTGTCCTGGGTCAGTTATTACTGTTTCCAGCCTGTGTCCCGGGTCAGTTATTACTGTTTCCATCTGTGTCCTGGGTCAGTTATTACTGCTTCCAGCCTGTGGCCTGGGTCAGTTATTACTGTTTCCAACCTTGTTCTGGGTCAGTTATTACTGTTTCCAGCCTGTGTCCCAGGGTCAGTTATTACTGTTTCCAGCCTGTGTCCCGGGTCAGTTATTTCTGTTTCCAGCCTGTGTCCGGGTCAGTTATTACTGTTTCCAGCCTGTGTCCCGGGTCAGTTATTACTGTTTCCAGCCTGTGTCCCGGGTCAGTTATTACTGTTTCCAGCCTGTAGCCTGGGTCAGTTATTACTGTTTCCAGCCTGTGCCTGGGTCAGTTATTACTGTTTCCAGCCTATGTCCTGGGTCAGTTATTACTGTTTCCAGCCTGTGTCCTGGGTCAATTATTACTGTTTCCAGCCTGTGTCGGGTCAGTTATTACTGTTTCCAGCCTGTAGTTCTGGTCAGTTATTACTGTTTCCAACCTTGTCCTGGGTCAGTTATTACTGTTTCCAGCCTGTGTCCTGGGTCAGTTATTACTGTTTCCAGCCTGTGTCCTGGGTCAGTTATTACTGTTTCCAACCTGTGTCCTGGGTCAGTTATTACTGTTTCCAACCTGTGTCCTGGGTCAGTTATTACTGTTTCCAGCCTGTGTCCTGGGTCAGTTATTACTGTTTCCAGCCCGTGTCCTGTGTAGTTTTTTTATTGCAGCCATATATTTTCCACTACCAGCTTGCTAGGACTGTCAGAGCTTCACCTGCCTTATAATCTAACTTAAGATTAGGACAGACAAAACATCCAGTCCCCGGGGTTAATTCATCACTGTGAAAGGGTAAACCCACATTTCAGCAATGATAAATTTTTCGGCTATGCCAGGAATCAAACCCGGGACTCTTAGATTTGTAGGAAGACACGTTACCGACTGAGTTAAGTTGTTGGATAGTATATTAAGGAAATAATTATTATTAAAAAAATTTATTTATAAACAGCTAAATCTAATCGCCTTTCTACTCTTAAATTGCAATTCAAGCCTTTTGGAGGATGCTGTCGCCAGATCTCACCACATTTGGACAGATTTTATATTAGAAACTTATCATATTAAACAATGTTTATACACTTTACACAATTCTTCAATATACTTTCTTATAAGGTTCTTCCCTGCTGCATATAATAGATATCCACTGTGATGTAATTCACATGCACAGGACACTTATGTAAACACACAAAAATGAAAACTACAGTACGACAAAGTCGCAAGCTGCCAGATAAACATACACTACACACGATTGGTGGTTGACCATTCAGGCAAACAGGCTTATTCAGCTTCACACACACTTGGCCTTCATACGAAAGTGAACAAGAGCTCAAAAAAGAAATGAAGAACTTGGCGGATATTCTGCATTTGAACAAAGCTAGAGCTTGAAGTGCTACTCACACAAATATGAGGCTGTTACAGTTAACTGTGTTGGCAAACATGCAGTCGGAGAAAGATAACCAAAATATTCTGTTTCTATTTGAATTTTAATCTTTACTGTAGTCATCAAAATCTCATAAAAAAGTAAATACAGTATAAGGTTACAATCTTCACAAAATTTACGACCCTTTCGGATTTAATGCCGTGACCCCCAGGTTGGAAATCACTGGTTTATACATTGTCTCATTGTACATTTTCAAGCCATCATGCAAATATTCATTTTATTACTTTTTTATAATTGTTAGTGTAATTTTAATGTCCTTAGAGACATAAAAGTTGAAACTGTTTTAATTATTTATTTCTACTAGGCCCCCTTTTTTTAGTGTTGTTCTTATTTTTAAATTGTGTTTTTTAAGTGTTATTTCTAATTTAAAAACCAATATTTCCGTTGATTAAATTTTTTTCTCAAGGTATTTATATTTCTAAAAATGAGTCATTCATATTTTAAGAACATGTGTTTTGGTATATTTTTTAAATCTGAAATTTTAAAGATGATACCTATTTACATTTAAAATAAACAAATATATACCCTTTAGATTTCAAAATTATGAATATATTCTAACTCAACTCGAACTCTGGAGCTTTTAGAAATACTTGACTCAGGTGAAAAAACCCAAGCTCGCAAACCCCTATCCGATATTAAAAAATCACCCATGAATAGATTTGCACGCGAGTGATTGTGTTGAAAAGAAAGCTTCCTCGGCTTCCTAAGTAAACAAAGGAATCTAAACACAATACGATATGAATTTTGATTAAGAGCAATATGCGAGGTGCAACAAATAACAGGCCTGTCTCTTACAAGTTAAGTTTAAGAGTGCCTGCGCACCAAGAAAAGCATTCAGAGAGCCTAATAAAAGTGTGTCAGTTTCGTTAAGTTTTTACTTCAAGGTATGTTCGAGACCTTTTATTTTTTTTATGTAAATCCCCTTCAAAATTGTAGGGTTGTATTGTGTGTGAGGTTGTACTAAATTCAGACTAAGAAGGTGTTTGTTTTGATTGATTTAAAAACAAACCCAAACTAAAACAATTTAAAGGGCTAGTAAATTGAAAGTTCAAAATTCCAAAGACAAATGAAGCAAGAAATGTACCTTTCATCTCGCCAGGGTTTTTCCACTCTTTGAACAATGACCTCTCTAGTAGGCTGTGATTTTTTCTTCTTCTCAACCTTCTCATAGTACTCGGCAGGAGATGTACGATGTTGTCGCTGATATTTGCCGGTTCGATTGCCCACGTATTCTGCCTCCACCCTAATGGGTCGAGAGTCCCCAGGTTCATAGTGGACACGTCGAGGAGGCCAATAATCCCTCACAGGATGGTGATAGTATGGTGACTCGGCACCAAAATCATCATAACGATCTCCAAGTACACTGTTCTCTCGGGCATACTTTGGCTCAGCGTCGCCTCCTTTCAATCTGTCATATGAGCTGAAAATACACAAAATCTGTGTTACATGGTTAGCCGCGAGTGTGTCATTGCTAGTGAACACTTAACTCCTTTATTACAGTGTTAGCCGCGAGTGTGTCATTGCTAGTGAACACTTAACTCCTTTATTACAGTGTTAGCCGCGAGTGTGTCATTGCTAGTGAACACTTAACTCCTTTATTACAGTGTTAGCCACGAGTGTGTCATTGCTAGTGAACACTTAACTCCTTTATTACAGTGTTAGCCGCGAGTGTGTCATTGCTAGTGAACACTTAACTCCTTTATTACAGTGTTAGCCGCGAGTGTGTCATTGCTAGTGAACACTTAACTCCTTTATTACAGTGTTAGCCACGAGTGTGTCATTGCTAGTGAACACTTAACTCCTTTATTACAGTGTTAGCCGCGAGTGTGTCATTGCTAGTGAACACTTAACTCCTTTATTACAGTGTTAGCCACGAGTGTGTCATTGCTAGTGAACACTTAACTCCTTTATTACAGTGTTAGCCACGAGTGTGTCATTGCTAGTGAACACTTAACTCCTTTATTACAGTGTTAGCCGCGAGTGTGTCATTGCTAGTGAACACTTAACTCCTTTATTACAGTGTTAGCCACGAGGTGTGTTATTGTTGATGAAAACTTACCTCCATCTCTCTGAATCATCCTTAACTACAGGGCTGGCCGGACGAGTGTAGTAATCATTTTCTTTATCTAGTTCCTCTTGTCCAAGGCTAAGATTCATTTTTTTCTCTTCAAAATCCATATCTGTTTCTTTCCGCTTTGTGGATTTCCTCATTAACTGCAGGATTAATAATAGGTATTATCTTATTACATCATTATTGTAGCAACATATCCTACCTAATACAGGCCAGGTTTAAGTTGTAACAAAAGAATAATCTAAAATAATAATTACTTATAAAATAGCAGAACTATATACCAATGTCTTAAAGTTAATGTATCCATACGATATGTATTTTTTTAACTCAGTAGCATATTTAGTTAGGTCCTTTATAATTAATGGTGTAAATCAATTGGTGTGAGCACAAAGTAAATTTCTTTTAGGATTAAAATATGTAATATGTAGTTTACAAGTTAATTTATTTCACTAAGGTAGTAATTTAAAAAGTTGGATGTAAGTTGGTGTCAAAAAAATAGAAATTTTTATGAGCCACACTTTAAATTTTTTAAAGATTTACTCTAAGAATGGGTTTGCAAATGGTGATTTTTTGATTATGACTACTTTTTTCAAGGTTCTTACAAACATATGAAACATAAATTTAAGGACTTTTTAAGGACTAAAACAGTTATTTCTCCTACTGCCTGAAGCTAAACATGTCAATAAAACAGAATTATAGACCGTATCAAATTTAAATAGATAGAAAACTCTAACTTTTCTCTAAATTTAATGAACAGATGGGACTATAAAAATAGTAATCTATTTTTTTTGTCACATCACTACTTGGTTTATTGGTTAGTGCAGTCATTCTAGATTCAGTATGTATTGCATTATGGCTAGAACAGGAATTTGAGCGCTAAGGCGGATGGGAGATGAACTAATAGCTATCGGCGGGCATTTTAGTTCAAAGCTGTAATTATAAGTACTTAAAGTGTTGATAGGTAGTCAAATATCTTAAAAGAATGATTACAAATGACGGTTTTAAAGCAACTTATAAAAAAATGGCGAATACACATTAAGTGAAACCTGGAAATTCCAGGACTTTTCAAGGCCCAGAGCAATTTAAGTACTTTTCTATGCCTTGAACAAAGACACATTAAATTCCAGGTCTTTCAAAGACCATATCAACTCTGTTTTTAACTGTACAAATACTTTTGAATCGAACAGTGACAATTTTAAATTGAATATGAATAATTTTCAATTCAAATGGTTGATAAAATTTAAACAGAATCACATGAAGGATATTCTCAATGAAATTCTAAATTTTCAATGAAAAAAAAGAAAGTCAAACAGCAAAATTATTGATAAAAAAGATAATTTTTATTTTATTATTAACTAATCAATGTTAACCAAGCTTTATACCCACTCCCGTGGTCACATTGTCTAAGGCACTACTCTCACAATAGACTAGACTGTCAATGACAGGGAGATCGAGGTTCAATCCCAGTCAGGTTGTTATCCATCCCTTCGGCTTGAGGGTAACTGGATTATGTAGTTGATGTCCCGACGGCGGTGACGTCGTGGTCAGACACGCGTGGGTAGGAAGAAGGTAGGCGAGTGTGTTCCGGCAACATTAGTCGCGGTGGAACATAAGGATGTTCCGGCAACGTGAGTCGCGGTGGAACGGAAGGATGTTCCGGCAACGTGAGTCGCGGTGGAACGGAAGGATGTTCCGGCAACGTGAGTCGTGGTGGAACGGAAGGATGTTCCGGCAACGTGAGTCGCGGTGGAACGGAAGAATGTTCCGGCAACGTGAGTCGCGGTGGAACATGAGGAAGTCCCGGCAACGTGAGAGTCGCGGTGGGAGGTATGGTGATGGTGGAGAGGGAGAGAGGGTTAAACAAATTGCTCTTTCTTAACATATAACAATTTAATGAGCTCTCTCGAATAAGTGTGGTTCCCCAAGGTGGGCCACCACTGATTTGCCGAGGCTAAATGACCGAGTCTGACTGGCTGACTGGTATTGAGACCAAGGAATCACCGTGTTAAATACCCTCCACTGCTGCCTGGCCTTGACCAATGGGAGAAACAGGGGCTTCCCATTGGTGCATGCAAATTGAAAGGATAGTGCCCATCACGCGAGCCAATAGAGGCAGAGTTCTCTTTGGCGCTGTGGATAGAGGTGCACTCGTCACGGACGTCTTCGAAGACATGGACTGTTGAGCGGTCCAGGCAGTAGAGAGGTTGGATGGCGCGGCCTGTGCAAGTGCGGAGGAAAGAGACAAGGGGCTGACTCAACAGTGAGGGACAACAATCCCCCACACTGGCTTGCGCACTTGCACACGGGTGACTCCTTGTTTACAAAAGTATTACATCATATTATACAAAACTTATCCTAGTAATCACAGATAATCAAAATAAACGTTAATATATGACAGATAAAAGAAATACAATACGGCCCTTTCTAGGGCCAACAAATACGTGACAGAAAACGGCCCTTTTCAGGGCCACCAATACACAACAAAACTTACACGACATAAAATGACCATACTTGACCCTTTCTAGGGCTACCAATATACCACCCATAATCGGTTCTTTCTAGGGCCATCAATATACAACACATACTCGGCCCTTTCTAGGGCCACACTTTGACAGTGTTTTACTGAGTGGGTGTAATCACGCATGGTGTGGTTTTCATCACGCACTAGGGTTGTTTAACCGCGCACTGTGATGTTTGCGTCACGCACTGGGTTGTGTTACCACGCACCGTGATGTTGGCATCACGCATTGGGTCGGTGTAACCACGCACTGTGGTGTTGGCATCGCGCAAGGTGTTATGGTAGTCCCGCATTGTGTTGGTTACGTCACGCACAGGGTTGGCGTAACCACGCACTGTACTGTTTGTTTCCCGCACTTGGTTTTTGTGACCACGCACTGTGAGGTTTGGATCACGCACTGGGTTCGAGTAGCCACGCACTGTGTTGTTTACGTCACGCACAGGGTTGACGTAACCACGCACTGTATTGTTTGTTTCCCGCACTTGGTTTTTGTGACCACGCACTGTGAGGTCTGGGTCACGCACTGGGTTTGAGTAGCCACGCACTGTGATGTTGGCATCGCGCACCGGGTTATGGTAACCACGCACTGTGTTGTTTGATTTCACCATGTTTTGGCGGGATCGGAAGTCGTCGAAGTCGAATACTCCATCTGTGCTGCTTGATAGGGTAGGGTCCGGCCCTTTTGTGTCCTCAGAGGTAGTGGGTTCGGGGTCCTCTGTTGTGGATCGTTCTTGTAGCTGTCGTTCTCTGATGTTCTCACCAGGGGGTGCAGAACGTATTTGTCCCCTATGTTTCTTTCTTGCTTGCCCATTTGGGTAGGTAACCAAGTATATCCCTCCTCTTTGTTTATTCACCGGGTAAGGTCCTTCCCATTTGGGGGTAGATCCGGCGTAGTTGGCTTCATTAGCGTTAAAGAGGGGCTGGGTTCGAACTAGCACTAGATCACCGTTCTGGAAGGGTTTGGTGCGCCGTGCTGGAGGGTGGATGTAGCGTTGTGGGTAGTTTGCTTGATTGACTCGCGCCCGTTCTTCTCTCTGGGTGGCTCCTTGGCTGGGGTTCTCATTGTCTTTGCGTTGACTTTGATGGTGGATGCTGCGTGTCCTACGTAGAGGTCGCTGAGTGTTGTCTCGGTGTTGGTCCAGTAGACCGAGGAGTTGTTCTTGATGTTCTATGAAGGTATGTTGCCTGACTTTGTCTTGAGAAACCGTAGGGGGATCTCCATTAAGTCTTGGAGTCCAGTACAGCGTATGGCGTTCATGGTTACCAAATTGTACTCGGCTGTTCTTGTAGTCCAGGATTGCCTTCTGTTCCGTGAACCATGGTTGTCCCAAAATCAGTGGTTCTCGGAGCTCATTGGACACCAGGAATGTGACGTTGACTTCTAGTGTTTGCATAGTAAGCGGTAAAGTTATCTGGCCTTGGATGTCGAGGTCACTTCCAACCTTGGCTAGGTGGATGGGTGTGGGGAAGGGAATTAAATGCTTTAGGTTTGTAGGGGTAAGGTGTTGATATTGTAGGAAATTAGCGGTAGCTCCGGTATCTAATAGGGCTAGTAGAGGACCATGAGGAGTTTCACACAGAACTCTGGGAAGTGGTTGGAATGTAGAAGGATTGACGCTGTTTATTACTTGAGGTGGCACCGGTTCCTGTCTTGCAGATGTGGGGCTCTGTTGTCTTCTGGCTGTGTTGTTTCTCGGTCTTTCCTTCTCTTGGTAGCGTTGGATTAGCACTGGGCAGTCACGGTGGAAATGGTACCCTGGACAGTGGTAACATCTTGGAGGTCGCGGTTCAGATGTGGTTGTTGTGTACTTGATGGGGCGTGTCGTCGTTGTTGAAGGAATTTTGTCCAGATCTCGTTCCACGGATACAGCCCTAGTGATAAGTTCTTCTAACTCTTGAGGGTGTGGGGCTCGAAGAAAAGGTCTTAGTCCTGGTCGTACTAGTTCGATTAACACAGGGATTATCTCCATTGAGGGGATGGTGTGGGCCAAGCGTTGATACAACCGTATCTTGTGACGTAGGAATATCTCGACAGGCTCGGTCTGTGTTTGTTCCTTCCCGTATAGCTCCGCGTGGAGGGAGGCTATGGTGGTTGTACTGGCAAAATGTTGCGTTAGTCGTTGTTTGAATTCTTCCCAAGTCGTAATATATTCCCCGTAAAGTTTCCACCACTGGGCGGCAGTGTCCTTGAGTTGCCGTTGGATGGTAGGTACCCATTCTAGTGGGTCTATTCGCGCGGTTCTGAGCTGGAGCTCACAGCGTTGAGTGAAGGTAGTAGGGTCTTCATGTCCTCGACCGTGAAAGTCTGGTAGAGTTGGTAGGGGGTAGGGGCTTGAACACGGGCGTTGGTAGGTGGTAGTCGGATGTGGCCGGTATGGTGGTGCGCTGGCGGTTGATGAGGTGGGCCGTTGGCACGGTGGACATCGGAAGAAGAGGCCCCTGAGGTCCCTGGGCTCATCTTTCCATCCCAGACACTGGTAGTGGTAGTATTGTCGACAGTCCTCGCAGGTAATCTCTCTGCCATCTTCTCCAGTACAGGTTAACCCTGGGCAATAACGTATTTCCACTGGTGACTCAACGCAGGTAGTGCAACGGTAGGCTGGTTCGTTGTTGTCACGTGGCTCGCCTTCCCACCCAATGCATAGGTGATGATAGGGCTTTTGGCAGGATGTGCAGTTCACGTAGTGTCGGTCCCCTCCTGGGGTACACGATGGGTTGGTACACTTTTGACTTCTAGTCATAACCATCTTGTCTTCTCCGGCGAGGTTGTCTTGTCTTCTTTGTTGAGGGTGTTTGGGCGCCACCGGGTTTTGTTCACTCCCGGAAGTGTTGTGTGGTGTTCTGGGGTCGTGTCGTTGGTCCGTTGGACATCCGTCCTGTCTTGAGTCGCCCACGTTTAGGTGCCAGAACTGTTATCCATCCCTTCGGCTTGAGGGTAACTGGATTATGTAGTTGATGTCCCGACGGCGGTGACGTCGTGGTCAGACACGCGTGGGTAGGAAGAAGGTAGGCGAGTGTGTTCCGGCAACATTAGTCGCGGTGGAACATAAGGATGTTCCGGCAACGTGAGTCGCGGTGGAACGGAAGGATGTTCCGGCAACGTGAGTCGCGGTGGAACGGAAGGATGTTCCGGCAACGTGAGTCGTGGTGGAACGGAAGGATGTTCCGGCAACGTGAGTCGCGGTGGAACGGAAGAATGTTCCGGCAACGTGAGTCGCGGTGGAACATGAGGAAGTCCCGGCAACGTGAGAGTCGCGGTGGGAGGTATGGTGATGGTGGAGAGGGAGAGAGGGTTAAACAAATTGCTCTTTCTTAACATATAACAATTTAATGAGCTCTCTCGAATAAGTGTGGTTCCCCAAGGTGGGCCACCACTGATTTGCCGAGGCTAAATGACCGAGTCTGACTGGCTGACTGGTATTGAGACCAAGGAATCACCGTGTTAAATACCCTCCACTGCTGCCTGGCCTTGACCAATGGGAGAAACAGGGGCTTCCCATTGGTGCATGCAAATTGAAAGGATAGTGCCCATCACGCGAGCCAATAGAGGCAGAGTTCTCTTTGGCGCTGTGGATAGAGGTGCACTCGTCACGGACGTCTTCGAAGACATGGACTGTTGAGCGGTCCAGGCAGTAGAGAGGTTGGATGGCGCGGCCTGTGCAAGTGCGGAGGAAAGAGACAAGGGGCTGACTCAACAGTGAGGGACAACAAGGTGTGCTGAGGTTGGTTTTCCTTAAATGCTTGCTTCACACAAATGCGGGTACATTTCCTCTAAATCCAAGTGTCAAAACAATGAACATCGGTAACTATCAAATTCGGTGATAGTTTGCATGCAATACAACACATGTGTTAAACTGAAGTTTGATAAACAGTTGAGATGTGGCTTTAATGTGGTTACAGCTACTAGATTGTATTTCTCAAAGGTTTGAATGGTGCTGAAGATTAGGAGAAAACATTTAGGATTTTGTAATTTAACAATGGGTTAGCTTTCTCCAGAACACCAAGGTAATGACTAATGAGCCGTTACGTGTATAACAGAAAATTGATTTCTGATTGTCTCATTATGGATGCTTTAAGGGTAATTTGTTAACAAGATAAATTCCAGTATCAAAAACTGAGGTTTGTCAGTTCCATGTAGCTAGGTTGTAGGGAATATGTATTTTTACTTCCTTCAGAGACAGCAAGTATTGTGATTGTCGAAAAAAATATAATTTGAGATGTTTGATGGATGTTGACAATAATTAGTAAACTATTTAACCCAAAAAGTGATTTTTTACAGTGCTGATGATCTGTATCTCAGCCTAGAAACGAAACCATTTTATTGATCAAGCTAAAATTTATTAACTAGTGTGGCGAGTTTGGTTGCTCAATTGAAATGTCATGTGTAACTTTTATCACGTCGTGCTCATGACTTTTCCTAAGAACTTTCCTTTTGAAGATGGGTCGATCTTGGACCTATAGAGTGAAATGTCTTAATGAGTGCATTTTATTTCTGAGCGAGCCACTGGACTCTTGTCTAGGCACCGCCTGAAGACAGATGCTATCTGTACACCTGCTTTGTTGGGGTATTGCAACAACTCGTGTTCATGTAAGGCTATGTGTCAAGTCAAATTTCACAGAGGGACCTTTTTTAAAAATTGTGTCAAAACATGTGCTGGCTAGAGTACAACCCTACTCAACAAAGACTGAGGGTGTTAAAGGTGTTATTTTTACTATGCATGCTATTCATTCCCGCACAGCAATGAGATTTGTTACTGTGTGAGTTGTTAGGTTCTATGTAATCAAGTTCATGTAACAAGCATCTAGGTTGTATGTGTGTTATAAGTTATGTCAAGTAACCGCACTCTCTCATTCTGATAACCGATTGTTATGAGTTACATTCAAGTAATGTATTTGTTCACTATGTGATTGTTTTCCCTGTGGCTATTCCATCTGGTCGCCCGAGCTAACGAAGAAGACCTTTTGCTCAGTCATGTGAAGTATTCTAACAATAACAACCAGATATTTATTTAACAACTTAATAAACTCTATTGTTGTACTAATGTTTTTATTGAGGTTCCCAGAACCAGAACCCCGTGTAGCTAACTAGACTTCCAGTGTAACATGGTGTTTTCCAGTTTCATTGAGGGTTCAGCACAAGTCTCAAAAAGTGACGGACGTCAGGGTCCATGTATGGGTCCAGCTAGCCGAAGCAATGCAGATACCAGAGTGGTAGTAGCAAATGTGGGTGCACTAGGGTTTTCATAAGGTTCCCAAGAGAGGTTTTTGGAATATAACTCTAAAGTTAATAGTTGTTAACTGTAGAAATAAAAGAGAAAGCAATTTACTCGAAAATGACTTATTATAATTTTGATTATAATTATTATCTAAACACAATTTAACAATAAAACTGTGCATCTCATTATCCTGCAAAAACAACTTTGTGGGTACTTACATATGTGAATATCACTATTTTATCATCTTTCTGCAAGTCTTGGATAAAGAAATTAGGGATGGGACCTCAAATCGAGTAATTCAATCCTTAAGCATAATCAAGATTCAAGAATTTGAGAAAGATTTCTGATTCAGTATTCAAATCCTTTGTATATATATATATTAAATTTGTTTTAGATCTCTAATACTGCTTATTGGTGGTTATAATATGAACTTAACAACCAGGCCCCAGACCAGTAATTTAACACTTATCTGAATGTAGGAATGTTATAATCAATGTTTTATAAGAAGAATGTTAACACTTAGTTAATATTTGTATTTTTTATTGTATTTATATTGCCTCTTATGTTCATACATTTGTCCAGATTCGGATTGGAGATTCAGATTCATAAAATAGTGGATTTAACCCAACTAATACAAATCATTGCAAAGGTGTAGGACAATTGAATATAAAAAACTTTTTTTAAATATGTTTTTATGAAAATAATAGTTTCCAAGCTATAAGCAGGTACATATTATAAATTTAATTTTGGGAAATGGGGTGGGATGTTATTTTTTTCTTTTTGTTTCTATAACAGTGTATACTATATGGTGAATTTTAATTTTAGCACCGCGTCTTACTACCCGTTCGGGTTATACACTTAAGTACTAATTACACTAGTGGATTAGGAAATGGGAAGGTTGAATTTAGAGGAAGTGAACCCGCATTTGCGTGGAGGGAGAGTGGAAAACCATTTAGGAAAAACCACCCCCAGTTCACCCGACCGAGATTCGAACCTCGATCTTCCCGTCCTCGGTGGTCTGGCTCAACACGACTGGCGCGTTAGCCAACTACGCCACCGAGGCGGGTCTATATGGTGAAGTGTTTCAGCAGCATATCTTATTAGTTTTAAGTAAATCTATCCATTATTAGGTAAAGGAGCAAAAAAATCTGTGTGGTGCACTGGAGTATTTATTTTCAATAGTTTTAATTTAGTTTATATTTAGATACACGAAAAGAGTATCTTGACTTGATTGAATATAAAATCTAAAATGCTAATAAATTAATTTAGTTAAAATATCTACAAATTGGTAGAATGTAAAAAAATAAAGTGGAATTAAATACTTACCAGAAAGGTTTTTTAAGAAAAATATGATACAATGAAAATAGACTAAACCCACCTCTTTAGCTTGTCGCAATCCTCTTTCCCAAGCAGATTCAAATACTGGTGTTTCCTCCTTCCTAACACCTTGGTACGGAGCGCCAACCTAAACAAATGTTACAAACAATACAGATACAACTTGCTATGTATGATAGTTAATAGTGGAAGTCGAGATGTCATACAGGAAATGAAAAATATCATACTTAAGTATCCAAAATTGTCCTGAGTTAAGCTTACATGAAAAAATTGTAGTTTTGTAAGCACTTGTATTTATATTAGAGCGCTAGTAAAAACTTGATTTAAATTAAAAAGGTATTTTTCATTTAAACTTGGTTAGATTTAGATGTCTTTGAGTAGAATGATACTCTGAAAGAATGTAAAGAAACACAAAAATATTGATTTAGAATGTGTGTGTGTGTGTGTGTGTGTGTGTGTACACAATTATTGTGATTGGAATTTGTTCAAATGTTATAAACATTCACAAGTTTGTGATAAGATTTTGGATTCAATGTGTTAAAAAATATATCAGTTTGTTATTTATTAAGCAATGATAGATAACTTAAAATATTTGCTCAGACAAATTTTGCATGAAAGTTTCCTTGGCATTATAACAAATATAAGACGTGTAGCATTTTGTTATGTGTCAAACACCATCAAGATAGTCCTTGACATTAAACTTAACAAAGTTAGGATAAAAGCATAGCCTTATTCTAGACAATATACAACATTAAAGAAAAGTTGTTCACTGCAAAGTTCATCTAAATACCAAAAGTACTGAAGGGATTTAAAATGATTGTCCCAACTTTCATATATTTTTAATTTTAATTGTAACATTATTATTATTATTATTATTAATATTATTATTATTAATATTATTATTAATATTATTAAACATTTATGTTTGATCAACTTAATATTAAAAACATATATTTTAAATGTTTTACTTGTGTTTCAAAACCCTAGTTTACTTTCGGCAGTCCCTGTACAAAAAAAAACTCTCAAAGGGATACTTCTTTCAATGTCAGACACAAGAGTGTTCTATTATATTGGCTCACAAATTTAGGAAATAAGAATTATGTCTGAGAAATATTTATTTATATATGTTTGAAAACACTGAATATTGTTGGGGCTGTGTACGCTGTGTTCTAAAAATTACTGAGATTATGAGAGACAGGATAGTTTTTATTTACAGTTTAGTATTAATTAGTTTAATTTAATGTACTTACCTACAGAAAAATGTGTGATTTTATTTTTTACCAATTATTTTGCATAATTTTGCTGGACAAAGACGATCATTATCATATTGTTAAATCTTTTTTCTATAATAATAAATGTCTAAACTCAAAATTAACCTAATGTTAACGACGGTGCAATCGGTGTGGCAGTGGTCTCAAACTCAAATTAGCACAAGGGTTATATTCACAAAATTGGGGCGTGTTGCTGTTCAAAGCCATGTTTGCTTCAATTTATTTGTATACTTTTTTTTTTGCACCTTGTTTTACTCCTGACTACATGTGTAAGGGATAAGAAAGGTAAAGTTTAGAGAAAATGTAGCCTTTTTGAAAGGAGGGAGGATAGTAAGCATCACTCTCATTATATCCAGTCAGTATTCAACCCCCGACCTTCCCGTTAGCAGCAAACCAGACCAAACTAGCCTGATGTTGCGTTCACGTTCCCACCGATGTGTTTTATACTAGTTATTTAATGTTATATAATTAAAATCAATAAACCACAGAGATATTTAAAAAAAAACAGATTTTCTCAGATGTTTATCTGAGATATCCAAAACCTTGGAGTAGTATATTTAAATTATGTAAATAAAGATGTATACAAATGAGGATTTAAATCAAAATAAAATGTAGCCTGTCTGAAATAGTCCTAAGGTTTTTTTTATATTCAAAACAATGTACACTTTAAAATGTAACTTCAACTGGCCATTATGTTTTCATTCATTTGGAGCACTGCCAGGTCACAGTCAGTTGGATTGTGTTGACCAGTAGCTGTCAATCAATAATAACATTACTAGACCTGCCTTTCACCCTGTAGAACAAATAAACTGAAAACTATTCTTTTTGAGTGCATTAACGACTGTGGCATGGGATATGATATAAAAGTGTTGACTTCATTTATGTATGTCAGACTGAGCTGCTGTGCAGTTGTGTTGTCTGATTACACTAAGGCTCTATCTTATGAGCTATGCCATAGTGGAAACGTACAAGTTTTTTTTTATTATTAGCACCGCGTCTTACTACCCGTTTGGATTATACGCACTTACGCTAATGTGCAATGGTAGGGTGATTGTGAGATGAAATGGAGGATCTACAGTTTAACGTGGAATCCGAACCACGGTGGAGGCCTGGCATTCCTCACATTCACAAGTTGTGATTAATACATGTCTTGTCAGAGGTGAAGGAAGGGTTTGGCAATCAGATAAATCTGTGCCGGGACCGAGCATTGAACCCCGGACCCTCAGCACAGAAGTCTGACACCTTACCCCTCGACCACCAGGTCACCAACGTACAAGTTAAGCTTGCTAACTTTCAGGGTAGACAAAATGTACTCCAACAAGACTGTGGGATTTTTCCTGTTACTAAATGGCATTCACAACTTTGATTCATCTTTATAATGTAGTTGGGAGAAAGCCACGCTATATTATTAAGTATATATAAAAGGCGAAGCTTGGGGGATGAATGATTATAATTACGGACATGAGCTTTATTTATATAACTGAATAAATTTAAAAATGACACTTGGGCACACGAATCAAACCCAGGACCTTTGGCTTAGCATGCCAATGACCACTGAGCTATCCAGGATAATTTTTAACTCATATTTTAAGGCAGAGTCTGTGATGGACGTGTCTAGGCTTATGACTGTAATTATATTCATTCAATCCTTAAGGTTTGCCCTTCATATATCTCATTTCAAATCCCACTGGTGTGAAGATTTGCTTTTTTTTTTAACCTTAATACATCCACAATTTCTAAACTTACCGGTAAAGGCTTTTCATATGGTATTCTGTATTCCATTGGTGGGTATAATGGAGGCCCATTGACTGGAACTAGAGGACGCACCATATCAAACATTGTGTAGTTACCCTTGTCTGTGACTCCAGGATGAAGGAACCTAGTAAATACAATACACATTTACAAAATATATCCTTGTTCTAGTAGGATATCAATAGATTATATTGCAACTCAAGCAAAATTTGCTGTAGAACAGAAAAACTAATTACTTTAAAAGCTGGCATAATTGTGACTATCACTAGACAGTGCCATTCCGTTTATGTCAAGAAATATACATCTAATAGAGATGGATGCTCGAATCCATAAAATTCTATAGTATTCCAGAGATTTGATTTTTGTAAAATTCTCAACAAATCATCTTGATACAATTATAAAGACCTTGACTTGATATAGCAAGTACAAGCTATTATTAAAAGGAATGAAATAAACTTGTGCAGTTGGTAGAGTAATACATGCACAAAAAAGAACAAAATTCTATTAATATAAGATGATCCACATAAAAAGATTTCTCTTTATTATTGTTGTGATATTGAGGCCTGAATATTAAAAAATTTGAGTTAGCGGCCATATTTAGGACTTAATAAAATAAAGAGGGGGAAATTTCACACCTTAAGACAATGGAGGTAGGTTAAAAAATAATGAAATTTCTAAGATCTAGATTCATCTCCTTCATGCCCTCTAAAAGTCTTAAAAACTGCATTTTTAAACAAAACTTATGCTTAATTTCAGCCATTTAGGTTACATTTAGACAAAACTTATAATTGATAGTATGGTTAAATATTTGTTTTTATTGCCTTCTCCTTATTTTATACATATATATTTTTTGTTCTTCTTCTTCTATGACGACGACATGTTTCGGTGAATTTTACATCATCTTCAAGTCTTATCTGTATTAAACATGATCAATTTTACTTCATACTATTGGAAAGTTGTGAAAATTTTATTTAGTGAAATGATCAACCTTAGTCCTTACCAAATAAACATGAACATTATTAACATGAAATGTCCACTTTACGAGCAGAAGAATTGTTCTTGTCCCAGTTTCTAAATCTTTTAGTTACCAAGATATTTAAGTTTTTGTGAACATCAAAATACGTCAAATTTAGCATCAGCCATGTTGGAAAAGTGCCCATATCGAAAAAAACTGGTAAGAGAAAATAAAAAAAAATTTTAACTACTGGAACATGTAGGAACATTTGTGCAAGATATAAAAATTTTCAAAAATTGTCATGCAACCACCTCTGGGTGAATTTATACGGAATGACCCAAGTATGAAACCTGGCACACTTAAAGTACTTGGTATCCAAATCATTTTAGGGTCGGGTGCCAACATTTTCTGTCTGCCATTTTGAAATATGCCTCCATTTGGGTTTTTCGGAACACTTTTTTAAGAGTTCACTATCTCCGCAATCCTGATGATTTTTATTAATCGTAGCTTAAGCTCCAGTGTGATTGATTGTAGCAGAAATAAAGACAAGCAACGTTAATCACAATTATACAATTAAAAAAATTTAAGACTTTGAATTTTTTTTTTATATAAGTGAATTTTTCTTAAAAATAGTCCATTTTATGAAAAGGTATACCGTGCAACATTTGGAAGAGCATAAAAAGAGCTTTAATTTTTTATATAGTAAGTTAAAATACAATGAAAAATATTAGCGATATAAATGATGAAATGCAAGTGCAACGCCAATACAAGAGCTGTGTAGGTAGTCAACTCGGTGAAGCTCAGTGGTGTCTGGATGACTTAGCACTGTGCCAGTTTCCAATACAGCAAGTTGGATGGTGTGCCTTGCATATGATATTGATGTTGTGAATGTGTTATGTGTAGTGTATTTATTGTACATTGTAGTGTGATAAATATTGTTCAGTGCAGTGATATGTTTATACAACTTGAGTTCATACTGTGCATGTGAGTAGCAAGTTATGAAGCATAGCATAGTCTAGATTTTAGTGCCAACCCTTTTTGTCTTCATGGCTGCTAGAATATGGTTAGTCAACAGGTGATTTCATAGCCGTTCAAGACATTAGTTTTGGGGTTTTCATTTAATTTCAGTAACATAAGCGTGAAGAATAATGGCCTGAGACACCTTCATTGGAGAGACAAACCAGTACTGCAACCCTTGAATCCATTCTCTATCGCCCCATACTGTCAGGGCCCCAGGCAGAAACTCTTACAAACTTAGAGTAGACAGGCCTACAAAAAGTTGTATAATCTTTTTTTGAGCTATTTATTCTTCAAGTGGATGTGTTTTATGCAGATCAAGAATCGAGTAACAGTAAACAAGAAATCCAAGATTGGCAGGAAGAAATGGAACAGAAGAGTCCTATGTTTGCATAATGGAATCTTGTACTGGAATTGAAACTTCTAATTTGTATATTTGTTAGAGCTCACTGACAAAGTAGCTGTTCTACCTTGGTTTTTGGTGCATGACCACCAGAACCTTGCAACGTGGCTTTCGTTCCATCTCAGGAACATGGGTCTAAATGGATACAAGGAAGAATTTCAGAATAACTGGGTTTTGGTAAAGAAAAACAAAAAGTTTTGTTGCATGCTGTTCAACCAAGTTCATGAACAAAATAACACAACTGTGCCATTAGCTTAACCCAAAATCCACATGCTTTTCAATGGTGGATGCTCTCTGCTCCTGAACTGTGCAGACTTTTAAAAGAATTTGAAGATGCTGCAAACATTGAAGAAAAGCTTTATAAAGAGTCTGTTGTATGTGATGTAGGTTTTAATAATCTTTGTCAAGTATTGCACGACACCATTTCTGCCGCAGAAAACCCATTTGTAGATGTGCTAGAGCTCATGATTTTATCATGATACGGGTATGTCGCACAAGATATTTCTATATCAGTTGCTGAGAGGAAGAAGATTGGGAAAAGCCAATATGAAGATTTCGTTGACTCTGTTTTTGTAAAACAAAGTAAGACAGTTTACACTCCTATAAAATAAAATAGGTTTTTATTTTTTGGAACACACGTAGATCATAAGGTAGACAACTTGAAAAATGGCTATAGTTTGTTCAGCTGGCTGTATATATTATGACAAGTCTGTGAAGGTGATTTGCAGAACTTTTCTCATGAAAATCATAGTTGGCCACCATCACTGTCTGATCATGAGCAACTTCTACTACCATCAAACCAGTCTGAACAACTGTATACTTTCAGAATATCAAATGAAGACCCACCTCTTTTTAAAGTTAAAATTTATGATGGAAGTGCAGTGTTTCATTTAGTGGGAAGAGGTACTGGAACTACCTTCCATGATTATGCCACTCTGACCTTTTCACCGTAGTTGCTGAAGCAACTTCAACACTGCCACAGAGTTTAAATTGTCTGGGATTCCTACCCTGAAGCTGCACTGAAGGACTCTTGCACACAAAAGAGAAGAATAGGGAAGAGTAGGAAAGTGACAAGGAACGGTAAACTTCCAAAGAACTTCCCTGCGTTTTTATGCCACAATGAAAAGAAAAAGAATTTTTGAATTTCCTCACTTGCTATGTAATGGAAATGAATCTACCATAGGAAAAGATATTTACATTACATCAGAAAGTTCAGTGATTGCTTCGAACACACAGAAGAGAATGGAAGATGAAGAAGCCAATACAAGTGGCTTCAAAAAAGTGATGGTTAGGACAGTTGACACTGATGTAGTCACATACTCCTTGGAGTATTTTCTTTCATATTAAGTCAATATCCTGACATCAAGGTGTGGGTGGCTTTTGGCCGAGGAAATAGATTACAATTTTAATGTACTAACCAAGTGTACGAAGAGGTAAGACCTGACTAAGCAAAAACACTCTCCTTTTTTATATGTTGTGGGTCAGACACAACATCCCAGTTCAGGGGGCAGGGGAAGAAGTCTGCATGGAAGACATAGATATCTCACCCATCAACATCTACAGCTTTCCAGTACTCCGGAGAAAAGTATTTTATGGTGCTCAGTCTTTTGACAAAAAATAGAGCAATTCACATGTGCAATGTATGACTTATTTTGTGCAGCAGAAGGTGGGGTAAACCAATTGAGATATGTTCTTTTTACAGGTGGGAAGAAGATCAAGCTTATGGAAAACTTGCCTCTAACCTGCGATGCTCTCCTTCGACATACAATTATCTCTATATCAAGCAAGCATTTGGGCTAGTAACCTGAAGTCAAAGATTGGAGCTACAGGTCCAGTGAACATCGGTGATTGAAGAAAATTGGTTCTTGGAAGCCTTTATGAATGACCCAAGCAGAACTTTCTAAAAGCTCTCAAGAATTAATGAAGTGTGGCCGCAAAGATCTTCCTCTTAGTTCAAAACAGTGCTTATGTTCAACAAATAGTTTTCAGTGTACAGCTCTTTGCCGAGGCTCCTGCAAGCAGCAACAATGTGACTGAGCAGATGTGTTCTTACTTTGCAGATTTATTATTATTAGCCTTTTTTTGGCACTTGTTACCATATCTAGTTGGACTTTTTACCATTTTATTAATTGCAATTTATTATTTGTAAGAAATTTTTAATTTCAACATTAGATACACGCAAAGACAGCTGTGACATATATTTCAATTCTTTATTTTAAAATTTAAACTAAAAATAAAGCTAAGACTTTAGTGGAACATATTTCATAAAATTTTTAGCTTTGTGATTTAGCCATTATATTAACATTAAATAAACATTGTAACAATCAAAACATAATTATATTAAAAGATTAATAAATTTCTTGTTCTATTTTTTTGGTCTATATATATATATATGTTCATTGAACTTCCCATCCATAGCATACGTGGAAATAATAACTCGCTAAGTTTCAACTAGGCACCGCTGAACCGTGTTGCACTTTTCATATTTTGTATCTTAACTATTTTTCATCATACTTTAACTTATTATATATCCAATTAAAGCTCTTTTTATGCTCTTTGAGATGGTATAGGGTATACTTTTTCATAAAATTGACCATTTTCAAGAAAATTCATTTATATCTAAATATTTTTCATAAAGTCTTTCTCTAATGTATAGTTGTATATAATTGTATATATAGTTTTCTAATTTCTCTAATTGTATAGTTGGAATTAGGGTTACTTGTCTATTTCTGCTACAATCAATTACAATGGCGCTTAAACTAAAATATAAATCAAAATCATCGCGAATGGGTCATCAGTTGCGGAGATAATGAACTTTTAGTAAAGCGTTCAAAATAAATCCAAAATGGCAGAAAGAAAATGTTGGCACCCAATTCTAAAACAAATTGGATACCCAAGTACTTCAAGTTTAGATAGTTTCATACTTGTATCCTGAATTTAAGAGGGAAATTGTCATCATGCCTATATGATAGATTACCTTACAAAGAGGAGATCTCCTTTAGTAATATGAATATCCAATCATATACTTTATTTCTAATGAAGCAAGAAGAAGTTTAATGGCAGTAGAAGTGTAAGGCTTTGACCTTTGTATATTCAGTTTTCTAAGCTCAACAATTCATTACGACTGGTATAAAATGTGATATTGTTTGGTTTATATATGAAGTTAAAGAGGAATCAAGAAATGGTGTGAGGGAGAAATGCAAAGCCCACATGATTTTTGATTTTGTGAAGGATGTTTCTGTCATCAAAACTCTGACCACCGAGGAACTTCATAAGGTTTAGGAAGATATGGAAGTAGCTAGGCGCCAAGTCAGGGCTATAGGGTGGGTGATCCAATTGTTCCCATTAATATGATGTGATGAGATTTTGCGTCATTTATTGTTGTGCCTAAGGGCATGAATTTTACCAAAAAAACAGTCCAGAATATGGTACACATGATCCTCTCTTGTTGAAATCGTCTATTTAAAAAACTTTGCTTCCATTGTAAAGAAGTAATTTTGTTTCAGATATATGTGACACCCAACTCTCATCTTCTATTATATATCGCCCAACATTTCATCTCATCCTTGGTGATAACATTTCAGAAATGTCAACGCACTTGCAAGACGTTTATTCTTGCGATTCTCTGCGAGCATCATGGGCACCCAATGTACGCACACTTTTCGGTAATTCAAACGATCAGTGACAATTCCATGCGGCACAGATCATGAAATCTCAGGAAACTAAGTAGAATACAAAAATAGCTAATTGTTGGTCCATTTAAACTTTTTCGTTGACCCTATACACTAAGGCATCATTCACCAAAGATGGTAATCTGCTTCAAGTTTCATCTTGAACGTTCTCTTGTCCTTCATTAAACACACAGACCTATCTCCTAACCATGCAATAATTCATCAAATTATCACTCTACACTTTACAAATTATTCAATTAATTACCCTAAATTGTGTATTACTAGCGTTTAAAAAATGAATTACAGGCTTAATTGAGCCGTTCAATTAACTTAAACATATTTAACGCTGGGTAGTAATAATAATAATAGCCGTCTTTATTTATCTGGCCAAGTTGAGGTGTTAGCTTTCTCTTCCACTCAACCAGCGTTGAATACAACATACAATGTTACTTTTATTGAAAAACAAACTGATTTTAATAAAGGAACATTCAAATAAGTAGAAAACCATTTGCATGCTCATTCATACACTCATTTAAAGCTCAAGTAGTTTCAAGAACTCAGTTTAGCTTGTTAGACAAGATAAATTGCGTAGCCGCACGCTTGAAGGAAATTTTAGATGTTAGATGACGAGTCGAGTTATCTAGTTTGTTACAAGCCTGCAATGCCAGGACAGTAAAAGAACGAGCATATGTTTGAGATCTATGTATGGGAATAGACATCTGTAGAGTGGATTCTGATCTAGTAGTACGGCTGTGTTTATCCTTCAGAAATAGGAACCGTGAGGAGAGGTATTGAGGTTGATAATATTTTGAACAAGTAAGTGTAATAACCAGAAACAAACTTCAACGTAACAGTGCTTGTGGCTTGCCAATGGATGACATGCACAAATGATCAGCTGTCAAGATGTGCAAAAAGTATGCTCAAACAGAACTTACTTTTCAAATAACCTACATAACAACACCAATGAAGCAGCAATAAATAAAGCTTTTCGTAGTATTAAAAAATCCTAGAACTGTGCAACTTATACAACTTCGCCCAAGTTACACCCCTCCAAACAGAAAGTAATTTAGTGTGTCTTTATTGGAAACTATTTACGAAGAGGAAAAGGAAGATTTGTTTCCTTATTTTGATAAATCATGCTTTTTATAGTTGGTCAAATGTCCACAGTGAGCCAATAATTCAATGTTTATTTAGTGGACACAATGTGCTACACATCTGGTTATTCTCTGGCAGAAGTGGCTGTTAACAGCCTGGGTACTTCTAGTGCAAGGTTTGTTCTGTTGTTACAGATAATGTTGCCAGCACTGCAAAAATATTTCTTCTGCTTGAAAATTATCAAGATTTCGATGTCATCACTTTTGGATGCTCAGTGTATTAAATCTGCTAGCAAATGGCTTTCAGTTTCTAAATGTGAAATTATTATTTTTATTAGCACCGCGCCTTACTACCTGTTCGGGTTACACGCACCTAAATGTGAAATAACATTTGCTAAATGTAATAAAGTAATTCAAAAACAACCACTTTGCTAACGTATGTAATATAAAATATGGTCCCCCAAAACTTGTTCGCCTGGAGACATATCTTAGCTTTGTTAAAGTGAAAAGAGTGACATCGGCTCCTTCATCATTTGGGCTAGTGCGTTCAACACTACCTAATCAATTAGGCACACAGAAATCATCTAAGCGTGTGTTTCTGTTTTAAATATTTAATTGTGATGTGAAAATGTAAACACTAAAAATAAACAGAAAAGTATTTTCAAAAAAACAAATAGTGCTTAGAGTTATTTAATCTTTTGATGTTTAAATCATTCATATAACTGTAGGAACAGGTTTAGTTAGTTTTAGTATTGTACAGTATTATACAATGCATATAATTATTTTGTTCTTTGTTCACAGTTTATTGTAATATTTAAGTGACATTTCTGTATGAAATCTCTACATTCACTAATCAACAATCCCAAGTATGATCACCATGTTCAAGACAATTAGTTTAAAATAAATCGTGTAGCTGGTTCTAGTTTTCCAAACTTTGTGAATCTTCCAGCAATAATTTTCATTAGTTTTCTCAGCACAGAATGTATGTAATCAAAATCTCTAACCACCCATTTAAAGGAAGTAAAGTGTTAAAAATCTCATTTTTCTTGAAAATGAATAATTAATCATGTTTATAATTTTTTGTTTTTACCTTGCAGTTCCAAATTTAGTCTATTAAATCGTGGTATCAAAAAGGAATACCAAATATACTTGTCATCCTGGATTCTCCAGTTCGTAGCCATTTATTTTAAAAACTATTTTATTTGAGAAAGCAGCTCTTTGAATCGCTGAAGGCCTTTGAATTTATTTAGCCGATGAACATCCAAATCTGAATAATCTCCATTTTTTGCCTGGGATGCTGTGAACAAATTCTTAAAACCAATCTTCATAACATTGTCAGTAATTAAGAAATTGAGAGTTACTTGTACAATGAAATTCTGAAGTGACTGTTTTTATAGCGCCACATATTATTACTCGTTCGAGTTGTACGCCTATATATTAAATATGCTAATGGGTTTGAGATGAGGCTGTATTTAGAAAATGTGTACCCACATTTGCATGGAGAGAGAATGGGAAACCATTTAAGGAAACCCCCACCAGTACACCCAACAGGGAGCGAACCACGATCCCCCTGTCATTGGCAGTCTAAGCTATAGAGAGACACCTTAAACCATGGAGCCATCGAAGTGAGTTAATCAAGACTGTTAAATCGTTTTGACATAATAAAAGAAATCCTTTATGAATGCCTGTCAATTCTTAAGTACCATCCACGGTAATGCCGGTTATTTTTTAAGGCCAAATTCTTCAAGCATGTGATTCTTAAATTTGCCCAAAAATATCTTCCACTGTAGTTGTTCCGCTTGGTAGAGTTATTTTCAAAAATTCCCCAACTTTGAAAATTGTTGAAGCTCATTTTCACAGAAATGTTTAGTTGAACTGTGCCAAGAATATCATTGGATTCATTCGTCTGCAAAATGTTGGGGAAAAAAGATTCTACATCTGCCTAAAGTGATTTAGTTAATTAAATCTGTGGCTGTGGGATTGAATCAACATGTCACATTGGACAGAATCACTAGAAGTTAATACTTTTCCTTTAATTTGAATTTAGCAAATAGTTTAATAGCAGCTTTAATAAAGGTCTCCTTCTACAACTCACTATCGTTGAAAGGTTTTATCTTCTTATCCAGTAGATTCAAAACTTTGAAAGAATCTTCTGCAGCAGCAAATCCTTCCACTAAAAAAGAGCCAGACTACCTATTAAAAGGAGGAGGCTCACAACAGTAGTTTTTTTTAAAACAAAGCTAAGCTCTAATCTGCTGTCAATGTCAGAGACTTGTACTTGCATATCGCTGACTTCCATCTCTCACTCGTTTGATTAGTACACACATTGCCACTAGGAGGGAAACACTAAAATAATCAATTATGACCTATCAGGGTTATTATATTCACTCAAAAATTATATGAAAGAATTTGATATATTTGCAAGTTTAGAAGACCATGTATATTTTCTTACAAGATTGAATGGAAATTGCCATGTGGTCGACTGGATGCCGACACCTGGTTTAGAGAGAGTATTCAGTTCCAATTAGCATTCAGAAGTCATATCCCCTTTCAATTTGGAAGCGTTGGCCTTCAGCTAACACTTCTGGGATGAGCTCAGAGCTGAATAAATGCTCATTGGTTTTAGTGACCATTTTTCTCGTGTTTAAAGGTTAGATTTTAAAATTCTTTAAAATCTTTTAGTCATATTTCATTTAAAAAAATTAATTGGATAACTTTAATACATATTTGTATAAAAATTAGGTGGACCAATGGCTAAATAATTTTATTGTAAAGGAAATTGATAGAACTAAAGCAAAAGGAAAAATAAACTAAGAGTAAATTTGATGAAGAAAGCCCACCTAAGGAAAGAGGAAAAATGTGGGAAGAATCCAATGCACAAAGGTAACATCTTCCTTTCTTCTGTCTTCTATAGTAGAAATAGTCTCACACACATTTTAACACAAATAGAATAATATTTTGGCACTGTTGCCTTTATCAAACATTGACAGTGCCGAAATATTATTCTATTTGTGTTAAAATGTGTGTGAGACTATTTCTACTATAGAAGACAGAAGAAAGGAAGATGTTACCTTTGTGCATTGGATTCTTCCCACATTTTTCCTCTTTCCTTAGGTGGGCTTTCTTCATCAAATTTACTCTTAGTTTATTTTTCCTTTTGCTTTAGTTCTATCAATTTCCTTTACTATAAATTTAATACATGTTTGTATTTTATTTACTGAAGTTTTAAAATAATAAATTAATTGTTTTAAGCTCATACTTGAATAAACTTGACACTCGAAGGCTTCATGAAAAGTTTGCAAGAAATCGACTCAAATGAAAAAACTGGTGCACGCAGACCCCTACAGATAATCTTGTAAAATTCTTATGAATTTAAAAATGAATTTGCTATACATGCAGCTTTATCTTAAGCTCTTCTTGTATTACTTTATAAATCACTTATTGTAGCATTTTCTGCAACTGCACCTAAATACCTCAAATCGACGGAAAACTGTTTATAAAGATTACATTAAAAGGTTATCATATCTTACCCATTTTAAACTTGATTGATAGCCAGGGAAATGTGATGAAAATTATAAACATATCTATCTTCAATAAATACACAAATGCCTGTATTTAAAAAAAAATAGAAAATGAAAAGCTGGATAACTATGTTGATGAAAGACATCAAATAAAAAAACTCCTTTAAAAAGGTTAAGAGGCTAAGATACTTAATTTGAATCTTTAATAACTTTTTAGAGACAACAATATTTTAGAATACCAACCACCATATAATTTTATCTCCCAGCTGTCAAAAATGAGTTGCAGAATATGTTAACTAATGTATAAGTACAAAGAGATACATCTTGTATACATCTCATGAATTGACAGAAAAGGTTCTTTGATTATCAACATCTTAAATAGGAAACTAGGTTTCATAAAGAGTCAAATCAAATATTAAAGTAAGTTTACTTTTGTGATTGTAACCAGACGAATGTAGTGCAGAAGATGGGGAGGCCATGTAGCCAGAATGAGACCAGAAAGAAGGTAGTGCACAAAGGCACTCCCGAAACCCCCATAGCCAGGTGGAAAGATTACATCACCAAGGATCCGAAGGAACTAGGGGTGGAAGAACATTAAAGAGAAGTGGCCCAAGATAGAACAAGATGGAGGAAGCTTGTGAGGTCAGTGTATGGTCCCCAAGGCCTGTGATTCCTCATTAAAAAATAATTAATAACTTTATTTCTTTTCTTTTCATTTGAAGATTAGCATTAACATATAATTAAATTCACTTTTTAAAAGAGCTGTAAAGTAAATTTCATGAAAATGTAACTAGAGACAATGTATTTTGTGAATTTTGTTTTTAGCTATAACCTAGAAAATTATTTTTGACAACCTATGTAGCCTATATTGCAACTCTCTCAGAATTAAAATATGTTTCTTGTCTACTTCTGTGTCAATTGTCAAAAGGTTTCTTATGACCATTAATTTGTTGTTAGATACACATATAAAATAAAGTGCAAGCCTAACAAATAAATATATTTGGTTGGATTTGAAAAAGATTTACCGGTAATAAAAGGTAATGAACTTCTAGTGTGGGTGTCATGAGATGATATGGAGCTGCAATTTACATATTTAAGTTAGAGGAGTCTGATCCTACTTCAAATCAACCACCACTTTTAAGAGACAGTATGATAATAATGCTACATTTAGTCAATGACAGTAAAACTACAATTACACTAGACAGGGGATTATGGGAAATATAGAACAATTACCTGCAGCTAGATCCCCAGGTACACTGACCACGGTTGTAGAACCTGCAAATAGGGCGTGGTTCTGTCTCCTCAGGCCGGTTCTCCTCATCATCTGTTACCTCACCCTCTTCAAGATCCTCTCCTTTTATCTCCCCCTCATCCTCACTCTTCCTATCACATTCCCCTTCTTCTCTCTCCTCTTTATCCTGCTGCTCTTCCGCCTCAAAGTCCAGCTGCTCCACCTCCACAGCAGGAGCCAACGGTGGCTTGCTGCTCCCCGCCTTTTTCCTCTTCCCCTCGTCCGATACACAGCCTATACTGTCTCTACCATCATTACTGTCCAGATCAGACACGTCAGAGAGGTCGGTTCCATGCCCGGCGATGGTGTTCTGTCTTGCAGCATTCACATGTGACGTAGACTCTTCTTCCTCCAACAGCTCTCCATCATCATCATCATCATCATCATCCTTTGGAGAAACAACTTTTCTCCCAGTTACAGATTTACCTGAGAGGACAGAAGATATGTGACTGTTCCCTTCACTGTCATGGCTAGAGTCAGATAACTCACCATCATCATTAGACTCAACGGATACAGACAGTGCCCTATCATCCCTGGCAGGAGACTTGACCAAACCCCCCCTCCTGCTCGAGAGATTGTCCCTGTCCAAAGAATGATTGCTCATCTCCTCATGATGAATCACTTTGTCTTGAAAGGACATATCACTTGTTGTGACACCACTTGCATTTTCTTGGTTGCTTATTTCGTCAATGTTGCTTAGATCTCCATGGAGACTCGAAGGGCCATGGTTACTCAGATCAATGTGTGAACTCAAGTGGTCTTGGTTGCTGGCATCTTCATGATCACTGGTATTGTCACGATTGCTTACGACATCTTGGCTGCTCTCGATTTCATCTTCAGCCTCACCTTCCTCACCCGACGAGTCATATTGATGTGTTGTACTGTCTCTACGGGACTGAACAGCGATTTCTTGTTTTGTCTCAAACTCGCCATCCAAAGAACTGTCTGAGTCCATGATGAGTTAGCAACCAACCTGAAATAATAAATTACATTTTAAAAGACTATGGTGGTGTATAAGGCACTTTGTGCGTTAATAAAATAAAAAAAACTGTATATAAATAACAACAAAGCTGCCATTAGCTAAACTTAAATATTTAAATGCAAAGAACTCCATAGTAATTATAATTTTGATTTAACATAGTTTAATTTTATTTTATATTTATAAATTTAGAATATTATATTGTCAGAATTTAATAAATGTAATTTTAAAATATTACATTTTGTACAGTTCGTGTACAATACCTTGAATGGTGGATGGTCACAACATGTAAATTAAATCTTCATAAAATGTACAATGTTTAATAGAGTGGATTAATCAATATTAATTATTCATGTTAAAAAACAAAAGTGTCATTACTATAGACTATTTGATACTTACGCTGATGCAAATATTATCACATGAAATATCATTTGTGAATCAGGTTGGCACAACTTTATATTTTAATTTTCCTTGGTGCTTATTAATGTGTTGAAAGATTACACTATTGAATATTTTCAGCAAGTAGCAAATTTTCATATCTACCAGCAATGTTCTCTTTGAAATTGTTTTTCAAAAGCTGAAATATTGTGTACAGTTTTAAAACACAAAGAGAATTAATTTTAAAACATAAAAAAACTCTTCTTTGATCAAATATTACAGCTCAATAAATACTGCGTGTCTAAATTCATTGTTAGAAGCTTTCAGAATATTTTTGCTGTGATTTTATTCCAAATTAATTTAATTTTAAAGCTGATTCATAAACAAAGTTACAAGGTGTAACAAAACTGTTGAAACGTGTTAAAAATTGACTAAAATATAAATGTTTAAAATAACATTTTAGAAACTCGATATAAGGAGTAAGATGGAACTTTTTTTTATAAATTAACAAACTTTTAAATGTGTACAAACAAGGATTTCACTTAGCCACATGATTGGATGAACGGTCGAGTTATTAATTTTAAGCAGGGGTGATATGTGTGTAAGGGTTTATTCATGTTAAATGTTACATTGTCGATAAACAAACAAAGCTACTTTAATATCTACTTTCAAGGAATCCTGAATGAACTTGATTTTCTACCGCAAAGATTATCAAAAGGAACTAAAGCAAAGATCATTGGAGCCCAATAAATGCTGATCAACATTAAGGTGAATTTAAATCTAAATTTTATATTTTAAACTTATTGTCAAATCATGAGGTTGCCTTTGTATAGAGAAGTATTAATATTCATATTTTAGTGTTTTTTAACAAGTTTCCCTAGATTGTAGAAGTACTCTTGACACTGATTTATTCAAAAACACCTACATAGATGTCCAAATTACCACTCTCAAATATCTTGAGATGTTGAAATATTGCACTTTTTTCATGCATGATTTATAGGAAAATTAACTACAACTTTATCATACCCACGGTTTAAACTAAGCCTAACCACTAAATGTCTTAAATATTTTAATAATTGACAGGAGTAGGATATATACTATGTTACCTCAATCATGATTATGCTTGATGGCTTTATAATAAGTGGTAATGGCAAGAAAACTGGACAAAAAGGTTAGTGTCAGGTTTCCCTTCCACCGGTTACTCTTAACGGGCAGAGCTAAAGGGCATTATGGCACCACTAACTATCTTCAGCATAACTCCAGGTTCACTAATAAATATTCAGTTTTGTGATTTATTAAAATAGTTTTTTCCAAATTTTATGCAAGCAACTTTTGTAAAAGGTTTGCATACACACAACTAAATTTTAGTCTAAATAATATTACAGGTTAATTGTGTGCTAATGTACTAGGTCTAATGCAACTATTATAATTGTGTATTTTAATCAACCATTTTTGGTATATCAATAAATTCGAAAATTACATTTTAAGATTGACTAAAAGATTCTTAAATAAAAAACCTCATGGCGTGAATTTTAATAAATACTTACAAAGTAAAATATCAAAACATCTGAACTAATCTGAATAAATACAACTGAGCCACAATTTTTCTATAAGAATAAAACAAATATTTCCCAACTGAGCCAGTGTGTCTAGTTACCTCTTATGTTTTAGTTACTAAAGTTCTCCCAAAAAGCGCTGTTGGACTTGAAAAAATATTATCTTATCCAACTATTATTATCTATGACATAAAAGTAAGTGGATGCCATTACAAATAATAACATTTTCTTAAAAGACGCGTCATTATGAAAATAAGTGTGTTGAAGGTGTATTTCGTTTATAATTTGATGTGTAAAAGCCACTTTCATCATTATTTTACACTAAAAATAGTTTTCCTGCCTTAAATCCATTCAGGGATATATATTCAATTTCCTTCAGTGTGGTTATGCAGAGTTCCTACAGTATTTGTAAAAAAATTCTCCCTGACTTTCCCTGACTAATTTCCCAAGTTCCCTGACCAACTTCTCACAAAATTTCCACTATAATTTTATGGTACTATTCATGTGGAAATATTAATTTAATTACATTTATTTCTGTCTCCTCCTCCCCTACAGCCGACATTGCCTCGCCTCTCATGGAAGAATAAGAACGCATACGTCTTGCCAATCAGTTCAGGGAAAATGATGGAAAATAACAAAATATATCAAACCCAATCAAAAAGGAAAAGCTGAAATCCATCTGCAATTGTTTTGAAGAAAGCTAGTATACATTTCAGGAATGGATCACAGGCTGCTCTTTTCAGTATACCTACAGGTTTTGTTTTAGGAAGCTTTTCTTCTTTGAGAAATTTAACGTGGTCCCATATTTGTAATGCCTTTTGAAAGAACGTTGCATTCTCTAATCACTGCACACCACAGAACTTCAATGGAAAAGTTGTACACCCTGTCAACTGGGTAAACAATGCTTGACGAGCTGTAGAGTCAGTGAACAGGTAGTACGTGTGACACAATAAGCTACTTTATATCCCAATTGACAGGTTCCACTCTTGTTCTCAAGGAACCATGAACAACATGAAGCTCACATGTCCCCAATTTATCAAAATACATACTTCATTGTCTGTGACAGATTTTATGTGTTCCTGAAGAAGTGTTACATAATTTAAATTGACATTTGGGCCATCCATTGACACTTGTATCAACTTAGAGACTGGAAGAGGAGAAATACCATCCAAGAAATGCTTCAGTAATTCTTCAGCAGTGATTCTATCCAAAAAAACACTGTCCAAGCAATGACTGACAACTTTATGATTTTCCTTGTCCCAGAATCTGAATACAATGTCCATTTCCCTCTTTGAATAACTTTATTCAATGCCTCATCAAACAAATTACAAAGTTGTTACATGATTTTAGGCAGTCCAGTAAATTGTTATGAAAGAATGGAGCCAAGCCATGCACAATGAAATATGCAGCCTTGTCTCCACCAAGAGTAAAGGCACTGGCAATGGAACACTCGGGAAACATCAACTGAAAAATTGTACTTAAATTATTGCACAAATTGAAATAAATTTTATTGTCAACAACTTGCAAGGCCCAAATGACTTCCGCCTTATTTATATTATCTTTCATAACAAGAGTGTTAGGGTTTCTTCAAGCCACTACACTACTTTCACTTTTGGCAACACCTTCCTTCTGCGGCTTTACAATTTCCGATGAACCGAAGTGTGATATGAATTGTCATTTACCTGACTTTCCCTGACTTTTCTTAAGCTTCCCTGACTTATTTTTTTCCCTGACTTTCCAGACCGTAGGAACCCTGTTATATTATTTATTGGCGGTTGGTTGTGTAAAATAAAATTGACTGAAGTTTCGAGTGTCCATCTACATTTAACTGAAGATAAGGTTAATTTAGATTTAATAAATTAATATTATTTTCAAAGTAAATTATATAAAAACGTAACTGATAGCCAGTCCTTGATTGTAATTTTTTTTTATAATTTTTCCTGAAAAATCCCAGGAAACACTTTTTTTACCTGAATTTTGGGAACAACCATTTTATCGATTTGTTCCCCGAAGTTCGGGATCCCGCACAGCCCTATTTATAATAATAAACATATATTGTGTACTTAATATATAAGACACCAATTGGAAATATTACCGTACTGGGGTCAGATTACCAATGTTGATCAAGATGTGTGACATTTTACTTGGTGAAGTGTAAAAGAAAATGTTAAAAAAAAGTTTTTTTAAACAAAATAATTAAACAATAAATATTAATTTACAAAAGTTATGATACAATCTAAATTAGTATGCTAGGTTTAGGTGGCTGGACATTTATGCAGGTTCTTAGAACGACACATTCCAAGCAATGTTGTGCAATATGGCCAAATGCTTTGCAATGATTTGGGTGAATAAATCTAATTTACTAATATTAACCCGCCTCAGTGGCGTAGTTGGCTAACGCGCTAGTCGTGTTGAGCTCGACCACCGAGGACGGGGAGATCGAGGTTCGAATCTCGGTCGGGTGAACTGGGGGTGGTTTTTCCTAAATGGTTTTCCACTCTCCCTCCACGCAAATGCGGGTTCACTTCCTCTAAATTCAACCTTCCCAATTCCTAATCCATTAGAGTAATTAGTACTTAAGCGTATAACCCGAACGGGTAGTAAGACGCGGTGCTAAATATTACTAATATTAGAAAACTTACAAAAAAATCTTAATAAATCACCTGATTCATCATATTTTTGTTGTGTGTATTCAAAATAAGAAAACTTTGTATATTAGGCTTTGAGATTTTTTTTGTAAATTGCTGTAGGCCTAAGAAGTGTACCATTCCCAATGTATTCTTACTTTAACTAATTTGTTACATGCTAGCATATGGCGCCCCATCACTGATCCTTCCATCTGGGAGTAACAGGTGCAAATTGTGGCCAAAGATGGTACCCTTCCATGGTGTCTACTCAACTTGACCAATGAAGTTGCAGACTTTTTCCTTGATCATTTCATAAAATTCCCGACTCAAAAGTATGTCACACCCTTCTATCTCTGCCCCCCCCCCCCATGGTGTTTGTTAATCTTTTTTTATAAATAATAATGAGTTTTAAAATTTAAAATAAACAGGTTTTTTATTAACATAGTCTCTAGGAATTAGAGAAATTATAAAATATATTACACAGCTACTAACAAAAAAGGCAGTTTGAATAACATTGTAATTTACTGATTATTATATTTCATATTTTGAGTAAAACAACATTTTCCTGGATATTTTTTGTAATTTACAAAATTCTCAACTTATGCCCGTTTTTTTCCCGACCACTTCAAATTCCCGGCTAGTTCCAGTTTTCCCTTATTTTCCTGGATGGTAGATAACGTGCCTTCATATAGTGCATATTAAAATTATTCTCTTTATTTTATTACAATATATGTCTAGTTTATTATTATTGTGGTACACATTTAAGAAGACTAAGCATCTATTTATGAAGTTTCAAAAGTGAGTTAACTAAGTTATACAATTGAAACAAAACTCTACAAAATCATGCAGAAATATAAATATTTAGGAACTTGCTATTGTGATCTGTGGCTCTTAAGTTTCTGCGCACGCCACTATCCATGAAGTCACAATAATTCACCTGTCTTGCGGCATCATTTTTCAGTACTCTGTTGTTTCTGGGCCTTGCCAACATTTACTCGCAGTGTACGAGGGATGAACCCAGCTTTCATCAAGATATACCACAGGACATTTTGGTCCACTAATTTATAATTTTCTCTCATTCTTCTTAAATATCTAGTCCTCCGTGCAACTATTTCGTTTTTCTCCATTAAAATTAGTCTTTTATTTTTACACTTTTATACTTAAATACCATTTTTTTTCAAGGCTCTTCTCAATGTTTTTTGCTCCCAGTTAAATTGATTTCTTCTTTTACTACTGCTAATAATTTATTTAAAATTGTTACTTCTTTTTTAACAATGTAGAACTTCTGTATAAGTCATAGAATGACATACAAGTCTAAATCATCAAGAACAATTATTATCCTGCTGCTGGGTTTGTGCTTTGTTCCTGGAGTTGAAAGTTTTGTGTCCTACTTGCCTAACTTCCTTCCTTTCGAATTTTACAATTAGTATACTCTGATTTTCCTGTAGCTTCTGTTGTACATTTTGTGATTCTTTCAACGGGGTGCTTATGTCCCAATAGTTTTTCATTCTCAAAAAATCAATTACTTTTGCAATAATTCTGCGTCATTCACTATGTATAGTTGGTTTAGCACACTTATTTGAAGCCATTTTAAAAACACTTTACGTACCTTATATTTAAAATTGATCAGGTATCCGTAATGTTTGTCAAAAGAGGTAAAAATAAGTAAAAACATTCTACACAAAACTACTGAAAGTCCTAAGCTATCAGTCAGCTGACCGGAGTGTACACTCCAGAATGTCAAGATAATGACTCATGATGTGTATCATTGGTCTCCCCCTTCATTCTTCAAGAAGCTGACATGCAATGTTTACTGTGTCGAGTAGTAGTAATTAATTATATTATCATGGGTATGGTAATTGCCAAGTATCATGTTGATTGGATACATTTTTAATGACATTTGTTTATGGAGGTAGTTACAGATTGAGGAATATTTTAGTTGTAGTGGTCCAGGGGTTGTAGTTCAAATTAACAAATCTTTAATTATAAAAAGGAAAAACAGTGGCAGGCTTGAGTGATAATACGCTTTATCTGTCTCATTTGGGGCCCTTTAACTTTGTTATGGTGCCATATTTTAATAAATGATTCACCTTACTAAACACACAAGTGTATGTAGATTCAAATGATACCAAGATTTATATATTTTGAAATTTTTTTAGTAAATATTATAATGAAACAAAACTTGATAACAAATTGCCCAAATCCCTTTCGGAATGTAAATTGTGAAGATAACAAGTAACTTTCCCGTGATCCTATGCGCGATACTTCATGATTCCACACTTACACATTAAAATGACTGATGTAATCAGATGATGTGTACCATAAGCAATTAATTATTTTTTAAATACATTTAACATCAATAGTTTATTTTAGCTAAAGCAATTAAAAATCAAATGTATTAATAGGTACATGAAAGGTTAGGTTAAGCTAGATTGGGAAAGTATTATAATGAAGAATATATAAACTATGTTGACATATTATTTCCATATCATCAATATGTATTACTATGCCTTTTTCGACTGGTTATTTTGTTTAATTTAGTTGAAATGAGTGGCCGTTACAAATGATTTATGCAATTATGTGAAGACAATAAATTTACTTTGCGTTTTAACTTACAACCAGGGCTGAAGAGTCAATATGCCAAGCCTTGACTCAGACTTCTTTATTTTTCTGTTGTCCGACTATCATAAATGGCTAATATATATTAATTAGTAATAACAAATTAACTGTAGTAAATAAAATGCTCCAATATAAATTACTTTATATGGAAAGATCCTTTAGCATTGTGAATTTATAATTTAACACATTTGTCAAACTAAATTTAAAATTTTGGTCCCGAATAATAGAGAAGTATAAAATATTGTTTTAATATTATAAGTTTTTATTTTGAAGCCAGAGTTGGAGTCGGTACATCAGATTCCACCCAAAATTGCTTTTGACCCAGAATCCACAGCCATGTTTAGAACAAAGTCTTCATAAAGGATTTAAAAAAAAAAGTACATGTAAGCCTAGCCATACATCTAGGGGGCCGCCAATAAATTACTTAAGACTTTTTCCTTGATTTTTGATTCTTCCCTCCCCCTACATAAGCGTTCATGAAAAGCCTCCCCATAATATTACATATTTTTTTCTGATTTGTTAAATTAGCTTATTTTAAATTAACTCAACCTTTTCAACTTATTTAGATCGCACAATTATTCAAAAAACTTGATTTGACAAGCAGATGTTAATGTAATTTTAACCTTCATTGTTTTTAATAAGTTTTGTACTTTCATTTTTATGTTAATTCACAAATGTTTGTATTGTATCTTATAATGTTTTACACAATGTTATTCTGACTATTTATTGACTCTTTTATTATAAATATGAATCGATGAAGTTTTATTACATTTTCAGAAATTTGTTACATGGTATATTACTTTTTCAATCATTCATATTTAAAACAACATAACTTTATAATAACAATTTCTTTAATTTATAAATGAAACATCTAAGTCTTAACTCATATTTATCTACTCCTTACTCAAGACTTAAAAGTTTTATAATGTTTTCTAAAATGTTGTTTTAATAATTTAATTATTTTTAGACATAGGGATTGGTACTAAAGTGAGTTATATGAGATTTTTAAAATACTTTAATTGCAATAAAATTAGGTATAACAAGGCCACGTTATGTATTATAGCCAAAAGGTCTCTTAGGTTCACTAGCAAGTCTTTTATTATATAATTTTAATGGGTTTTTTTGTTTCATTTTATTTAATTTTTCATGTTTTTATGTTTGCGAAAAAAAAACAATATTCTATAATTAATTTTACAAAGAGAATAATATGGCGAATTAATTAATGGTATAAAAATGTTTTTGCAACATAACAAATTAAATTACCTAATAAATGTTATATAAATTGACCATGTTTTGGGCATAGGTACCTTAAGGATTAAGTTACTACCGGTAAGTTACCAAAGAATTACTGTTTTAACCAAAACGCAGCTATTATCTATGTAAAAGCTAAATTTCACCTTTTTCCCATGAGACGCAATTATATTTTTATCTTGTTTAATGCACTCTTGAATCTTCTACAAATCTAGCCTACATGGTGTTGCTTTATGCAAGAATTCATCCAAACTAGATCAAATTGACAACGGCACAAATATATTAGCCCAAATCTAACCTAATTATTACTATACAAACCTAGCTTTCAAACCGGAAATGGTGTGAGCCAAAGGTGAAATTCTTTTATCTTTTCCTATCTCATATAATGATAAATTTGATATAGTTTTAGCATCCATAAACACAACAAAAGCAATTTCCAATACTAACAAAATTAATTTTGTAAACTTATTCTATATAATTTTAAAAAATCTAGAAAACTCATCTAATTGTATTCTACAAAATCCTAGAACAGAACCCAGTGGTGATATAAAATAGTATTTATTATAAAGTATTAACCATTTACAAGTATATAAATTTATTTTCTTACATAACAAGAATATTTTTTTTATTTGAATAAGTTGTATTGTTTTCTTTTAACTAAAACACTTTGTACATATTCTGATGAAACAACCCGAAGTAGACTATTACACATTTTTATCAAAAAAAAAGCCATCTCATTTGACAATTGTGTTTGAGATATTTTGATGAGTAACTTATTATAATATTTTATTTTGGAGCATAATGGTTATAACTAAAACCATCCCAACCAAATTTAACTTAGTAAGTCATGTGTAATTTAATTTTTTTTTAATTGATGAGAAGATGTTAAAATATTTTGAGAAAAATCAAGATAGTGTAATACAATATGAATCTAATGAACCATGAATGTGATCTGTGAGCGTGGTTGTGAATATAATGCAACATATTTAAGAATCCTGGGAATTTAATGAAAAACACGTTGACTCTTGAAAGGTTATAGTTTATAATCATAAAAATTCTAACTATCTTGTATTTCTTGGTGCCATGTTGCGACATTCTTTTGACCCACTTCAGTGGCCGAAAGGTGTTGGACTGGCCTATGATGACGGAGAGATCGGGGTTCAAGTCCCGGTCAAGTCATTTGAAGATGTTTTCTTCCTCGTCCCCACCCTATTAGAGTAATTTTATCATACATGTGTATAGCCTGAATAAGTAGAGTATAAGAGGTGATTAAAAGAAAGTTATTCTGTGAATTAAGTGAGTCTTCTTAAATTTTTTAAACAACATAGAATTAATGTACCATAATATTAATTTTGTTAACATTGAACATTTGCTTTTGCTGAGTTCAGAGATCATTAAAAAATAAAAAGATATAATTTATCATTAGGCTAAATGACAGAATTTTTTTTAAAGAATATCGGACTATTGTATGCTTTATTCAACCCATTTTAGGCTCATTCTTTATTAGGGTATAAAGTTTAGTTATTTTATTCACTTTATTATGAACATAAGGGTACGTAGAATCGATTGAAGAAGAGTTAGACATTTTCGACACTTCCAATAAATACTACACCCAAACAAAACTCTACAAAACAACGCCCAAATCACTTACAAAATGTAAATATTGATGACGATGTGTAGCTTTCCTCTAATCCTGTGCACTGGATGAATTACCTAATCGCATGATGCTTTACGCTACACCCGTGTTTCTGTATTAAAATGGTGATGATGTCATTGCATTATGTGTACCACCCAAGTTTCATTATTACATTGAATAGGGTCAGGTGAGATGAGAGGGATATGGGTCTAAACTTGCGATGAAAGTGATGCAGTACCGTAAAAAGATAAAGGCCTAATTTTAAAGTTAGAAGAAAATATGAAAAAATAATATGTATGTGCCACTTATTTCTAGTTTCACATTCCGTAGTGAAAGTGATGTGGCTACTTTCTTTAGGATAAAGAGAAGTTTGATAGAACTAATTTTTGAGTCCAAAAACTTTCATGAGATAGTCTGACAACTTTCGTTCTCTCTTTGTGTGAGGAGAAGATAATCAAGTGTTTTTTAATCTCAAAAGATGCATGAAAGTAGTCTTAATAATTTTCTGTTAAGAAACTCTGTCATATTTATAGTTTGGGTACTGGTGCACTCAACTTCCATGGGCTGAATGTGAATACGTGAAATGGGGGGAATTAGATCATACAACACATGGAGTGAATGGGGTCAAAATTAAACGTATCATTTTAAATATAGTTCCAACAAAGCCTCTTGAAATTATTATTTTCAATACTGTTTTGTTATTTTTCTTTGCTTTTTGAAGATGTAATTGTGAAGGCTGATGAATTACCTTTACTATCAAATTAAATTCTAATATGGCAGAATAAGTGTAATGGATTTAAGTCCCATCTATAAAGTGTATAACTTTTGTTAGAACCTAGTATAGATGTCAACATGAGCTAATCTCAGATTTCAAAATAGAGCTTCCCCTATTTTGAATCAGCATTTAATAGAATTGTACACATTTGCCGGGATGTAAATTTTGGGTGGCTACTACGTACCATGGAAGAAAGAAAGTAGTGATTTCAATGAGCCAGAGCCGGAAAACTTCCCCGAACTGCAGACCCTCAAAGCAGGACAGCCAAACATAGGAGACTGTGCTAGCAAAGTACAAGGGTGAAAAGAGGGAGGTAGCATTATATCGATATGTAGTTCACATTTTAAAGGTTGTTGGTGATGATGATGAATATGTTGTTATGAGTTTAAAATCTGATGTGGACAAAAAATGTTCAGGGAAACATAACACTTGTCAAAAAAGACAAAATTTTGCGAAGATTGTCTAACCCAGATATTGTAGGCATTGGGGACGAATTTAAATATTCATTTGGAATGCCAGTGGATGTTTTTGAGCATGTTTAAGCTAATTAGGCTATTTTTGATGTTTCTATGAAACTCATTAAGGAGACTGGAAACACCTCGGTTAAGATTTTTAATAATATTTTTGTTTGTAACGAGATATAAAAAATGTAATTCCATAGTGACTCACAAAATGATGCCTACCAAAAGTCTGTTGTGGCAGAACTTGTTCTAAGCAGAATACGCTCTTAAAAAAATTCTAACTAAATGACTTATTTTTCATTTTTTATAAATGTGTTTAGCGCAAATCAAATTATGCATCTGCAAGATGTTAGTAAGCATAATATGGCAGGTCACTAGAATTACAGTTTTGATATTTAATTTTATACAAAAATTATAAGCATAAATCTAAAAAGTTTTGACATGGGTTCACCTCTGCCCTTAATAGGTGTTTGATGCAATATTTTGTTTAAGATCATTAAAAGATAGTATTTTCATATGTAACATTAGCTAGTCTTGTAAGTTAGTGAAGAAAATAGGGGTAAAAAAGCCTGTGCAGAACACATGTTACCTAAAAGTGCTGTGGGATGAAGACAAATTGTCCGACAGCTTATAGGTACACAATCAAAAAAATATGGAGAATTTGTTGGTTTAGACAATACAAATGTTTTACTACTGTGACAAAAGTTATGTGACTTTAAATTTGAGAATAAATTTTCCTTTTAAAACATGGTTTCACGGTTTATGTTACAGCTCAGAAATTACTTGTCATAGTTCATGAATTGTTTGTATACATGATACATCAACATTAGGCCTGTCTCACAATAACCTCACTGAGCTGTTTGGGGTGCTAGGAAGGGAGATAAAATGGTGCCTCATATTAACCCCACCTATGTATTGTATACCCCCCAATCACAGGGTGAATATGACACTCAAATTTTATTATTTGTACAAAAAACCAAAGGATGTGATACTACAGGGATTAAAAGAGGAAGCAACGAGGAATGTGTGCCATTTTTCTTAATGTTATAGGGCTGGTAGTTTTTGAGATATAGGGAAAGTTTGGTCTTTTGTTATTTTATCTATACGCATATAAATTTAATTTACTAACATATGAAAGGCTAGGTTAAGCTGTGTTGGCTAAGTGTCATAGTAATTAATATAAACTACTGTAGTTGTCTTGTTATTTCCATGTCATCAATATTAAGTTTAAGAGTTTTTACACTTCTTCTAGAATCTAGTTCTTATGGATACTTGTGATCACCTAACTGGTCAAATCACTTAAAGTTAAATGACTATAAAGTAAAGTCAATTGTGGTCGATTTAGATGGTTTTTGGAATAATGTACGGATGATATCAATATTTTGGATATTTTAAGAAATAAATAGCCAATAGTAGGACGGATAGAGGGTACCCTAACCAAGCACTGTTCCTTTCAAACATTCTATAATTTATATTTATAATAGTTCTTACCTAACCAAACCTGACTTTCATACATGACGTATTAATAAATTAAAATTTTAAATAGCCTAATGATCAAATAAAAAAATATTTGGAAAAAAGATTACATAAGACACTGCAAAGTATCATGTCATGGATCATTATAGCATAATACAAGGAACTTGAGTCTTCATAAAACGGTAGTCAGTACTTATGTTTAGTTCTCAATTAAATTGTATAAAATTATTCAAAATTATCTAACTTTATAAAACCAAGTATTATTCGATTTGCCATCTTCTAAGTAGGCCCCTATGTAATATTGTGAAGTAAAATAAAGGAAATAATTCATGTAGGCCTATGCATTATGTAGATACAAGCTAGGGAGAGTCATATATATTATTCCCAAAGTGTGTAACAATAGCAGAATGTGGTTTACAAGCTAGGGAGGGTCATACATATTATTCCCAAAGTGTGTAACAATAGCAGAATGTGGTTTACAAGCTAGGGAGGGTCATACATATTATTCCAAAGTGTGTAACAATAGCAGAATGTAGATACAAGCTAGGGAGGGTCATACATATTATTCCCAAAGTGTGTAACAATAGCAGAATGTAGATACAAGCTAGGGAGGGTCATACATATTATTCCCAAAGTGTGTAACAATAGCAGAATGTGGTTTACAAGCTAGGGAGAGGTCATACATATTATTCCCAAAGTGTGTAACAATAGCAGAATGTAGATACAAGCTAGGGAGGGTCATACATATTATTCCCAAAGTGTGTAATAATAGCAGAATGTGGTTTACAAGCTAGGGAGAGTGATATATATTATTCCCAAAGTGTGTAACAATAGCAGAATGTGGTTTACAAGCTAGGGAGAGTGATATATATTATTCCCAAAGTGTGTAACAATAGCAGAATGTGGTTTACAAGCTAGGGAGGGTCATACATATTATTCCCAAAGTGTGTAACAATAGCAGAATGTGGTTTACAAGCTAGGGAGGGTCATACATATTATTCCCAAAGTGTGTAACAATAGCAGAATGTAGATACAAGCTAGGGAGGGTCATACATATTATTCCCAAAGTGTGTAACAATAGCAGAATGTAGATACAAGCTAGGGAGGGTCATACATATTATTCCCAAAGTGTGTAAAATAGCAGAATGTGGATTACAAGCTAGGGAGGGTCATACATATTATTCCCAAAGTGTGTAACAATAGCAGAATGTGGTTTACAAGCTAGGGAGAGTGATATATATTATTCCCAAAGTGTGTAACAATAGCAGAATGTGGTTTACAAGCTAGGGAGGGTCATACATATTATTCCCAAAGTGTGTAACAATAGCAGAATGTGGTTTACAAGCTAGGGAGGGTCATACATATTATTCCCAAAGTGTGTAACAATAGCAGAATGTAGATACAAGCTAGGGAGGGTCATACATATTATTCCCAAAGTGTGTAACAATAGCAGAATGTAGATACAAGCTAGGGAGGGTCATACATATTATTCCCAAAGTGTGTAATAATAGCAGAATGTGGTTTACAATCTAACCCTAGTCATGCCCTGTCTACAGGTCTCCAGTCCCACCCACTTGTCAGAATCACAATCGTAAGTTTACTTGTGAGATGCTTTATACTTAGATTCCTTTAATAAAATGGACAGTCTACAATGAAATATCGTTCAGATGTCATTTCAAAAAATATATATTTAGAAAACACATTCAAAAATTAATAAATATATATATATCAAACTGTTTCAATTCATGACAATATTTTCAATTATGATTTGTTATTCAAACAGAAAGATAGTTTTTGCGAAACATGATTCAAGCTTAGTTATTGTTGAACATGCACTAGATATGAAATACCATACATTTTAACCCAGAAAACTTTCATAAACATATTTTAAAGCTTGATTATAAAAAATAAGTAAATTTTTAACCACGCTTTAAACCTGTCAACACTAAGGCTAAAGACTAGGATTTTAAGAATTATTTAATATTTAAATTAACGTAGATGATCGTCTGAATACATAGGCTATTTAGTTTCGTCCCTAATTTAATATTAACACATATGTGCCGAAATTAGAGTACCTATCATCAAGATCAATTTTAAAATGTAAATATGTGTAAACACACCACTCCAGGAAGACTCAAGTCCAAGGGCATAATTAGGCTAAAAATTATAAACATCATAGACATGATTACAAAAATGAAAATCATAGCCTATTAAATTCTACATATTTAAAAGTTAAATAATTAATATTTTTATTACTGAAAATTTTAAGAATTAAATATTTATTACTATCATTACAATAAACTGTTATCCTTTTGACTCGTCTGCATCGAGTCGCACCCGCTAGTCAGTCATAATTTTGACTGTCTACATTGAATGTCGCAATCACAGTAGTAAGTCGGAATTGTCGGAAGGATATGAACATAGTTCATCTCTTGCTTCAACCAGTCAAAAACAAATATTGCTGCACTACTAAACCAGTTAAAAGTTATTTATTTAATCTAGGATAGTAGCCTACTTCATGGAAATATCCATATAAATATATACATTTTTTAATTAAAAACAATTTTTGTTTAAACATATTTAATTATTCAGAGACCATGCTGATGTATACCTCAGTTTTAGCTTCTGTGGTGCTGAATGACAGCTCACAGCTGACGGCTTTGAAAAGCTACCAGACCAAATTATGTATCCCTACGCCGAACCATATGATCTGCAAAAAACATGTCTTTAGCAGTTGTCACTTCTGACAGTCAACATTTAGGTATATACCTAACTGTTGACTGTCAGAAGTCGGCTGTGAACTGTCAGTCAGCACCAAAGAAGCCATGGGGCTACTGTATGTATGCTCTTTGCTTGTTTTTTGTTGACTTGGATCCTTAAACACATAGTGTAAAATGGATTTTGACAATTTACTTATTGAGTCTGTCAATAATTATCCACCTTTGTAAGACAGAAAAAAAAATAGTTGTATGAACTGTAACAGTCTAGTTTAGGCCTATTTATTTTTTGACTGCTTATGTTTGCTTAGTTCCTATTGGTTGAAATTACATGCTACACCATTTCATTGTAGAAAGTCCCTTTTACAGTAAAAAAACAATACGACATGACAACCGACACGTTAATCACAAGCATGTACGACTATGTAGACAAGCCTTAACCCAATGCCTATTAGTTTTGTTTATACAGTAGCTTAGTCCAACCATACGTTTCTGATAGGCTGAACGCAACTAGCCTGCATAAACACAAGAGATGGACAGTGTTGATCTCCTTCCGACAAGCAATTCCAACATGTGACTCCGCTTGTGTGGGCTATTGTAGACAGAAGATAACCCTTACTAGGAGTGTGATTGCAACACGCAGGCGGTAAACAGATTGTTGACTGGGTATTAGCCATTTTGGGGGCAATAAGAGGCTCTAAGCAATGAAGATGGAAATTTATTACAAATCGCAACCAATGTGTAGTAGATTTTGCTGCTTAACTACCAATTTCCTAAAAAGTAAAATTTTAAATAAATATAACCTATCCAGTGGCGATTTTAATGACAAATACAATAGGCTACATTAATTCTTAATTGACAAGGTTAACAAGGTCTACAAGATTCACAGTTCTTGTATTATATTTAAGAATCAGCTTTAAGTAATTTTAATTTAAATAAAGAGATTTTGGTTAAGCTATCTTCTTTACGAAAATTGGGACTTCTGTGTCCTTTTCTGTGACTCTGCAAAGATATACAGTCTTACCTTATTTCAGAAGCAAACGCTCCATTGTGGACTGGTATATTGGTGTTACCAGCATTCCACAGAGAAAATGAAGAAACACTAGACAGTTTACAACTATCTTCCTTGAATATCATAGTCATAACTTTTGATTACAACGCGGTCGAACTAAATTACGAGTTTACTTTCAACACAACACAAAATTAATAAAACTGAAGTCTTCACATGTCTGAAAAATATACAACAAAGAAATGACCTCTTTAAACACACGAAACTTTACCAGACCGGCGAAAAAGATGCACTTGTTTTCTAAGTTCAATTTGTGAACTTTAAACTGACCTTACCTTATCCTACAATAAGAAGCCAAAACCAATTTCAACTTGAGAAGGTATTCAACTTTATAACAATATCAAATTATTCATTCCTCTGAGATAGATAATGATTTCTTTTTGTGTTGAAGAGGTAGTCCATTTTCTTCCTCCCTTATGGCTTCTCTCATGAGTTCTCCGATTGGTTCTTATATAATTTCCCATCATGCAGTTTGGTTTCTCAATTAAAAAAACTATGTTTTCTAGGGAAATTTAAGAATTTATCCGCGTCAAATGTTCAAAATAGCTCAATCCATTAATTTGTTCACGTAGAAAACAAATGTGTAATTTCTCCTTTCTTGCTATTTTCCACATAATAGTCGAAAAATTCTATTTGCGTGAATGGCGTGCTATAGAATTATTATCAATATTTTCACAATTAATTAAAAACTGTTTTAAAAAAGTTTTTAATCCATTTATAAAATAAAGAATATTTTATAAGTTAATTTCGATACTTCACTTATATTGAATTATTAAGTTTATATTTCAAGGTCGTTTACTTATAAAATTTTAACAATTCAAATAAGGCATTAGGAACACAAAAGCTCATTGCCCCACTTGAAAAAGATATGCCACCTATCCCAATACTGGACTAATAATGTTCAGTGCACATCATTAAACCCTTTCTATTTGAGGTATAATCTAATAGTATTTTCCAATCTACATTTGGGTCTTCACAATGTTGTCTTCCCATTAGGCCGGGTCTATATGCATGCATAACGCATAACTGATTGTGAATTATGTACATTAAACAATTCGTAAGAAAAATACATCAGTTTATAGGCACCGTGTAAAGTGCAGACGATATTTGAATTCACGACACGAACGCGCAAGACGGCACCATTTTTAAGTTCTTGTAGGGAAAATCTGAGCGGCATCATGTTTACCGCGATCAAAAATTCGAAAATCCTAAAACATAGCTCACCGTTTCTCGTAAACTACTTGGACAATCACAGCAGGTTTTTTTTTCTTCAGAATTTGTTACAAAAACCTTAAAAGACATGAGGATATTATTAAAATTCCCATATTCTAGTTAGTTTGCTTTGAAAAAAGTCTTGAGATAGATGGGTAGTATAAGTGTACGAAATGATCCTCATGAACTGAATTTTATTTTTATTTATGGGCCAACAACCAAGAGTCATGGACTGGAATGTTTGTGGTCCAGTTTAGTAGATGAATGGGTTTCTTGTTACCATCGGTTCCTTTGAAGTTGATTAGTCAACATACACACATGAAATAACGCACTGATTTGAGCAAGTAGACATATTACTTACTTTCATGTGACTAAATTGGGACCGGACAGTGGAAACCTATGTATTTGATCTAGACTTTTAATTTCTTAGCACATCTAAAACTTAAGCTTGGTTTAGTTTTAGGGTATTCAACACATCAACCATTAAAATATAACATATTCAACATAAGTATGCATCCCTCACTAACACCTTAGGGCTCACATGGGACCTGCGAAAGACATATATTATAAAAACGTGAATTTAAAAATAATAAGGTCGAGAAGGCAGTAGATTGATATATGATCTTTAATTTTTTTACGAATAAAATAATGATGTTGATAGTACCAAGAAACGTCTCGGCTTATAGATTAAATAGTCCAGATGATCACGGAGAGGAGGAAGGGAGCTAACCCCAATATCCTCTACCCATCAAAGAAGTTACAAAACTATTTCTACTTGATACAACTACTGTATATACAAAAGGACCCAGACTAGGCAGTCAGCAGGATTATGTAGAGGGGGAGGTGGGGGAAGAGACTTGAGAATCGTTACCCAAGAAACAAAAGAAAGTTATTGCTAGCAATGAGAAGGCAGAACAGTACTAGGCTTTAAAATGCCCAACTGTCAGGTTTGATGGTAGCCAAGATAAGTAGTAAACCACAACTTACGTATGATTGGAACTTAAATAATAATACCTATCAATAACACAGTACACAAATAATAGTTTCTCTTTGCCAGCTTGGTTAATATATTATAATACTTGTTCAGTGCTTTGTGTCACCACTGTATTTATATAGTAGGAGTCTACAATTTAGTGCCAGTATAGTGAAATTTAGCAACTTAAACCATAACCTAAAAGGGAACAGGATAAGAATATTTATTTTGAAGGAATAAATTAAAATATTTCTCGAGGGAAACAAAAGATTCTCATTTTGTGTTGCACCTGTCTTGGTATCTATCCACGGCCCTTAGTCAACGTCAAGAAAGATATCTCACACCCTAGTCTGCCCGTTATTATCTACTCTTTAAATATACTACTATTACAATGAGTTGAATCAACTTCATTAAATATTATTTTCCCCATAAGTGTAACCACATTATCGTGAAAGAAGAGTGGAAAACCATTTAGGAAAATCAATCCTCCATGCAGCAGACCAAGATTCGAACCTTATCTCACCGTCATTGGGAGTTACGCTTTGGACTATTCGGCCACCGAAGCTGATATGAAAAATTGTGATGTATAATATGTATAAACTGCTAATAATATATGGCATATAGATTTTTTTTTAGCATCGTATCTTACTATCCAAGCGGGTTATACGCCGATGTACTAATTATGCTAAAACCCACCTCGGTGGTGCAGTTAGCAAACGCGCTGGTTTCGTGTTGAGCTAGACTGCCCAGGACGGGTAGCTCAAGGTTTGCATCTCGCTTGGGTGAACTGGGGTGATTTTTCCTAAATTGTTTTCCACTCTCCCTCACGCAAATACGGGTTCACTTAAACTATTTTCAACCTTCCCAATTCCTAGCCCATTAGCGTAATTAATACCTTAGCGTATAACCCGAACGGGTAGTAAGACGTGGTGCTAAGTATTATTATTAGTATTAATTAAGCTAAGGTGTTGGAGAGCAGTAAGGTTGCATTTAGAGGATTTGCACCCACATTTACGTGAAGGGTGAGTGGAAAACGATTTAGGTTAATAACCTCTTAGCACCCAACTGGGATCGAACCACAATCTCCCCGTCCTCGACAGTCCAGTTTATTGCGAGAGTAGTGCCTTAGACCATGCGGTCACTTAAACGGGTCCTGTAATTATAATAATTAGGTATTCTACGCACATGGATTGAAATAAATGGATGAATTTTAAAATAAAGTATTAAAATAGTTTTTTTCAATTCAGAAACGATAATAAATGCATAGCACTTACATATTTTTTATCCAATTCACAAGAACAGAACACTTATTTTTCTTTCGTCTGGTTGTAAGATAAAGTCGTTTTTTATTGCCTTTTCTTCGATCTCTTTTTACAGAAACGGCTTCCATTACAAAACACTTCTTATTCACACAACTAATTTAATAAAAATCAAAGTAGTCGAGTTGATATTTTTCCCACGAACATCTGTTAGTCACAGTGCAACGCTTGGCACCACTGCCTTGAGTTTTCAATGAGCGGTTCATCCTGTTCAACCTTACACCGATAGGTCGCAGCATACAGCAGCACAACAAATTTTTGAATGAAAATAAAACTGTACCACTTTATTTTAGTTTAGAACATTATGAATATTGAAAAATTAAAATATAATTATTCTCAATCATATTAACTTGGTTTATTCTTTGCCTGCAGATTTAAAAAAAAAACAAGAAAATACGAATATTTAAAAATCATTCAAACAAAGCTGCTTGAAAATATTTAACTTTTAATCGGAATGAAATTATATTTAACTATATAGAAATGTGTTTGATGTAATGTAAAGAAAACAGTTTTAGCCTAAGTCTTTCCACATTTAAATGACAAGCCCAGTTTACTTTATGGATTGTTTATTAAATTATTTTTAAAACTTAAATTTGAATTGTCTGGGTGAATATGAATAAGCCATAAACCATATAAGTGAATTGATCTTTACAGATGTGAAAATCTGATTCAAATGTTTTATAGTTTTCTTAATAATCGGGAACAGAGAAATCGCCTTAGAAACCGGTTGTACTCATCTGTCATGGTGATCCATCCTCCATCGATTCATGGGCGTACCAAGATTTTGGCCCGGGGGTGGGGCAAAACAAAAATTTCTTAAGCCGGGTCCCCCGTGCTTGTTTTGTCCTACACACTACACAAAGACAGCTACACGAAACATTAGGTGCTTTATACGTAGTCAAATAAATAAACATAAATATAAACATGCATTTATATAATTTAAATTGTTTAATTAGACATCTATTTTAAAAGTAATTTTTCGAGGATCTTCAGCAAAACGGTTTATGACGTCTCCGTGAAAGATTGCCATACTGTTTACAAGTTTTTTTATGTACACTGAGCATACAAAGCCCATTTAACCTGTCTTCGATCATTGTTGATCTCAGCCATGTTTTTACGCGTCTGAGTGTACTGAATGATCTTTGAATTGTAGCCGTGGAATAAGGCATTGCCAGTAAAATTTCTAGGGCTGTTTTCACCTTTGGATAAAAGGATTCTGCTTGTTGGATTAATTCTGTTATCTCCAAAGTTTCAAAGTTCTCCTGCTTGTTTATCCAAAAAGTGTGCCACAGTTCGGCTTCTGATGTGATCCCTTCTAATTCAAAAAATTTGGATACTTCCTCCAAAGAGTTTTTAAATTTTAGATTTGTTGTTTTTATTATCTGAGAGCGAACGCTGGTGATTAATCTTTGTCGAACCTCGCCTCTAATGAGGATGATAACGAATCCAAATAGAGCACGTATAGCGAGCGACGAAAATACTAGCTTAACGAACTAGCTGGATGATTTGCCCTATATTGTTGGTGGCTTGCTGTCCCTGGAAGACGCAGCTCTAGGTTCAAAGCCTTAGCAATTTCATTAGCTGATTTTAATAATTCTTCACTCCCTTCTTCGGCAGAACGCCTGTGTTCTCCAACTGCAGTTGTTATGGCACGCAGCGCGGTTTTTTCAAAAGTTAACGCATAATATATTGTAAAGTAAGTCATAACGTGACTGTAACATAACTTTTATCGACAACAGTAGGTATAGGCATACAAAATCGGGGGGGGGGGAGCTGCCCTCCCCTGCCCCCCCTGGGTACGCCCATGCATCCACTTAACCTAAATTGTCATTTGAACGTAAGACTTCTGTAACCTCTTTTCCTCCTTCAGGACTAAAGCAGGCATACAATAGACATACATAGAATAATAAGGATAAGATATTTGCAGAGGAGCTGAAAGGACATCCCAAAAAAACATATATTACGAGATAATATATGCAATCATGGTATCTCCAACCCACTCAGCCAAAACGTAACTGAAAATAAGGTACTCTCCAGGAGAGATGAACTTTGGTTAGAAACTTAATATAGTAGACAAAAACATGGTTTGATAACGGGATATAAAATAGATTTTTTGGGCCTTTCTTTACCCAACTTAAAGTCAGTCTCGACAATCTCCAAGGGATTTGTTAAAAAACAATATTTTACTTGTCTTATCGACTCACAATACTTAAACCCCTTATTTTATATCATATCAAGACCATAGAAAATTTGTTCAACTTACAAAACTTTATAATTACAACAATTTGAATGTGCCAAAAATATTAAATGTTAAATCTCTTAAACATTTCATAAGTCTCCAAAAACAAAAGATTCTTATTTAAATATTCTAAATATTCATAATTACAATAATTTGTATATGCCAAAAATATTAAATGTTAGATCTCATTAATATTTCATAAGTCTCCAAAACTTCATAATAACGAGTAATGATTCTCATTTAAATATTCTAAATGTTCGTCCAACTTCATAATTACTATAATCTGTATATGCCAAAAACATTAAATGTTAAATCACATAAATATTCATAAGTCTCCAAAACTTCATAATAACAACAAGTAAAGATTCTCCTTTAAATATTCTAAATATTTGTTCAAACTTCATAACTATACTAATTTGTAGACGCCTAAATGTTTGTTAAATCTCAACAACTCCATAATGACAATAAGTAAAGATTCTTCTTTAAATATTCTAAATCTGTTAAATTTTTCTTAAATATTTCCACATAACAAATGAGTGAATCTTTAAATACACAAAATAAAAAAAAAGAATTTTAAAGTGTTAAAGTTCAATCCATAAAGTCGAAAAGGAATTTTGTAGTATAAAGGCCGAATAATAATTTTGAATCTTACATTTTAATGTGCGGCACCTAGATGCGCCTCGGATGATTATCCCGCCAAGAGTGGCTTGATTGCAGATCTACCAGCCGTATTTATTTGCTAACTAAGCTCAAAAAGGGGGGGTGGTAGGGGACACACATAAGGGATCGAAAGACAATAAACAATAGGGGAGGGGTAACAGATCACTGAACATATGTGGGCAGAACACCTAGGCCATTCTAGAAGCTGTGGCGCGCGCAGCACTGTAGCACCAATGACGTCACACATTATCACTATTCCCGACATCCTTTGCAAAAGTCCGGTCAATGTGCCTTCAGCCAGAGATTATTGAGATTGTTGACGACCAGGTTAAAGGTCTTCCGTGAAACAGCCCGCTCCTAGCGAGTGGCAGTAGTACTAATTGAGCGAGAAATCTAGCGGCTGACCTTTAAACTACATATGTAAGAGCCCTCTATTAGCTAGACTATAAACTAGATTTGTTACTAGCGTACTAGCGGAGCAATATTTAACTACTGCTACACTGAATTTTTTTTTTTTTTGTTTTCTGGGAGGAATGAGTGTCTGAAATGTTTTTTCCCTGCCAAAATTCTACTATAGGTAGTATTTTGGTAGGGAAAAAGGCCTCTCAGATTTTCATTCCTCTCAGAAACAGGATATACTCACTTTGGTAAAGTTTAATGATTGTCTTATCACCAGGAATCTTTAAAAAACACGATTGAAAATGTATTATAACTCCAGGAATGAAAAGTGAAAACTTTCCATTCTTGAACTAAAAATATATACATGTCCAAGAATAAAATTTTTTTATAAACCTTATCTTTTATTTCAAAAGTTATAATAACTTTTCAAATAGGGTTCAAACTTCTCTGATGTAACAATTCATGATTCTCCATAAATAGCTTAGTTAAATAGGCATTACAATTTCAATGAATGACCAAAGTACAAGTGATCAAAAATGAAAAACAAACACTTATGAATAAAAAAATATTTTTTAATATCAAATAAAATATAGTCATACATATAAATCTTGACCTATAATCTGGTGTAGAAAGAAATATTTATTTACAATACTGTTTTATGAATTAAACTGATGATACATTTTTTTAAACATATAAGAAAAGAAAATGGAAATAAAAAATACAAAGCATGAGATTTTGTCCAATTGATTGCGAACAATTACATTAAAGTGAACCTATATGTTAAAACACTTGATATATTGAGTAAACTAATGCAACTTCAAACCAGCTTTAATAGTAAAAAAGTCAAGAGTCCAGCAACATTAGTAAACCAACATGAAGAATGCAGGTTACACGGAACTGATTACAGGATGGCATCCGACTCAAACGTTTATGAAACCTTTAAGAGAAAGAGAAAATTGTTATTTTTATACAAACCAATACTAAAACAAACTCTACAAATTTGGAGCCAAGTTACTAAAAATATTTACACACAAACCAAAATAGTTAATGTTGTGCTATAAGCTTAACTTAAGATGACTTGCCACATTGACAAAGATTTAAATATATTTTTTTGTTCACTGTTTGGGCTCAATTTGTGCCCTAACATGAATATACCCATATGCTAAGACTCTATATGAAAAAAAAAACCTTGAGTTCAAATTGTTGTGAGAAACTAGGAGTATGCGAAGCTTTGACTTGGCATCGAAACAAACATCAGCTTCAACTTCGCTTCGTCAATAAAAATATTTATGACTATATTACTTCATTTATTTTCAACTATGATAATTCTGAGCTGTTTATATATTACAAATATTCATATGGAAAAAACTGAAGTAATTGAATTATAAGCTGTGATAGTATCTTGATTTGTCAGATTAACACAAAATATTACAGTGGTGCAAAATAACATCCAAGTAATTTTAGTGCATTAGGTTTTATATAACTACAATATAATATTTTTCCAAGCATAAAACAACTAAAAGAAAATATTTGAACTTTGATAATTTTTCATGTATTTGGTTCGAGTTCACTTCAAATTGGAAAAGTGGACTGTGCACACCCCTATGAGACATTTTTTTTCTTCTTTCTATAACATAATTAAGTTCCTACATAAGCGCACGACCATGGTTCAACTTTGTATAAAATGCGCAGTAGAGTGGTGAAAAGACAATATGAAGATTCTCAAAGTCTTTATCTAATTAACATTAAAATGTTCAACTGTGTCAAGATTCACAAGGTAAAAAAATGTTAGTTTGATTATTTTAAATAAAAGTTGTGTATATTTTTAGTGAATAAGTAATTTTTTTTTTAGAAATTTGATAAAATTTTCTGACATTTCCTTTGAATATGTGGTGGACTCGCTAGAACTCAAGGTGGCCCACCATATTACTCTTTCGAATGCCCAGTTTTTCCGCATGTTCTAGTGCGTACTAGTTACTAAATAATGGACAACTACTTAGACCTGAATGGAATGGGCCAGTTTCATATGCAGCACTGGCCCATTCCATTAGAGTTAAGGTAGGTGTTGCCTTGTATTTATTATCTGGTTACACTTATGGTGTACTAAGTCTATTAAACTGGCCCTACAAGGCTACAGGTATAAGAATAATTCCCTCTGTGTTTGAACAGGCTTGGGACTGTCTTATGGCCACATTACATGTGTTCTATGTGGACCTTAAGGTTTTGATAACAAAACGTTATTAGTAGATGTGTGCAAGAGGTATTTATTTGACTGAGATCATTAAATGATATGAAAATGTTACGAATTGTGTAACCAGCAATATTTTTGTTAAAAAATATATACAAACTTGTACTTAACAAAAATATTTCATAATTTGTATTAATATTATTATTATATATAATTTAGTAATTGATTAATGGCTTGGAAATATATGTGTGGAAACACTATTATAATTAGGAATAGGACCCTATAATCCTTAAGGAGATTCTAGGATTTTAGAAAATATTAGATTTGAAACACAAACCCTATATATATTCAATTATTCATTTGAAATTTGTTTGAACCTCAAATACTGCCTATTGGTGGTCCAGAACCAACATAATTCTAGAAAAACTAAACCAGGGATCAGATCAGTAATTTAACACATTAATTTTTGTATGAATGTTATAAGGAATGGATAAGAAAATATGTTTACATTTATTTACAGTTACTATTTTCTAAAATTTCCAATTTCTATTATATTTTTATTTTCACTGAGGTTTATAATTTTACCCAAGATTCAGATTGGAAAAATAGTGGAGTTGACACTAATTTAAAAATAATGTAATTTAATTTATAAGGAAGGAAGCCAAGCCGAAATAAAGTTATGCTAAGTCTTGATAGAAACAAATGTTATTTATTTTATAGACATTTGTTTCTATCAAGGCCCCTTCCCAACCAATTAAATTACATTATTGCACAGTGTTTCCATATTGGTTTTTCTAAGATCTTTGTAAACGGATAATTAGATATTAAAAAGTTATATGCGCACACCTAGTCAATACCAAAAAGTCCTCAAAGAACTAATTAACTCATTAAATTCACAAATAGAATCAATATAAATTTTTTTAGTACACTGTCTTACTACCTGTTCAGGTTATGCAATATATGCAACTTGGCACAGCACAGGGTCATACTACCTGTTAGAGCTATAGCAAATGGGTTATGGATGAGGTAGGTGTAATTAATAGGAAGTGCACCCACATTTGCATGAAGAGTGTGAAAACCTTTAGGAAAAACCACTCTCAGTTCACCTGACCGGGATTGAACCCTGATCGCCACGTTCTCAGAAGTCTAGTCTAACATGAGTTTAGCGCGTTAGACCGTGCGGCCACAGAGATGGGTGAGGGCATGTAATTGCATCTGCCTGGGAAGATTGTAAAACTGCATTGAAAAGAGACAGATATTATTTGATTATGGGGTGGGGATGAGGAAGATTTGAATCCTGACCGATGTGTCACTAGCAAACTAAACTAAATGAGCCAGAAATTTGGACTGTAAGCATACCGACGTGGGTACAAAGGAGTTGAAAAATAAAAATAAAACGTACCCGGCACTCGAACTGAAACAGAAACTATATAATTAAACATTGACTACCATTAAATTTAAAAGGAATATAAACACTGCATGTCAGTAAATATAGCATTCTCACTACATTTCAATAAACACATTCCATGTGACTTCGAGTATTATCAAGACATACAGTACATGTAAATAATAAGCATCGCCATTACATTTCAATAAACACATTCCATGTGACTTCGAATATTATCAAGACATACAGTACATCTAAATAATAAGCATCGCCACTACATTTCAATAAACATATTCCACGTGACTTCGAATATTATCAAGACATACAGTACATGTAAATAATAAGCATCGCCACTACATTTCAATAAACATATTCCACGTGACTTCGAATATTATCAAGACATACAGTACATGTAAATAATAAGCATCGCCACTACATTTCAATAAACATATTCCACGTGACTTCGAATATTATCAAGACATACAGTACATGTAAATAATAAGCATCGCCACTACATTTCAATAAACACATTCCACGTGACTTCGAGTATTATCAAGACATACAGTACATGTAAATAATAAGCATCGCCACTACATTTCAATAAACATATTCCACGTGACTTCGAATATTATCAAGACATACAGTACATGTAAATAATAAGCATCGCCACTACATTTCAATAAACACATTCCACGTGACTTCGAATATTATCAAGACATACAGTACATGTAAATAATAAGCATCGCCACTACATTTCAATAAACACATTCCACGTGACTTCGAATATTATCAAGACATACAGTACATGTAAATAATAAGCATCGCCATTACATTTCAATAAACACATTCCATGTGACTTCGAATATTATCAAGACATACAGTACATGTAAATAATAAGCATCGCCACTACATTTCAATAAACACATTCCACGTGACTTCGAGTATTATCAAGACATACAGTACATGTAAATAATAAGCATCGCCACTACATTTCAATAAACACATTCCACGTGACTTCGAATATTATCAAGACATACAGTACATGTAAATAATAAGCATCGCCACTACATTTCAATAAACATATTCCACGTGACTTCGAATATTATCAAGACATACAGTACATGTAAATAATAAGCATCGCCACTACATTTCAATAAACATATTCCACGTGACTTCGAATATTATCAAGACATACAGTACATGTAAATAATAAGCATAAAATATATTATATGCAAAACCAGAACTCAAATCACATTTGAGATCCTAGAATGTTTCAAGTCAAAGATCCTTAATTTGTTTATTGACTGTTTTTTTTCAACATATTATAATTTAAATAGGCCTATGATTAAAAATAACAACCTTATCTTAGCTTCATTTTAATAGTATTTATTATTTTACTATTTAATGTCATAAATATATCTGGGGTGATAGCCCAAACCATCTTTCACTATGAGCCCTTGATTTATTTCACGCCCACCTTAAGTAGGCTTTCTATCCACATTATCAGGACCTAATTAGTATTAAAAAAATTCTATGATTAAAAGTGTCCGTAGGCTACATAGCAGGAAATGTACTAGGATTTGTATGAAGAGAGGCTCAAAGATAACCTGTAAAGTTATTACTATATTCTTACCTGTTTTCCTGTTTTGGAAATCTAAAAAAAGAAAGCTTATGATTTTTCCAAGCTCTGCTAGGACATCCTGGAACCTGGCATAGACATTTGTTCACCATCTTCTGAAAATACAAGTGAAACATCTTAAATGTATAAGTAATGATGATATTTTTGAATGAATGTGTACATGTAAAACTTCAATAAAAGTCATGGCTTTGTCATTTGTAAGAAAGACTAGTCTTACTCTATTTTTAAAATAAATTTTTTGTACATGCACATTGAGTAATAGTATCCAATAATTACTCGCCCTCAGATGACCTGGTGGTCTAGAGGTAAGGTTTCAGACTTCTGTGCTGAGTGTCCGGGGTTCAATCCTCGATCCCGGCACAGATTTATCTGATTGCCAAACCCTTCCTTCACCTCTGACAAGACGTGTATTAATCACAACTTGTGGATGTGAGAAATGCCAGGCCTCTACCGTGGTTCGGATTCCACGTTAAACTGGAGGTCCTCCATTTCATCTCACAAACACCCTACCATTACACATTAGCGTAAGTGCGTATAACCCAAACGGGTAGTCATACGCGGTGCTCATAATAATACTCGCCCTCGGTGGTTGTACAGTCTAATATAATAGTATCCCCATTCTTTTTAATGTTAATATAATCTCAGATGCATTAATTAAAATAAATAACACACCTAGCCTACCATCGTTAATTTGTTACCGGTACCATACCTAAGTTCCTGAATGGTTACAAACTACTGCAAGAATTTAGGCCTACTATTGTTATTATAATAAATTGCTACTTTTTGAACATATTTAAAATGATACTTAACTAATTATTAAAACTAATATCAATGTACACAATCTATGGGCCTATAAATTGCTTCTAATATTCCCGTAAGTTAATATCTACATAATTATATTTTACCACAAAAAGTAGACTTTATTTTTATTGAAGCCAATCCAGATCTTAATAGGCATAAGTTATGAAAGCCTAAATAATCAAATGATTTTTGGTTGTTTTTAGATTAGGCACTGTAGGCCTAGGCATTATAGAACTCTTAGCTCATTCAAAGTTAGTAAAACAAGTTTAGACGACCACAATATGTTTTTCGCTGCCTCAATTGGAAACTTGGGGGCTAACTGCCTATTGCTTTATCAAAATGTATTGAATATTGTATATTTAACTAGTTATATTCTGTAAATTAGGTCTTCAGAATAAAAGAAAAGTAAAATTTAATTAGTTTTGAATGAGATGAAAATTAATTTAATAGGCCAAAGAAGAAAACGCAACTAAAGTACCTAATGTACATATATTTAATATAAGTAAAAATCACTCATTCTTAAACTTAAATTTCAATTTTTTTAAAATTAATGAGCACGCCTTCTAGCACGTGTTCGTGATGGCATCTCGAATGTTAAATACCGACGCGGTTTTTTAGTTAAAGGTCTTAAAGACTTATTTCTTTAAATAATAATAATTAATCAATACACTTACGACAGTTTTGAAGATTCTCTAGTTTATTTCAATAAATGATATTTAAATTTAATTGGGATCACTTAAACACTTGCACAAAATAGACAGCTTTAGTCCGAAGACTAGTTTGACCAAAAGCAAAAATTTAAAACACACTATATTAAAAATGTTTAAACATGAAATACTAATGTTAATTTTAAAAAAAATACCAAATAAAATGTAATATATTTAATTGTTCAAATATAAAAATTGTTTAGTTATTTAAAATACTTTTAAAATTATTTAAGCACTTGTTTAGTTGTTGGGACAGTATGTAGTTGTTGGCTACATGTTTTTAGTTATATTTTATGTGGCACGATCTAGCGAGTGGCAGTAGTACTATTACTTTATTTTTATAAAACTTTAACGGGACGGAAGTGTTTATGTTTGTCAACACCCCCTGCCTTCAGCTTTAGTGCCATTAGTTTAACCAGCAAGTGCGCGATAGTTGGTTGTTGCTCAGAGAGAGAGAGAGCGGCGTACACAATAGAGAATGGGGTACCGGTGAGTATCTTGGGTCTCTTATATGGTAGTGGGGGTTTATTGCTTGGGTTAATCTTGCGTCTAGCGTTATTTAAACGTTGTAGCTTTTATAAACGCGACACTTCTACACAAAGTATGTCATTCAAACAAATGTAATACAGTTTTTGGCTAACTTGTTTCATTATAGTTCGAACTTTCAACATAATATGGTTTCTGAAAGCAATATACAAGATATGAGCCAACTTAAAAAAAAGAAGGTAATATAATAATACTTTCTACAAGCTTATAATCTAAGTGATAGGTTGAATGTATGAAAACTACAAAATTTTTGTCATTCAAACAAATAAAATCAAGTTTTAAGATACCTTATTCTGTATTCATTATATTTATCGAACTTTCATTATAATAGCCTATGATTTCTGAAACCAATATACCCGATAGTAACCAACTTTAAATATAAGTGTAGTCCTGGCAGACTGTAAAAAACATTGATGATAACTACATATTTAAATTTGTTAAAGATTTTATCCATATTTGTACAGTATTACCTGTAAAACTAAATTGTATATCCTTCAATGTAAATTTTTCTTCAGGAAAGTGTGATATAATACTTCACTATTTTCAAACAATAACACTTTTATTCATTAGAGACATTTTTTCACATAAGAACATTGAAATAAACTGTTAAATCTGTCCCCCAAAGTGTAGCAGACGATAAACTTGAGCGTCACGCTTTTGTCCTTGATAATGCGTATGTGTATATCCATCCATTTATATTATAGAGATCAATGACCCAACATAACATCAAATAATAATATCTTTCCTGATAGAGATCAACTTCAAAATTCTTTACACTAGTTTACAATATTTTCATCGCCAAATGTATTTATATTACTAATCTCTGATCACGTGTTAACTGTGTTTACTTATTTAAGTATTTTACATTGGGATAATGATTTAAATTGATATATTTTACATTTTGTGATTTCTGAACTTAAAAAAAAAGTTGTGATAAGATGCTTAGCGTTTAAAATTGTTTTGACGTTGTAATTTCATGAGCAAATATGTTGTCATATATAATTTAGCCCTACTTAGTTGGCCTCTTCACAATACCCTGGCAGTAGACTAATTAGGCGAGTATTATTTATTAACTTTTTCTCTGGAATAAAAAGTAATAGTTTCACATTTAATCCATATACAAAGGTTCCAGTAGATACAAAACTATCCATTTTTTTCCCCTAGTAATTTTGTTTCAACAATAATTTTAATACATTAAATCGGTCCCCATTTAACCAACTTTTAAGCCAATTAAAGTACTTTAATTTATATTTAACCATTTAGGTTATTATTTCTTCCACACATTGTTCATCCATGACAACTTTTCAGAAACTAAATTAAATTTATTTTAACAACTTAACCAAAGCTTTAATTATTTTAGACATAGAAGGTTGGGTTTTGATAATTTGGGATAGGTTGTAAATAAAATTTATTATATACATAGGCCTACCAATAAATAAGTTATATTTATATAATGTGCTTTTTTCGTGTTAAAGTAGGGTAGTTTATTAAAAAGCGCTGAATGTGAATTGGGTTTAATCTCTTTTAGGGAACTGATATTATAAGATTTTTGGTAAAATTTTTCTTACTGTATAATTAATTTGTTATATTGTGTCAAACCTCATTTTCACACTTATGTGTTGAATGAACTAATTCGTCTAATACATTAAACCAATGAGCGTTAAAAATATATATATTTAGTAGAGTCCCGATTATTTGACCTTTGATTATCCAACATTATGTTTTAGCTAACATATCCATATAACGTGCTATTGATGTCATGTTATTAATATGCTGGCGTAACTTTCCCTCAAGAAAGAGAAGCAAAGTTGGGAAACAAACTTAAGTTAAATCAATAATTTTTCAACAGTGACTTTTGCATTTTGCGTCTACTATAGGCCCATTACTATATTTAAAGATGCATTGAATTATTTTAAAAATTCATTCTGTTTAGTCTACATGAATACATTAAGCCCACTAGTTTTGTAATTTATTCTATAATTTAAGCTAAAGACTTATTACTAATAAACCTTATTTCATATTAAATCTGCACTTCCATTTTTTTTTTCAATGCATCTTACTACCTGTTAAGGTTAGCCTAGATACACTTATATGATAATTACTCTAATCGGGTAAGGATTAAAAAGGAAGCCATTTTAGAGTTAATATAGTTACATTTGCGTGGAAGTACCACCCTCAGCAGACCTGACCGGTATTAAAACCCTAATTTCCACGTCGTGAGCATGCCACTCCCAACATGAGAGTGATGGATTAGGCCTAAAAGGCAAAGCTATTATATTTGTTAGTTACAGTTATAACCGTATTTAGATATTATATTCTATAAATTGAGATATGGTACCTGGACACGAGATCGGTTCCCATGCTCAGATGTTATATCTCAATTTACAGCTGTTAACAGCTGTTTGAAATTGGTACGTACAGCTCTCTTAATCAGATGACTAGCACACCATTAGTCCTCTAAATCAGCTGTGACTAAAAAGCGGTTTGACACGGTCTTATGCTAGAAGTGTTGTTAGGAATGCATCACACACATGCCGAATATGCTGATATTGTGTTTGTTTACGGTTTTTATAATGGAAGCGCCATTGCTGCTTGAAGATAATATTGTCAACGATTTCCTAACCACACAGTATTGTTTTTTTTTTTTTAGCACCGCGTCTTACTACCCGTTCGGGTTATACGCTTAAGTACTAATTACACTAATGGATTAGGAATTGGGAAGGTTGAATTTAGAGGAAGTGAACCCGCATTTGCGTGGAGGGAGAGTGGAAAACCATTTAGGAAAAACCACCCCCAGTTCACCCGACGAGATTCGAACCTCGATCTCCCGTCCTCAGTGGTCTGACTCAACACGACTGGCGCGTTAGCCAACTACGCCACCGAGGCGGGTCACAGTATTGTTACCTAGAATGTTTACAACAGTGTGTGAGACTGGTACAGTCCCAGTTCTCTTATTACTTCTGAATGTGCAAATGTGTGGTTGAAGTAGAGTACATTTTTCGATCAGTAGAATGCAGTCTTCCTACAAGCACACAGCAAATTTCTACACGTAGTGTTGTTCCACATAGATACAAGAGTGTGGCAAACATATCACGTCAGCACGGCTTGTATCCATTTTACATTCAGCGGGTGCAAACCTTTCAACCAGAAAATGGAGGCATTAGATTGGAATTTTGCTGGCACCAGTTTCATGGTGTCGGGTGTACAAATCAGAAGCATTTATTAACCATTCATGTTCTATATTTTAAATACTTTACACAAAATAGAACAATTTTGCACATGCAATATATTATTTAGGAAACTTTTATTTACATCATGAATACATATAATTAAAAAAAACTTTCATAAACTTTTTTTTTTAATTAATAAGTTTGGTGTCGGGTGTAAAATACACAGCGCTGGCAAATAAACATTTCCAATTATCTGAATTATCTGTGAATTGTGAAGACTTATAACTTTTTTTGACATAGCATATCAAATATAATACAATGAGAGACACTTCATTAAAAAGTATCAAATCTACACTAATAAAATAAAAGTCTGTGTTGGGTGTAAAACAGTAGTGTCGGGCGTAATTTTTCTAAAAGTATACACCCGGCACCAAATTTTTACACCCAAAACTTTGTATTACACCAAACCTTTTATAAGACTTTGCATCATATTTTATTTTAATGATGTATTTTAATAATGGCTTGATGGTTTTATGTAGGCCTATCTTAACTGCAACTTTTAGGCCTATGCGACAATTACATTTTTTCAGAAAATAAAAACTGTCCTTTAGTTCCTGCAACGACAGTTAGTTTGACTTTTATTAATGACATTTTCAATTTTATATAATATTTTATCTTCCTGTTGTGGCCATTTATAATATGATCCAGTTTTTGACAAGTGCAAGACATTTACTTCAAGGTCATTGTTATCTATAACCTTAGTCACGTCACCTGGAAATTTGTCCTCTTCATGTTTAACAACCACCCACCCACTTGTCTACTCAAATAAATAATCTTTGGGGCTTGTTATTTTGATTTTTTATTTCATTTTCACTTTCAGAATTTTCTAATTCACTTAACTCTTCTGTCAGTTTAAGTTTCACTTTAGTAAATGACTTGGAGCACTCATAAAATCTAGTTATGGCCTTGTGGTCTAACATGGTTTATAGACTAGCAGTTTGGTACAGGGCTGAGATTTTCCCACAGCTTCCTGAGGTAACTTGTGTTCTCTATTTCCTTCTTATTAATTAATTTTATGTGCAGTTTGGGGTTTCTAGTTTGTGCTATGGACCAAATTCCTCTGCATTTGAAACATTTTCTTTTTTCGACCGTACTTGATGCCAAACTGACCTTTTTTTATAGTTCCTCGAATACCATCAACAACACCCTTGCAATTTGTAATCCATATTTATTCTGAAAATGTTCTAAGTTTGCAAACAAGAACCCCTGCTTGAATTGGGAGCTGGCTTCATCTGAAAAAACTGCAACTTCTATAGAATCATATTTACCTTTGAAGTAACATAGAATATAGTCCATGCATTTGTAAACACTAGTTTTTGTGTGATCAAGACAATCTGATACAATCACAATTCCTTCATTAACATCTGTATTGATCCTTGCATAGTTTATGAATACAGAAGCTTGGTTGTGACACCAATGAGCAGAATGAATTTCTTTTTGTTGCAAGAGGCTTGCATTTTCTGAAAAATCTACTTGTATTAGAATTTTTTGGCCATTGATTTCTCTCTTCAGCTTGTCAAAGTATGTTGCTTGATTTCACTTGATGTATGTATGTATAAGAAATGTTTTCAGCTGTGACTTTAACTCATTAAAACATTCAAATATTGTACTAATAATCTCTACCTTCTCTACATGGTTGTCTGTCTTCTGCCGTTGATGATATTTCAATAATGTTTCTTTATGATCAAAATTTGGAGTAAAATGATTTAGCCTATCCTCGTACGTAGAGCGTGTCTGTGACATACACTCTTTGTATAAACTATCACACACTATCTGTTTTATAAAACCATCAAATTCAACTTTCAACTCTGTGTATTCATTTAGAGCAATCAGCAATAAATTGACATTTTCATTATACGAACATACACATATATTATGAGGCATTTTATCAAATAGTTTGCAGTGCTTTGGGTGTAGCATTGAGAATTTTGTAAGGCCTATTTTGATTTCTGGATACTCAGTACTAATTGCTTCTGACAAAGACAGCAACATGTAACAAGCCTGCACTATATATTTTTTATTCTCGCCAGTATTGGGATCCTTTTCCCGGTAAATTATTCGGTCTTTAAGTCCTGAGGCTTGCCAAGAAATTTCATTTGAATTTTAAAATGCATTGACCACATCATCTATAGGCCTACTTTCATCTAGTAGGGTGCTTCTAATTTTGTGGGCTGGAGTAAAATGTAGTCCAACATCTTTGGCCAAAAACTTAATCACTGCTTTCCTTTTCTTGGAGAAATTAGGTAACTGATTCTGTGCCCTTTTAATGGCCTGAAACAAAATATTTCAATTTGTCCTCAATACAGTTCTCTAAAAGTATTTTCATTGCCATGGTGTCGGGTGTAAACATTTCTATAAACTTAAGTTAAAGACATATAAGAAATAAATAATAATTAATAAAACTCTGATTATGATATATATACTGTTAACTTAACCATTATAATACCTATTTTAAAACTTTGACCACCCTAAATTATTTCAAACTCAAGTTATTAGAACTTCTCAACACCTGTTACAAACCACAAAATATTTTCAAATTAAACTTTATTAATATCTAATAAAATGTTTAAATTATTTTATAATATAATGTATATTCATAATCTAGAGAGCCTAAGCTTTAATTTAATATAAAATACGATGGGGTTCAGGCAATTCGTGAAATTGGTGAAAAGTTTGACATTTTTGTGAAACTGCCCGGTGGGTAAATGCTAATAATTGATTAATTCTACTATTACTGTTTAGTGATGAAGCTACTCTAACCAATGACAGTATCAACATTACCTGAAACTTGCAACAATTGGTAGTTCGACGAAAATCCACATGCCACTGTAGAAACAAATTTTCAATGTCTCCAGACCTCACTGAGATTATGATTTGAGGGGATGGATGAAAAACGAAGTATATAAAGAAAAGGTAAATAAAAGTGATGAATTGCTTGCTCGCATTAGTACGGATAGTGCTGCCCTAGTAAAAGAATGCCAAGATGATCTCAGAAGAACAGAATGTACTTTTACCATGAGAGTTGCAAAGTACATTGAGGTTGGCCACCGGATTTTCAATCATTTGTTGTGAACTGTAAACTACTTGTGTTTTATATTATCATTCAAACAGTCAATAAACACAAGCAAGTCATCTAACTAGCTTTAATACCTAATAATGGATTTTTATGCACCAGTTTCAAACATCTATATCCCTGCACCCATTAAGAACTGGACACATGTTTATATGAACGTTTGACTCGGAATAAATAATACTACTACAACCGCTCATAATATTTACTATTCCTCTTGAAATACTTGGGGTGTGTGTGTATGTGTGTGTGTGTGTGTGTGTGTGAGGCATATATATATATATTTAAAATTCCAACTAATTACCTGTTTGGGCTATAGGCTACATATACCTAGGTGTAGGCCTACTAAAGTTATTATAAGTTATTACAGTCAGGTATGCAAAAGGGAAAAATAAAAAGACATGTTCTCTCAATGGCATGGAGGGAAAAAAGAAAACCATTTAGGAAATAAAACACCCTCAGTACAACCAACCAGGATTTGAACCCTGATCTTCCAGTCCACTCCAACACGAGAGTGACACCTTAAACCATTTGACCACCAATGCAGGTAGCTCTTTATTAAAATGCCAAGTATGTATACACTTGATAATTTTTATCAAGCCCAATTTTCTGTTGTCGTTCCTCTTAGGTACCTACAGGTAAATAAATAAGTTTTCCCTCTTATTTAAGGGTGATATTACACTATCATATTTATTTTATGAAATAAAATATGTATCTTGGTTTAAAAATGTGTTATTGTTTTACATTTCAGAATAACAATCACTAATTAATGATATAATGGAGGAATGCCAGGCCTCTACCGTGGTTCGGATTCCACGTTAAACTGTAGGTCCTCCATTTCATCTCACAATCACCCTACCATTGCACATTAGCGTAAGTGCGTATAACCCGAACGGGTAGTAAGACGCGGTGCTAATAATAATAATAATAATGATATAATGAGAGAATAACATTAAAAAACTGATTAATAAATCATGATTGCAACATCTCTATGACAACAAAACATACTGTTAGCAAAATGAAATCAGTTGTGAGTTTTTAGGCCTACATTCTCCCATCTTGAAAGTAATCAGGCTCAGCATAATTACTTTAAGCTTCGACTATGGAGAATTGTCTGGATGGGGGGGGGGGGGGGGGCACATTTCAATTAATTTAAATTAGTTGAATGATGACACAGGTAATTGAACCTGGAACCTTTGGCTTAACCCACTGATGCTCTACCATTGAGCTATCCAGGATTTGTCTCATGCTCAAGGTCATTCTTCACTAGTGGCTGAGTCTATGATGGATGTGCGAAATCATCAGCTAGAGTACATTTACCACCCAAATTTATTAGGATGACACACAGTGGGCCGGAATCCCTAAAAGTGACCAAAATATGAAGGCATCCTTCGATTAATATGGAAATTGGTATACTGAGGTTTTTGAGGTTGCCGGTCACGAATCTGAAGTCACAATTAAAGAAAAAAACTGGTGGATCAAATATAGTGGACGCGAAAGTAAAAACACTATCAAATTTAATCGAAACTTGGTGTATGAGGGTTTTTGAGATAGCTGATTATGAATCTGAAGCCCAAATTACAAAAAAAAAAAAAAACAAACCCCAAAATGGTGGGATCAATATGGTGGACATGAAAGTAAAAAAAATATCAAATTTAATCAAAACTTGATTCAATGGGTTTTTTTTAAGTCGCTGATTACAAATCTGAAGTCAAAATTCCAAAAAAATATAAAGTTAAAAATAAAAAGTCACTAGATACATTATAATAGTTTACAATAAACTTAGAGTTAAATCACTCATCATCATTATCTTCAAAATCATATCTGTCAGAATTATCTGTATCATCAATTGTTGGCACTGTTATATGTTATATCAAGAGTTCTACTGCCTCAGGTGCTAGAGATAATAATTTTATCTGCTGCAATTTCCTCATATTTGAGATATAAAGGTCTGATGTCACGAAGAGCTTTAAGAAAACATCTTGCATCCTGTTAACAAGTGAATTCCTCTGCGTAAAATTCTCACGAGCCCTTTTTATTATTTTATTTGTCACTACTTGAGCGTCTTCAGACATTTGCCCGATAGGTGATATTGCCGCAGAAATTATAAGTTCTCCATGAATTAAAATTTTATGGATTGAAGTGGGCATCTAATACCATGGATACGATTCGACGAACTTTCTAGCTATATCCAAAGTAGATATTTTAAATTGTTGAGTAGATCTTTCATGCCCACTTGAAAGTGCATTCAGTATACCATGGAACTTATTTATAAAATTTTGGTCAACTCCCGTTATCTAAGCAGATGCGGTCAAGTTTTCAAAAAAAGTCGATCTGTGTTTCCATCATTTGAGCTTCCAATTCCAGCTTTTGGTTGATCGACCATGGGGCCTAATTGTGTACGGAAACCCTTCTGCATATTTTTTTTTCCGTTTATATACAGCCTCTTTTTCTTCTGTAATACGCGATTGCCATTTTTTCAATTCAATCTTGTATGAAAAATGCAGGCATTTTTACTATTTTCATATATCTCTGGAATAACATATATGATTCTCATACATACTGTAAATAAGGAATCAAAATATTATTCAACTGACAGGCGAACGTGATGCTACTCAACACTTTTCAAACCTATCAATGTACGAGCACTTGCTTACCAGGCTTTCAAATTAGAATAAAAATCAGATTGGCACATATTGGTAGTTAACTCTATTTAATTTTGTTAGCTGATAGTATTAACTATATGCCCCAATAGTTTTTATACCGGGAATCTATGGGAATCATAACTACTTTCATGTTTTTTAATAGTTTTTGCTGAATATCTATTGATTTTCTTAAAAAGGTATGTTGGTTAATTAATATACCACATTAATGTAAAAATCGTTAATGCAATATATGGTTAAATGATACTTACTTAAAATAGGATTTTCCATTTTCTAAAATTGAAATCAGTCAACTGCGCACAAAGTTCAGAGCCTCCAAAGCGAAAAACACTTTTCGGCACTATTCCGACACTACCTGTGTGTCTCAATCGGTCACTTTTGAACTGAGCTTACAACACAGGTAGAAGCAGCTGGGCCTTACCCTACCTGACATGTGATGCCTGAACTATCTCACAACACAGGTAGAAGAAGCTGGGCCTTACCCTACCTGACATGTGATGCCTGAACTAGCTCACGACACAGGTAGAAGAAGCTGGGCCTTACTCTACCTAACATGTGATGCCTGAACTAGCTCACGACACAGGTAGAAGAAGCTGGGCCTTACCCTACCTGACATGTGATGCCTGAACTAGCTCACGACACAGGTAGAAGCAGCTGGGCCTTACCCTACCTGACATGTGATGCCTGAACTAGCTCACGACACAGGTAGAAGAAGCTGGGCCTTACCCTACCTGACATGTGATGCCTGAACTAGCTCACGACACAGGTAGAAGAAGCTGGGCCTTACTCTACCTAACATGTGATGCCTGAACTAGCTCACGACACAGGTAGAAGCAGCTGGGCCTTACTCTACCTGACATGTGATGCCTGAACTAGCTCACGACACAGGTAGAAGCAGCTGGGCCTTACCCTACCTGACATGTGATGCCTGAACTAGCTCATGACACAGGTAGAAGCAGCTGGGCCTTACCCTACCTGACATGTGATGCCTGAACTATCAGCATACCCAATCGAATGATTCTAAACCTCTAATTTGGAACTTAAATTTTGGACTTTTGGCCATGTTTTTGGGATTCCGCCCTACTGTGTGACAGCTCAAAAGTTTCTAGAAATAGTCCTTAATGTATCCCTATGCCAACAGTTGACATCTGTCACTCTTGATAACTGTAATAAAAATATATGGCAATGCATGAATATTACAGTTAACCACAGTAATTTAGGCCAATATTATTTATATTTATTTAATGTCGAGCACAACTTAAAAAAATTATTATTCACAGCACTTTCACAAAAGCTCCAACAAATATAGCTTCAAAATGGTGACCGCCAAACTCAAACCATGTGATTGATCATGACGCAAACAAGTTCTTTACAATGGTGCACCCACTTAGTTGATAAAAAAATATTTTATTCAGTAAAATATTTTGAAATACAATAAAATGATAAAAAAATGATCATATATATGTATAAAGGACAAGTATTTTCTCTTTTCCAAGTAAATATGATGCCTTTATTAAAAAGTGTTAATTAGGGGTAAGGTGTCAGACTTCTGTGCTGGGGGTCCGGGGTTCAATCCTCGGTTCCGGCACAGATTTATCTGATTGCCAAACCCTTCCTTCACCTCTGACAAGATGTGTATTAATCACAGCTTGTGAATGTGAGGAATGCCAGGCCTCCACCGTGGTTCGGATTCCACGTTAAACTGTAGGTCCTCCATTTCATCTCACAATCACCCTACCATTACACATTAGCGTAAGTGCGTATAACCCGAACGGGTAGTAAGACGCGGTGCTAATAATAATAATAAAAAGTGTTAATGTATGCACTATATCACACATTATCAATAACATTCCAAAATGAAGAATAAGTACTTTTAATCATGTTTGAAATATTATTTTGGATAAGAATAAAAATACATTAATAAAAGTAATGAAATAATTTGAGAAAACTTAAGTTTACATTATTTTAAATGTAAAATATAACACACAATTAAAAAACTTATCATTTATAGCAAAACAGTGATCTTTTACAATTGTTAGCAACCCGAAACCGAAACATGATTTTTCAACTGTCATCCAGGTAAAAATCTCTGTTCACTGGACTCTACATATGACCAATCAAAAGTATCGCAAGGCTTACCTCGCTGGTCTTGGTGTAAAGTGCTCGCCTCAGCACCTGATGTTCATGTGTTCATACCCAGCCGGGGTCGACGGATTTTTCTTGAGTGATAAATATTGGGGGTGAAACTCCATTCAGAGGGGAAATAAAGCTGTTGGTCCTATGCTGATTGTAGCTTGTAAAATAACCATGTAAGGTATGTGGAAATCCTTTTCCCTAGACCAGAATGGAATGGACCAGTTTCTTAGGTCCATTTTGATCTAGGTAGGTGTCATCATGTATCTAGTATAGCGCCACCTTTGAGGTGTACTAAGTCTGGCTCTGAAACTGGCCCCATGTGGTGGCAGCGGGCAGCCGAGTCATTTATTGCGAAGCTGTGCTGAAGTGTGGTTGTGTTGCGACTGTTCTATGCCGTAGTAATCAGATTGATGATCACCTCCAACAACAAGATGATATAGAAACAATTACCGGTACTGAACAAACTTTGGCAAAACACTTGGACACCAGAAGATCAAGAAAATGATGATGATGATATACCTAAGCGAGTGACTAACCAGGAGGCCAGGAAATATATCTCTGAATTGAGACACTGTTTCATCCAGGAAGGCAATGAAGGCAGTCCTTGATCAGCATTAGATACCTGCGCCAATGTAGTCCAGAGAGATAACATGTCATGGTAAACTTGATAGCAAGAACCTCTACTAAACCATTTGCTTGATGCTGTCATTATTTTGACTGTATCTTCATTTTACAGCTATACATTATAAGTGTGTTTGCTTTTAGATTTAAATAGATGTTTGTACCAATATTAATTAAATACACTGTGCTTTTTTAAATGCCACTTTTATTTTATTTTAGTCATTCCTTTATTGCTCTGTTGGAAAGTGTTTTTCAGCTTATTGGTTAAAATTTGCTTAGTTGGGCCAAAGTGATCTAAGTCTCGATGTGTCTATTAATAGGGATTTTATAAGAAGTATAAATTATTTATAGGCTAAAAGATTTGAACAACATATTTTAAAATAGATCTTAATTATTAGGCTATTTAATTTGTTACTAGTCTTACATGAAACTAGAGCGCAGTGATCAAAGAAATATTTATTGAGTTACCGACCACATAACAGAACGAGTAGCCATGATGTCTTCAGAACTGACAGTAACATGATCACGGATCATCGCTACAAAATACAAGGCAGACACAGCTACCAACTATTGAACAAAAAATACTTTATCGCTGTTCACACTCCCTCTCAATAAACCTATTTTTTTTAACATTCACAAACAAGTTTCCTCCCAAAGGCTTTGTAAATAGGTCGCCTAACTGTTCATTATCACTAATATATTCAATATCAATTGTAGGGGAGACTGGGGCGGTGTTACCAACATTCAAATTTTCCTCTTATTTTAGTTGTATCGTGCTGCTACCTGGTGAATAACAAAACCTTCACTCTGCTAAAGAAGCCATATTTATATCAGAGCTGTAATAAATACAAGTTTGGAGAAAGAAAGGTTAATATTTTCCTTGTGATTTAAATATAGTTTTCAAAAATGGTGTCTTGGGGAGGTTTGCCCAATAACTCTTCATGGGACCAATGGAAACAGTAAGGAAGCACACTTAAAAAAATACTAATTGTATTATTTAAAACAATATTTCTTCAATTCACATTTAATAATGTAGTACCTAACTATATATAGGTCCAGACCTTTATTATTAGTTGAATATTATGTGCTATTGGTTTTGACTTGACATAAATCCAACTTAGATACCTGCATATCCAATATCTTATAATCAAGAATTTACAAATAGTCATATAGTTAAATAGTTTAAACTTATGTTAGTATTATCCATTTAAAACCATCTAAGTCTAATAGTTATTTAATCATTTTTCTCTAGATGCCATTTTTTGGAAACAGAAAAATGGAACCAGTAAACGAAACATAATTTCTCCAGAAACAATGAAAGCTGCAGTAATCAAAGTGGTTGTAGGGAAAGGAAGCATTAATAAAACAGCAAAAGAATGTGGTAAAGATTGCAAGACTCCGGGAAGGTATGTGATTAAGTTTAAAACCAATAAAGATGAAAAGGAAATTGAAATGAAGGCTAATCATGCTGGTTTGCTGATATTTTCCTCTGAAGAAGAAACTTTGATTGAAAAATATTTTATAATGTCTTCAAAATTACATTATGTATTGACACCAAAGACTGCTAGGCAGTTTGTTTATCACTATGGGTTAGTCAATAATAAAACTTTGCCTAAGAATTGGCATGAAGGGAAAATAGCCAGCTATGACCGGTTGAGAGGTTACATGCATAGACATCAGAATCTTTCTTTGAGAAGACCAGAGTCTACTAGCTTAAGTAGGGCAACTGGATTCAACCAAGCTACTGTTATGGAATTTTTCAATAACTTGTGTTGTGTGATGCAAGAGCACAGATTTGATTCAGAGTCTATTTTCATTGTGGATGACTGGACTAACAACCGTTCATAAACCAAGCAAGATCATTGCAGTTAAAAGGTGAGAAACAAGTTACCAAAGCTACGACTGGGTAAAGGAGTACACTTGTGACTGTGTGTGCCTCTGTTAATGTACTTGATACATCATTTCCACCATTTCTTGTTTTTCCCCGCCAGCTGGTAAAATATACCATGACAAGAGGTTTTCCTCCAAATGGCTGGATGACTGGAGATAACTACGAATTATTTTTACAATATTTTATTAACTATGTAAAACGCAATGCTGAAAATAAAGTTGTAATTATATTAGACAATCATGACAGCCATACAACACCTAAAGGTCTTCAAGTTTGCAAAGACAATGCCATTGTTTGGTTGACTTTACCTCCACACACAAGTCACCAGCTCCAACCTCTTGACTGCACTGTGTTTGGCCCTTTTAAAACATATTCTAATGAATGTTCACATTACTTTATGATAAATCACCCAGATCAACCCATAACATTTCATGATATTCCTCAAATAATAGCAAAGGCTTTCCAAAGAACATTTAACCCTTTGAATATCCAGAGAGGGCTCTTATCAACTGGAATATATCCATTTAATACTGCCATCTTTACTGAATCTGATTTCCTTGGTGCTCATGTGACTAATAGGCCTAACCCAGACTTTACAAGTTAATTATGTTCTTTATTTAACTTCAAGCTTACACAATATACACGAAGTTCATCACATATAACTTTCCGTCACAGTTTGCTATTGCGCACACTTTGTTGTTTTTGACAAATTCACACCTCTCACTGTTTATTTTCATAGTATACCCATTATTTACAACACTTTACAATGAAAACAAGTTAATTTTTAAGTCTGGCACATTAACACATTACTTAGGGTGGTTTTGATCAAACAATGTCCGTTATAAGCTTTTAAGGTTATTTGTCCTACACCTACAGCATTTAATTTTCTCCCATCACCTATAATTACAGACTTTGTATTTGACAACTGATTATAACTACTGAACAGGGTGCGTTCAAAAATCATGTGTTCACTCGCACCACTATCTACTAGCCATTTGTTGTGTAACTGTTCATTTCCTACCAAAGCTGTCACCACGAATTCATTACCATCTTTTCCGTGTTCTTTACTAACACGAAAACAAAACTCGGATCTTCAAATGTCCTGGTTTATTGCAATAATAGCATCGTTTTAGTTCTGGCTATTCCTGTTACTTTTATAGTTTCTTATGAAATGTCCCGACTGTCCACATTTAAAACACTTTAACACTGTTTTATTTTGTTTCTTCACTGGTAGTGTGACACTGTTCTCAGCATTACTGGTTCGTGCCTTCAGTCTTTCTGCTTCTACCACGAGTCTTGTGATCAAGTTTTCCAACGTTTGTTTTTCATCAGATGTAGATTACCATGCTGATACAAAATAACTTTATTTTTCGGGAAATGACATTAGGATTTTAGTCATGATAAACTTATCTGAGATTTCTTCGCATAATTGATTCAGCATATTTTGAAATTCTTGAACCTTTGATATAAAGACAGACATATCCATGCCTCCTGCATATTTATATTGGAAAAATTGTTGCTGCACCATGTGAATACTGGCATGACTCTTATGTTCATGCACAGTGCAATTTTCGCCACATATAAGTTGCGCTTTGACATGTTAGAACATGCAGCATTACCGCTTCTGACAACCAAGTTACAGGTAAACTTTGTGTCTTTGAATCTTTTACTCGCCATGCCTCTCATTCTGGTCCATCCTCTGGTTTTACCGCCGTGCCCTCTGCGATCTCAAACACCCTGAGACTCCGCAGTAGTACTTCTACCTGGAATTTCCAAACATTCCAGTTTTTAGCTTCCTCTAATTTGATAATTCCCACCATGGCCATATTTGTGAATTACTCAATAGTATCTTGATTACGCTCAAAACTTTCCGGCAGCCAACCCTATTTTTTTTCTTGTACACGCCAACGCTCAAAACAATATGTCTCCTGCCCACGCCATGATTTTTCAGCACAACATAAGTGCTTGCAGTTTTCTTTCTAATATAACTTTCACTTTTCCTGGGCTGATAACCTGTTACTAGTTTTACAATGAAACTAGAGCGCAGTGATCAAAGAAATATTTATTGAGTTACCGACCACATAACAGAACGAGTAGCCATGATGACTTCTGAACTGACAGTAACGTGATCACGGATCATCACTACAAAATACAAGGCAGACACAGCTACCAACTATTGAACAAAAAATACTTTATTGCTGTTCATATGATTTACTAAAGTATTTCTCAAAAGGGCTATGTGCATGCAAACAATATTTATAAATTTTAGTTAAAGCATTTCAAGAAAAGAGCCGCAGTTTGTCAGGCTAGGAGCCGCATGTAGCACTGGAGCTGCACGTTCCTGACCCCTGGGCTACACCATGGTGTGTGCATCTTCAGTGGAATTGATACCAGTGAAATTACCTTACCACATTAAAAAAATAATGCAAGAAAATTGAAAAACTATTAAAATTGATCCTAATTTTAAGTTATATATTGAAAAATGTAGAAAACCTCACTTCAATATATTTTCCAGTTGTAGCGCGAGCGTATGTATAATTTTCCAACTAACTGGTCATAATATGGGTTCTGGGCTGTTGGATGCTTGTGATTGGCTTTCGAGAAGCAAAGTCTGCCACAGGATAGCGTACAACAGCAAATATTCTCAAGAGTGTCTTATTAGCTTTATAGATTTTATTTCTAGTGATGGTAAATTTGTCCAAACTGATGTGCTTGTGTCAGATTATGTCACATAACCGAGGATAGTTTGACAGCTAGTTAATATTATCTCAGTTTTTATTATAAATAGTGACTTGTTTTCTCTTTCCTGCTAATGGCTCTTTTAGAATGGTCTTGCTTTAGACCGGACTGCGGCTTCCAGGGAGATTGAGGTTTGAATCCCGGTCGGATGTTTTTTCCTAAATGGTTTTCCCTCTGTGCAAATACAGGAACAAATCCTTTAAGTTCACCCTCCCTTAGCCCTAACATATTAGCATAATTAGTAGGTACATATGGCTTTAGCTTGACTGGGTGGTAAGATTTCTGAATGTTGTACTCTTATATTAATTTGTATACCATCTACTTATGCTCCATTGGGGCTGTCACATTATTTGTGTAAGATGTGGATGCTAACAATTAATAGAATGTTTTAAAAATAAATAACCAACTTTTGTTTTATAAAGGACTTCTCAATAATTCAACATCTATATCTAGGAGGAAATAGGTTTAAACCTCAAACATTATAGGCCTACTCATTAAAATATATTCAACTAAATGATTGCGATTCAAAAATTAACATTTTCTGGATATTTTTGTAGACATTTTTAGAAAATGATAATATGAAAATGTTGTATCATAGATGGTAGTTTCTCTGGATAGTTATTTTGAGATTAAAAGTTGTTTTAACTTAGTGATTTGTTTAATTTTAATTGATAAACTTTAAATTGGAATGTTTTGTTAACATAACATTTTTACATAGGGTCAATTTTCATCTACAAAGAAAACCCTACATAATACCAGAAATGGAAAGAAATTGGTATTGTTACATTCTGTACTTTGTTTCACACACTGAATAGCAATAGCATGGTCGTACCTGACTTTCCAACTTTAGGGGTGGGGGACACATTATTATTAATTTGCACCTCACTTATAATTATGTAAAATAAATGGAGCCAATCTAATACTACCCATCAATACAAAACTTACTTTTCATATTACTTTGTTTCAATGAACATTAATATTAATTCAATATTTTTATTGTTTCCTGGATTTAATTGGTCCAACTATTTTCTCGATATTGTTCAATATTTGTATAAAGTATATCCACAGGCTTATTTACAAGAAACTTATTCATTTTGGACCAGTGTTCATAGTCAAGGCTATACTAAACACAAAACAACACCTACCTAGACCAGAATGTAATGAACAGTTTCAAATGCAAAACTGGCCCATTCCATTCTGGTCTAGTAGATGTTGTCTTGTGTTTAGTATAGCGCTGCACTTGAGGTGTACAAAGTCTGAGTATGACAGTGGCCTTTAAGTGTTAAATAATCAATACCTTATTTATGTGGACATTGACTTCACCAAATACTTGCGCCCTTCTTTCATTAACTACACATATACAGGGTGAGTCACTAAAAAGTAGCCCCCATACAATACGATGCATGTGCATGTGGGTAAATGTATATAATATTATATAGTAATACAAATGTATGGTAGAAGAGTAAACATGTTTCGAGACATGACATGTTGTTAAAGATTTGGAAGTGGCCTCCCTTGCTCTCAAATACCTCTGAGCCAAGGTCAGCTTACTTTGTTAAACTCTCTAGTAACACTGTACCATCGATGCCTGCGATAGTGCTATGAATGTTCTTCTGCAATTCCTGAAGAGTGTGTGGGTTTGACCCATAAACCTTCCCCTTTAGGTAGCTCCAAAGCTAATAGTCACATATGATCAAGTCTGAGGAACGTGGAGGCCACAAACCTTTGCTCACAGTTTGTCCATCTGGGAATGTTCAGGAATTCGGGCCAGTGCTACCCAGGATGTTTGGCAAATGGCCCCATCTTGTGGGAATGTGTACCATTTCTGCTCTTCAGGAGTTAGTTGTGCATAAAGGGTTCCAATAATACCAGGAAGCATCTTTGTTGACGGTCGTCTCAAAGAAGTTGGGCCCTATGATCCGCCATATGGACATGGCACACCACCTTCAAGTTTTTGCGGCATGGAGTGGTTCTTCGTGGAGTATTTGAGGATTTTAATTTTCCCAGTACTTAAAGTTCTGAGAGTTGATGTTCCCGTTTAAATAGAACCAGGTTTCATCTGTCATCAAATATTAAGTTGGATCGAGCATCTTATCAGCAACGCTGTCAAGCCATGTACAGTATTCCACACATTTCACCTTGTCTCTTTTAACTACCCCACAAATTTTACATGATACAGCTTCAAATTTAGAGAGTGCAATACACGTACACATGTTGTCCGACTTACACCGACTTGCTGGGCTAATTCCCAGGTATTTTTCTTGTGGTTTTGGTTAACCTTTGCAGCGTGGAATAGTGGGCTATTTTTATGTGATTCACCCTGTGTAACATGTCTAAACAATAAAATAACTTCTCCTCTGGTCTGAAACATCTTTGTTATGTGACACAACCATGTGATTAATTATATTTGAGAAGTTGTTTCTCAAACATGTTTTAAGGTGATAAAGGTAACAAAAACATGTTCCCATAATTTAGGGTGAGCTTGCAATTGCAGAGTAGCAGCACTACTATCCACTGGAATTACGCAAGTGCTAAATTTGTTTGATAAGGGCATGCAATGCATGTGTGAGATAACTGAAATCTTGCAACTAAATAAAATTTATAATATAAATAAAGTTTTATTCTCTTTAGAAAGGGACTTTACCTTATAGTACAAATATTGGGGGTACTTGTCCCCCTCGTCCCCACAACCAGGAACACACATGATCAATAGCTGACAGGAAATAGGCAGTAGACCCTAACAATCGACAAGGACAACCTTCTCAAACAGCCTTAACACGGCTATATTTTCTAACTAGTGAGCCCTCACATTTTTAGGTTGTTTTAATGTATGTTGATCTATTAATTGATGAGGAAAGTAATGGGTATAACTGCATAAGGCATTGTTCTGCAAATGATGTGCCATAGCAGTGAATTAGATGTGCAGATGTGCTGTGTGACCACAGCCCAGAGCACAATGCACCGTTAAATAATGGGCACAAATTAAGGTGGTATGAGCGGCAGCCATGCATCCTCAGAATTTCATACTTACATACATTTGACAAAATAAAAGCTTTTGTCAAAACAAAGTTATGATATACCCAAATCATTAATGGTTTGAACAAATTGTTTCCAAATGTTAAAGATGCAGGCACAGAAAATAACTTGAACAATTAATCTAGGAACAGTTTAAGTTACTTAAGAAATAAATTAGTCTATACTTTCCAAATTCTGATTTACTGTACAATTGTTGGATGAGTGCTAGTCAGGTGCTTACCCAAAACAAAACAGTAGGCCGCAATGAAACTCATATTTGTTAAGGGCACCTTCAGCTACTTAGCAGCGCCATTTTTTTGTGACTGCCATCAGTAGCAAAGCCAACTTCTCAGCCAGAAGGCAACGCTGCTTTCCTGTAGCTGTGTGTGAAGCCCCCAATTTATCTCCAATATTTGCAAATGCACACACTTCTCTCAAATGCTGCTAAGTGCTGGAGAGTACGTTTACCTGCTGACAGTCTGGTATTGACCGAGGCCGAGATTTTGACGAGATTCAGAGGTGTGATAACAACCCAATCTGAAGGTGCCCTAAGTCTACAGTGAACTTAAATAGTTTGCAGAACACTGGAATAGGTTACGTTTAGTTGTATAACGTGAGTTTTTGTTTCAGCTTTCCTCAAGTTGACTAATGGGACTTACACAATGTAACGTTGCATTGAAATAACCCATAATGTCAAATGGCAGAAAGGATGCTAAAACACCTGAGTTGGGCCCTGTGGTCAATGTGATCGATATTTCATCATCTATTCATCTGAACACATTTGCCGGTAAGACACATTAATCTCAAACTCTCTACCATTCATGAAAGTCATGAAACTAGCTTTCAGATCATTAATTTTTAGGAGTCAAATTCATTGTGGTGGTAAGGATAGTATTCTTTTTTTATAAGTTGGTCAACATTTTCTTCATTTTACAACTAATCCCCAGTAATGACAGTTCAGAAATAAGAAATATTAATATATGAAATTTTAAATGAAAATCTCAGTTTGTAAAGATAGTTAATAACATTATTTTAGCACTTTTTGGCCATGAATATTTATTAATTGGTCCTTTAACATACATGCCTAATTACGCCATTTACTTACAGGATAAGCAATAAACTTAATATATAGCTCAAAAATCAAGTTTGTACATAATCCAACCTCACTAACTTCCTCCACATTTACCTATCCTTGCATACTCTCCTTGCTTCAACAACATTCATACACCAAATCATACATCCTCTTTTATTCTTAAAATTATTAATGTTTTTCTGTTTCACACATTCATCTACAACATTTATCCACCTCTTAAATGGCCTATCCCTTCCTATTGATCCACCTTCATATATTTACTTCATCACTTGATCCCACACACTCTCTCTACCTTCATATATTTGCTTCATCACTTGATCCACACACTCTCTCTACCTTCATATATTTGCTTCATCACTTGATCCACACACTCTCTCTACCTTCATAATTTGCTTCATCACTTGATCCACACACTCTCTACCTTCATCTAATTGCTTCATCACTTGATCCACACACTCTTTCCTTCATCTAATTGCATCATCACTTGATCCACACACTATCTACCTTCATCTAATTGCTTCATCACTTGATCCACACACTCTCTACCTTCATCTAATTGCTTCATCACTTGATCCACACACTCTCTACCTTCATATATTTGCTTCATCACTTGATCCACACACTCTCTCTACCTTCATATATTTGCTTCATCACTTGATCCACACACTCTCTCTACCTTCATATATTTGCTTCATCACTTGATCCACACACTCTCTACCTTCATCTAATTGCTTCATCACTTGATCCACACACTCTCTACCTTCATCTAATTGCTTCATCACTTGATCCACACACTCTCTACCTTCATCTAATTGCTTCATCACTTGATCCACACACTCTCTACCTTCATCTAATTGCTTCATCACTTGATCCACACACTCTCTACCTTCATCTAATGCTTCATCACTTGATCCACAAACTCTCTACCTTCATCTAATTGCTTCATCACTTGATCCACACACTCTCTACCTTCATCTAATTGCTTCATCACTTGATCCACACACTCTCTACCTTCATCTAATTGCTTCATCACTTGATCCACACACTCTCTACCTTCATCTAATTGCTTCATCACTTGATCCACACACTCTCTACCTTCATCTAATTGCTTCATCACTTGATCCACACACTCTCTACCTTCATCTAATTGCTTCATCACTTGATCCACACACTCTCTACCTTCATCTAATTGCTTCATCACTTGATCCACACACTCTCTACCTTCATCTAATTGCTTCATCACTTGATCCACACACTCTCTACCTTCATCTAATTGCTTCATCACTTGATCCACACACTCTCTACCTTCATATATTTGCTTCATCACTTGATCCACACACCTCTCTACCTTCATATATTTGCTTCATCACTTGATCCACACACTCTCTCTACCTTCATATATTTGCTTCATCACTTGATCCACACACTCTCTACCTTCATCTAATTGCTTCATCACTTGATCCACACACTCTCTACCTTCATCTAATTGCTTCAATCATCACTTTGATCCACACACTACTCTACCTTCATCTAATTGCTTCATCACTTGATCCACACACTCTCTACCTTCATCTAATTGCTTCATCACTTGATCCACACACTCTCTACCTTCATCTAAATGCTTCATCACTTGATCCACACACTCTCTACCTTCATCTAATTGCATCATCACTTGATCCACACACTCTCTACCTTCATCTAATGCTTCATCACTTGATCCACACACTCTCTACCTTCATCTAATTGCTTCATCACTTGATCCACACACTCTCTACCTTCATCTAATTGCTTCATCACTTGATCCACACACTCTCTACCTTCATCTAATGCTTCATCACTTGATCCACACACTCTCTACCTTCATCTAATTGCTTCATCACTTGATCCACACACTCTCTACCTTCATCTAATTGCTTCATCACTTGATCCACACACTCTCTACCTTCATCTAATTGCTTCATCACTTGATCCACACACTCTCTACCTTCATCTAATTGCTTCATCACTTGATCCACACACTCTCTACCTTCATCTAATTGCTTCATCACTTGATCCACACACTCTCTACCTTCATCTAATTGCTTCATCACTTGATCCACACACTCTCTACCTTCATCTAATTGCTTCATCACTTGATCCACACACTCTCTACCTTCATCTAAATGCTTCATCACTTGATCCACACACTCTCTACCTTCATCTAATTGCTTCATCACTTGATCCACACACTCTCTACCTTCATCTAAATGCTTCATCACTTGATCCACACTAATCCTCTCAACATGCCCAAACCAACGTAAAATGCTTCCTTCTCATTAACCTACTGAATTCCCTTTCAAACTGGACTCATTCGGCACCCATTCAATAATGACTTTGTCCATAAGAGTTTTTCCACATGCATTTTTTTAAATATCTCATTCCAACCACATTCACCTTGCTTTTGTATTTCTCATGACAAACCCACGCTTCACATCCATAAAACAATGTTGGCATGAACACACTTTTATATACTTCCATTTTTCCCTCTTTCAATATTAATATTCATTCTAGGTCATCAAAACGTAATTAAATATTGTCTACATAATTAGATACAGTAGCCCCATGGCCTCTTTGGTGCTGACTGACAGTTCACAGCTGACTTTTGACAGGCAACATTTAGGTATATACCTACATTTTGACTGTCAGAAGTGACAGCTGCTAAACACATGTTTTTTGCAGATCATATGGTTCGGAGTAGGGATACATAATTTAGTCTGGTAGCTTTTCAAAGCCATCAACTGTCAACTGTGAGCTGTCAGTCAGCACCAAAGAAGCCATGGGGCTACTTTAGATACCCTGGTGTAGATATTTTTACTGTATTGTTTTTTTTTATTATAGTGTAAAAGGACTCTTTAAAATATTTTCTTAAAAATAATCAAAAGCTGTAAGTTTTAGTTTTATATTTGCTCTCCAATTTTGATAGAAAGGGCCTTTTAGAAAATACTAATTTTTTTGTGGCCAAAATTAATAAAATTTTACTCCATTGTTATTGTTATTTTATAGGCAACCTATTGATAATATCTATCAAAAGTGGCTGCTTCAGGTCACATGACTTGAGATGATGTATTAATACGTAAGAGTAGATAGATAGTAACTTTACTAGCTGTCCAATTCTCAACCTTTAATTCCAATATTCTTAGTAAAATTATTTAAACAAAAACGTGTGTCTCCCTTGTAATATTTATGCTACCTTGCCTAAGGAGAGCCCTTAGTAGTAAAGCCCGTAAGAGCTGTGCGTATGTTACACTAACACATATTAGTGATCATACTAAGAGAGCAGTATTCACTAAATTGAATTAATTACTGTCTATAGTTTTATATTCATTAACTAAACTAACTAGCATTGTTTTAAAGTTAACTATTTTAAACTGAAATATGTTTGAAAACTGTAAACTATGTTTCTGTTACTGTGTTCTCGATAGTAATAGAATGGAGCTGTTGACATGTTTATTGCTCGGCGTAGTAACACATTACAAATCAAACCCATTAGTTTGTATATTTTAAAGTTTCTGCCATCTTGAATTATATAAAATTTGGTTTCACTGAAAATTCTAGCTATTGCCAGTATAAGTAATTCACCATTATATATTCTGAAGTTGACTTGTTCATCCAAATTTTATTCACCCCCCCTGCCCCCCCTCCTTTACCTCCCTTTAAAAAAACTGTCACAAAATTCTGCCACAATTGTTAAACTGAATCCAACTAATGTTTCACACAATCTTAGCTACTAAACAGTTTATCAATTTGACTTCCAATTCTCCCAAACTTTGTTTTGTAATATTTTGGTGAGTTCTGCATTACACGATTTTAATTTCTTGAATAGTTTTTATTTTCTTTCCTCAACATTGTGTGAATATACTTGAAAGCACATAATTATACTGTATTTGTCAATCTTAAATTTGTCAGTCTTAAATATATCAGTCTTAAATATATCAGTCTTAAATTTATCAGTGTTGTGACCGACCATCTTCGCTAAACTTTGTAACTTTGAATCCTGACAGTATCATGTGTTGTGAAAACAACCTATTACAAATGATCAATAGCCACTATATTTTTTTTTATTGGATATAAATAAAGATATCTTTGAATTGCACTGCTGTAATAATAAACTCTCCTACTTATTTTAATTTCTTCTTTTAATTTACACTAAATGCTGACAACTATATCAGAAGAAAAAACTTAATCTTCGGCATCGCTTACTGTCCTAATTATTTACATTTTTTTTCATCGAATTTAAATGTTGACAGCTACTTCAGAAGGAAAAAAACCTTAATTTTTGGCCTTCCTTAACAGTTATAAACCTGTGGAGAGTTGATCTTTCACACCTTGATTCCAAATGCAATATTTGTAACCACTAAAACCATATAGTTGTTTGTAATTAAAATGTTGTTCAATCAAATAATATATAATCATATAAATTAAAGTATGTTAGATCTATTAAGTTGAGTTTTAATTACTAAATACTTGTCCACGGGTTTTTCCATTGAAATTCATAAAGGTAGAATTTAGTTTTGATGTATATTTTGTCCTTTGTTCAGAAATGTGGTATCAAATCTTCCTGTGGGCGCTCTTCTCTTCACTGTTTGTCCATGTTATTGCTGCCGCTATTGCTTTTGCAACGTTAAGAAAGCACAAGTTTGGAAAGTAAGTAAACTCACCACATGGTTGTTAGGAATTCTGTCTCATTGTTAAAATATGTCTACCATTCATTGATTACTTATTTTATACATCAAATTTTAATTATAAATTAATATTTTTCATGCCTAGCCTACATACACATTTTCAAAATCCTGTGTGTTTATTCTTTACTAACAGAAGTACCCGGGCAATGAATTTCTTTGCTTCAAACAGACAGAAACATATCTCTTTTTATTTCTTTCGACCCAATTTTTAATTAATTAAAAAAATCAAATCCAAATTTTAAAACTTCTGCTTTGAGGTAGCCTACACATGTTAGTACAAAGGGGCTACTAATTTTTAAATTTCAGCTTTCTCATTGCTCATGACAAACAGACAGATACACAAACTTTTCATTTTATTAATATTAGTACCAAATATTTTTCTGGAGTAAATATATATCTTCTTTGTTTTATGCAATGGTGCAGGAACATATTTACTTGGAAGGGAGGTGAAAATAATCATGTGGTTTTATAAGGGATAACATTTTTTATATTAAAAAAAGACCAGGAAAATGTAATACAGGTGTCCCTCGCACTACGTGAGTGATTGGTTCTGATAAATAACTGTGTAACATGAAAACGCGTAAAGGGAATTGATTTTAACATGGGTGGCATAGAGATTACTCGAAAGGAAAAAAACCAAAGAAAAACCTAAAAGTTATAAATGAATGCAATTTTTATTAAATTATCTAACTACTACAATGCTATAGGTAGTCTACACCTACTGTCAAGTTCTTCAATCCCCGGAAATTTGTAAACAAATGCAATTTTTAGTTAATTTATCTATTTAATGCAATGCAACAGGTACACTTACTGTTAATCTTCAATCGCATGATAAATTAACTGGATCTGGTGACTCTGGATTATCACTCTATTGTTCTTTCTCAGTAGGCTCTTGCTCTCTTGAAGGCCCTGGGACGGGCTCTTGCTCTCTTGAAGGCCCTGGGACGGGCTCTTGCTCTCTTGAAGGCTCTTGTGGTCGTAAGACTAATGATTTTAAACTTTTTTTGATTAAATGGTCAAGACTCAGCTGATGGGCAGCATTTTCCTTCTCTCTATAGAGTTCTTTGTAGCGAGCCAAATAACTCTGATTACCTCTGGTAACTTTATAACATCTCTCCATGTTAAGGTAATTCTATTCAATGATTCTAATTACACTGTCATTGTGCTTAAAAAGTTCAGCAATTTGTTTTATTGAAAGTTGTTTGATAGGCTCAACAACTTAGGCCCTTCCTCTTCATCATATAGGCTGTTCTCTATTTATAGAAAATCTTTATTGGTGAGTTTTGTTGAGTGGGATTGGAGTAATTCATCCACATTTGCCTGGTCTACGTCCTCAAAGCCAACATCTTGCTTTGTCAACAATGTTATGTCTTGAATTGGAAAGCTTGTGCTCAGGATCAAAATCATAAGAATCGATGCATCTCCAATGTTGTCAATACCACCCCCTCCTAACATTAAACTGTACAGTAAAGATCTTTGTCCTAATTGGAATGTGCGTGCACAAGGTCAGGCCACCATCACACAGGGGGACTGCAAATTTAAGCCGACCATGCGTTATTATTTTTATATTTTGTTTGACTTGCATTATAGTGAAAACAGGTAAAGTGAGTTTGCGTATAACAAGGGATACCTGTATTTAATGGTCCCATTGTGCATTTTTCTAATTTATTTTAGGCATGTCATACATTAGAATTAATTTGCACAAAACAAATTAAAAAAATTATATCTGATGCGGTTCAACTAAAAATTATGAAACCATGAAAATTAAAGTAGGTTTCCATACACCTTTATCCTACATTTGCTACTAACTATAAAACCACTAACTATTTTTGCAATTTAAATTTTGTCGAGCCTTTCAGGCTGTGCATTCAGCAGACACAGGATTTAGCCTACGTTGCCTCATCGTGGAGAAAAGATAGATTTTTATTCGTATAAGTATTGAAAAACTTCTTTCTGCAGTAGCTGATGTAGCTGGTATCAATATCAGAGTTTTATAAATCTCTTCAGTGTGTGCTCCAAGCACATTTTATTTTTATTGTGTTATCTTAGTGTGAACTTTGTATCTTGCCTCTACAAGATCCTTACATTATCTAAAAAAATTTATTATATAAATTTTTTTGTGGTGGGGATTGTGGGGGGAGTAGAAATCATACTTTTTGAATTTTGAATTAAAACAAAATATATATAATATATTCACGACAGCTCATAAAGCTACTAAAAATAGTCCCTAATATATCCCTACACCATCAGCTGACATCTTTCACTTTGGATAACTGTAATGAAAACATATGGTAATGTATGACTTTGATAGTTAACCACAGTAATTTATGCCAATATTATTTATATTTATTAAAGGTCGGGCACAAAACTTATTTATCATTTTATTCCACTTAAAAAAATTTATTACTCACATCACTTTCACAAAAGGTCTAACTAACATAGCTTCAAAATTTCAACCGACGAATTTAAACTATGGGATTGAACATGATGGAAACAATTTATTTACAATGATGTACCTGTGCAATGGATACAAATATTTTATTCAGTTAAATATTTCGAAATATGATAAAATAATCATAAAATAATTTATTATATATATAAAAAATGACAAGTATTTCCTCTTTTCCAATTAAATACGATGCCTGTATTAAAAGGTATTAAATGTGTGCATTTTTACACATCATAGATAACATTCCAAAATGAAGAATAAGTACTTTTAATTATGTTTAAAATATTGTTTCAGATTGTGTAAAAAGATATTATTAAAAGTTATGAAATAATGTAAGAAAACTTATGTTTATATTATTTTAAATTTAAAATCTAACATGTAATTAAAAAACTTAACATTTATAACAAAACAGTGATCTTTTACAAGTGTTGGCAACCCAAAACATAAACATATGACTTTTGAACTATCATCCGATAAAAACCTATCATGTACAGACTTTAGTAACATGTTTCCTTGGTATGGCCATTATTTTCTTTCAAATTTTAAGAATTTTGCTGTTCACAGAAACTTAAATACTATAGAACCTAAAATAGTTAGAGACTTGGGACAGGAACCATTTTACTGCCTTTTATAATTATTATTATATAATGTACAAAGGGGATACATCTATATCTTCAAATATAGCTATAGTTTGTGAAATCTCAAGTGTCAGGTCCTTGGTAGGTTAATTTTATAATGTTTTATTATCTTTGTAAAAATGGTTGAGAATGTAAATAGGTAAGTGGTTTGATGGAGATGAAGAAATGTAGGGGCTACTAGATGCTCTCTTTGGGAGCGGGAGCTAGCTGCTAAGGGTCAACCTGGTACTTCTAGGGGCCCTAATTATTATGAAGAGATGGTTTTAGGAGAAAGTTGTCTGAAACCATCGATCACTTTTGGAAAGGGCACAAAGTAATGTTTTTTACAATTATAATTGGTGACATATTTTCAGAATAGTACTAAAGTAATCTTAACATAAATTTTGATTTATAATAAAGAAGAGTTATAACAAATCACTGTCCAATTAATGTAATCACTGTTAATAATAATTATGCTAAGAATATTGCAATATGAAACACATTTGGAATATAACAACCTTCCCCTTATTTTTTTTTTACTTTCTCACTATCTTACAGGTAGAAAAAGTATTGTGATCGTCAAAAAAAATTGAACTCGAGATTTTGATGAATCTCTACGTTTCATAACCCTCCGAATCTGAAAAAGTGGTTTTTGAATTTCCATCACTTTGTCTGTCTGTCTGTACCTCCAACTAAAGCCTAAACTATTTTACCGACTGGGCTAAAACCTGGTATCTAGGGTTTTAATAGGGTTGCCCCAAGGGTTTTTTTGGAATTTGATATCTAACCCTAAAATTAAGGGTAGTTTACTGAAGGGAAAAAAAATGAAAAAGTCGATTTTCTCAAATCGGCTCTAACGATTTTGATTAAATTTCATTTCTAAATATTCCAAACAAAATGGTTACTCTCAATATTTCGGCAAAATGACTTTAAGGGCACAGGTCTGATGTGTAAATTATCATATTTTTTTATCATATCTCCGAAACTATTTGAGATATGAAATTACTTATCATTACAAATATGTAGATCTATTTATAATACAAATATTTATTCGAAGCATAATTTTATACAACCAATAACTTTCAAGCTCTATGCAAATTTTCATATTTTTTAACTTTTCGAACACAAAAGGTAAAGTATTGCCAGCTTAAAAAAAATCTAACCTGAAATGTTGATGGATTTTGACGTCTCATGACCCCCCGAACCCTAAAAGGTGGTCTTTGCAATGCCGTCTGTCTGTGTGTTTATTTAAACTTAAAATTAAGAGTAGTTTAATAAAGGATGAAAGGAGAAAAAATCGATTTTATCAAAATCGGCTCTAATTATTTTTTATTAAAATTTATATCTAGGTGTTGATTAAGATTATAAATAAACTGGCTATTTTCATTTTCCCATGAAAATGACTTTTAGAATACTTTACAGAAGCTGAAATTTCCGTATCTCCGCAACTATTTGAAATACTAAATAGCTTATCATTGCAAAATTGTAGTACTATTTAAAATAAAAAACTTTTATATGAAATATGTTTTTATAAAACCAACAGTTGGTGAGATATTGGCAAATATATTGATACAATTTTGTGAGCTTTAGTTGTAAAGAAATACTAATTAAGTTTAACGCAATAATTCTCCAATGCCATAAAGTAATTAAATATAAGTAAGTCTCTCAAAAAGTTTGTTATTTTTCCTTAAAACACTTAGGAAGAAAAGTTTGTACAACAATGATCTATCTCCATTTTGGACTCAATAGTCAATATTTAAATTTTTTATTGGTCAAAATTTATAAATGAGGAATTTAATAGCAATGCGATGACATGAAGATGTGCAACACCTAATAAAATGTTGAAAATTTTAACCGGAAGTCGAAATTTTAATACGAAGTGTTGACCCTTGTGGACCCAATATTGATCTTTTTTATCTCTCCAAACATACAAATGAGGACATTAGTTCTTTAAAATAAAATTATAAATTTAAAACAGGAGCTCAACAAATGTTTTAATAAATATAGTGCCATTTATGCTTGGGTCTGCTAGTGTATATTATATCGTTTCACATATATTATGAGTTGTGAGTAAATATCTCAATTTTTAAACAATAGAGCGAGAAAGTCCGTGCGGAGACCTGTACCATTTATTATATTAAGTCCTAAATATGGCTGCTCTTTAAAATTTACAAATATTTAGGACTTAATCTCAGGTAGGGATAACTGTACAAAAATATTAAACTTTTAGGGAGTAAAATGTTTTATCATAGTTACTTGTGAAAATTTGGAATCTTAATCTTGCCAGGTTTCAATGGAGGAATAAAAACAAACGAGAAAGTGTTGAATCCTAGATTTGAAAAATGCTAACCTGTTCCTCAAACTGATGAAAAACACAGGTTTTCATCCCTAAGAAAATCTACAGTAAGATGTTACCAAACATCTGCATCTTTTGAATATGAATATCTCCCAGAAGCAATGACACAATCTGGTCTCAACTATTCTGTCTTAAAATGTGGCGACTACATAGACTGTATTTATAATGAACTCTGAAGAGGAAAAGGTTGCTCTGGTTAGGTCTTGTGATGAGAATGGAGAAGGACAAAAAGCTTGAGAAAGCCTTACAGAACAAAGAGAAGGATAGAAGACCACAGACAAGAAGGATGGACCAAGCACAGAAGGACATGGAGGCTAAAGGAGTGGAATGGAGACGCGTGGCTGAGGAGTAAGTTTGGAAAGATTGACAGGAATGGAAGAGGATGTGCCAGACAACCCGCTGAGGCGGAAATGTCGAATGATGATGCTGCTGCTGATAATGATGAGTGATGGCTTGCTGTAATTGAAAATATCAATGGTGAAGATGAAGACCTGTATGTGAAATTCTTCAAGCCTCGATGTCCAAGAACATCTTTCCAGAAGTTGACTGAAACATTATGCGTTCCACTAACAAGGGTCACTAGAAAACTCACACCTCTGGAGCTTACCACACTTATGCTGGGATCACGATCAACTTAATGTTAACTTAATGTAACTTCACTTAAAGTTAACTTAATGTAACTTCACTTAAAGTTAACTTAACATATGTGTGATCACGTTTCACGTAACTTAACATAACAACTCAAGCCAAACATTTGCATTCTCGAGTATGATCTGTGATTTGTACTATTTGTAAAGTGATGATCTGTGAATGTTTACAGTTTTCAATCAATATAATAAATAACTATTACAAAACTTTTTTGATAAATTTAGCTTTCCTATTTTAGTTTAATTATTTTGTTTCAATGTCTGATTACTAGAACTTACGCTAAAGAGTAAACATTGGTCATAAAACCAACAAATGAGTTAATAAATAGACCTGTTGACGTCACTCACATAATGATTGGCTGGATAGATCATGTGATACCCTTCAAGTAACGTTCACTTATTGCCGGGATCACGATCAACTTAACGTTAACTTAAAGTTAACTTAATGTAACTTAACGTAAAGGACCTTCTCGTGTGTTTAAATGGAAGCGATCATGATGCAGTTAACTTATTGTTGACTTGCAGTTAACTTAACATAAAAGATGTCCTGGGAGGTCTTTTACTCTAAGTGAAGTTACTTGAAGGGTATCATGTGATCTATCCAACCAATCATTATGCGAGTGACGTCAACAGGGCTATTTAGTAACTCATTTGTTGTTATTATGACCAATGTTTACTCTTTAGCATAAGTTCTAGTGATCAAACATTGAAATAAAATATTTAAACTAAAATAGGAAAGCTAAATTTATCATAAAAGTTTTGTAGTGGATATTTATTATATCGATTGAAAACTAAGCATTCACAGATCATCACTTTACAGATAGTACAAATCACAGATCATAATCGAGAATGAAGATGTTTGGCTCGAGTTGCTACGTTAAGTTATGTGAATCGTGATCACCCATACGTTAAGTTAACTTTGAGTGAACACTACGTTAAGTTAACATTAAGTTGATCATGATCCCGGCATAAAGTAAAAGACCTCCCAGGACATCTCTTACGTTAAGTTAACTGCAATCAACGTTAAGTTTAACTTTAAGTTAACGTTAAGTTGATCGTGATCCCGGCATTACAGGATGAAGTCACCAGGTCACTGATAAACTTTGCAATGAGAGATCTCAGTTGTACAATGACTAATCCCAGTTAAATATTTAATTTTTTGGGTAAGCCTCAATAAACATTTTTTCTTTTGGGACTTGTTAATCACGTCACTGAAATAAAACCTGACAAATCTAAAACTCCAAATTTTTACCACAAGTAGCTCTCTTACACTAATTTATTTCATTTCAATTAAATACTTTTTCTAGTTCCCCCCACCAACTCAGAAATTAAGCCCCGAATATCCATAAATTTAGTGAGTAGCCACCTATGTTTATGACTTAACTAAAATGAAAGGGGAAAGATTATACGTCTTGAGATTCACAGACTAAGGCTATGGTAAATATTGGTTAAAATTTGAAATACTTAAAAACCGCAATGATGAATTCCAGACTTAATTTCAGCAACTCGGGCTGCAGTTGGACAAAACTTATAAATACATTAAATATGGTCGACCTTAGAATAGTAAAATTATTTCTGTTCCATGTGTCTAGTTCTTTTAGTTACAAGCTATTTAAGTTTCTGTGAATAATATAATTCATAAAATCTAGCTTTGGTTATTTTGGAAAAGATGGCGGTACTGGTAAAAGAAGGGATATATACATTATTTTTTCTAATATATGAATATGTGCAATATATATTTCAAATTTGTTCATTCACCCAAATATTTTTTTCCTGATAATCTCAAATGGAATAACCCAAAGTTAAAAAAATCATGTACCACTGCTTTAACCACAATTAACATTGGGTTATTAGGTATGTATTTATAAATTCCAAGAATAACAAATTGTGTTTTCTAAAAACTTTATTTGCAGAGTTATTTCTTAAATGTGTGTTTTGATTCAGGATGAATAATGGTAGTCATGAATTAACAAGCAATCGAGTAATTGGAAATTAATACACAGTGTAATTGTTATTACTTAAAACCTAATGGTTAGGAGAGTGACTGACTATGTACAGAGTTGTCCTATGTATAGAAAGTGCACATCGAAAATTACCTTAGGAAATAAAATCAATTTTAATGAAATAAAACATTTATGTTATATTTATATCATTTTTACTTTCATATTTCAATTCATTAAATGATTATGTTCATGATATAACACACTCAACCTAAGGTAAGGACATTTTCCCAAATTGTTTTCCATAGTTAACAATACCTGTATTATGCTATAAATCATTTACTGTCCCATATTAGTTTGTAATTTACATGTATTCCATACTTTTCCTCAATTTGTTATGACCATTTTTTTGCTTTAGATTTTTCTCTGGGTTTATTCTGGTAATGGGCGTATTAGCGCCCTTAACTTCTGGTGTGGTCAGTAGCGCAGCCGTGGCCTTTGTTTACCGAGCGTCTAGCTTCAAGATGACACCATTGTACGCTATCCTTTGGGGCGTAGGCCAGACAATCGTGGCGGCCTGTATCGGATTCACAAGGATACTCGCCACATTATAACGGTGTGTGATGTGCAGGCAATATTTACACAAACAAAACTTTTTTAAATTAGATCAACTGAAACTAAACTGTAGTTTCTTTGGTACAATTATTTTTAAACTGTCTCAATCATGATGGATTAAAGCTGTTATATTTGTTAATTACAGTTTAGCCGCATCTAAATATCTTATTGTTTAAAGTGAAAAATGACACCAGAACATGGTAATTGAGCCTGGGACTTTTGGCCTTTTACACCAATGCTCAAACCACTTAGCTATCAAGGAGTTGTGCCCAGCGTCATTCTTCACTCCATCAGACTCTGCCTTAAAATATGAGTGGTGAATGACCCTGGATTAAGGCAATGGTGGACTAAGCCATACATTCTGGGTTCAATTCCCATGTACAGGGTCATATTTCAATTCTTGTTCTAAACATGTTTGCAAACCTATTTTTCTTGTACTGTCTTGTCATACTTTTGAAAACAAGCAATAAATTTACGTTTTCATTAAACACATTGGTGAACCATTTGTGATGTGTGTGTGTATATATATATATATATATAATATATATTAATATAATATATATCTAAACAATTTGTCGAGTATAGGTTTTGTGCGAGTATGTTTGTAATACTCCCAGATAATCCATGCAAGATAAACTTTCTCGTGAGCGACTCATCGCTTCCAAAATGATGGGGCCAATGTATGATGAACGATTATTTACTGCTTTTAATAATCGTCAAGCCAACCTTTTCTAAATGCTAAAAAATACAATAGATCATGAAAATAAGGTTAATAATAATTTAGGCATTAAAATATCAAGATAGCATGAGTAAATATACTATTTTTGATCTTGCTGAGCTGTTGACAAAAGTAGAGGTATATTTCCAATATGCAAATTGGGTTAAGAAATATTTCTCTTACATCCTCCTCAAGCCAATTATTGTCCAGCCATTTTCAACCTTTTCCAAATCATGGCCCACTCAACAAGGCACTAAAATTGTCAAGGCACACCATCAGTTTTTTAATCTTCGAGCTGGGTACCTCATTAGTAGTACCTTATTCTTATATTTGTTAGTTTAGTAACACTATCAGGCATCCAAGGAGCATGTTAATTTTTATATTTCTTCAGTGTGACCTTGACTACCTGATGATGTAGTTGAAATTAAATTTATTTAATTACTCATATGTGATTTAAAGTTATTTGAAACAAACTCATTGTAATAAAAAGCTCAAGTAATAAAAACTTTATTATTTATCAAATTGATTTTTGAACTAATTATTTCATCTTTAGTCTATCACAGTCTAACTATCTAAATATTAGTTGAATCTTATTTTTTTTGAGTCTATCAAGGTCCCTGGGTTTGAGTCCAAGTGGGGCTATAACTTTATTATTGGTGAATTTACAGTCTTGAGTTCTGAACATTTTTTACTTCTTAATAATAATCTAGTTTGTAAGTCATTTGCTGATAAGTTTATAACAAAATGGTTTTATAAATCACAAATACTACTACTACAACTAAAAATAACAATAACAATAACAATAATAATACAGTAAAACCTTACTTATCCAAAATAAAGGAGACAGATTCAATTTCGGGCAACCAAAATTTCGGATTGAATTGTGGTAGTAAAAATTAACATTTATTCAGAATCCATTTTAAGGAAAAAAAATTAATACAATATGTAGTAGTACATTATTTAAGTGGGGTGAAGTAGTCTGCAACCTTGTTTTCCTGAGTTACTATATCAATTAATACAATATGTAGTAGTACATTATTTAAAGTGGGTGAAGTAAGTCTGCAACCTTGTTTTCCTGAGTTACTATATCAATTAAAACAGTTTGAATTAACTGCCATAAGCATTTCAATAACAATAGAATTCTCCAGTTATTCCATGTAGCTACATAAATAACATCATATCGACTAAAAAAACAACAAAAACAACGGCTTTAGTTAACCAAAATTCAAGGGTAATATAAATAACTACCCACTTTGGATGAGGCCTCCCCAAGAATTTGTTAAAATATTGCAGGAACTTTCAGATGAGGACCGAGGCTGATTCTAGTTCCTAACTTAAAAAAAAGCTACCTTTTATCTCTATAAACTTTGTTTGTATTGTATTTGTATTCCAATTGTATTTGTCTTAGTACCAATTATCAAAATAATAGCCAAAAAATATTAAAAAAAAACTATATCCCTATTATAAAAAGTTTCATGTGATAAATTATGGCATTTTTTATTTACTAAGAAAAAAATTAAGATTATCTATCAATTAGTTTGATTATATTTAGTGGGATGTGTTTTTTAAATTGACTCTAATTAAAACAAAACACACAAAACAAATTATTTAATTCATACAAGTTTAATGGAAACTGACTGGGGTATAAAGATCCCTGCGCGCCTGCTCATGTTAAACATACCAGCACACCTGTTGGTTAAGGGGGAATTTTATCATTAAAAATTGCATATGTCTAAAAGTTTAATAGCTAAGATTCAAATAATTATGCTATTTTTAACAATAATGTTGATCATGAATTTAAAAAGGATTTATTTTTTATTCCTAAAATTTTTTCTTGCTTCTTTTTTATCTTCTCCAAACTCCCGAGGCACACAGGTTGAAAAAAGTTTGTTCTAGAGGCTACTATTGAAATTAATTGGCAAATCTAGATGATTTAGGAAATGAAAAATCAGTAAGTAAAGTTGAAGGTGTGTAACTAAGTTTTGTATTGTTAATAGTCTGTGACCCTTTTTAACATTACCTTGGCCGCTACTGGCTACAATGTTGTTTTTTAGCCTATTGAATTGTGTGCCAAGTTTGAATGCACTAACCACCAAATTCTCGTCCACGTGATGTGTGATGAGTCATGCAAGCCATGTCAGGTGTTCCCTCCCCCCTGCCAACAAACTTCCTGTTTTGCACCTGTGTGATACATTGAGCCATGTAGGCCATGCTACAGCCTACCCCCCTCCTCGTAATTGGTGAGTGTGGAGTTGTAAACATAAAAATACCTACTGAGCCATCGAGACGGCTACTTTAAAGTACCGGTAGAATAACGGTAGCAGTACCTAAGCGGGAGTAAAATACCTTGCCATCATTTTAACCCAGACTGAACTTATCTTTTGTGTTAAATTTATCTATAGTTGAGTTCATCTTTAACTTTCTTTGTGCATGTTTGTATTTTATATATTTCTAGTTTCGTTTCAGTAATATTTGTGTGTTGGAAATGGCGTCTAAATGTCCGTATAATACATATACAGCTCCAGTTGCAAAGAAAAGGAGACAATATATTAGCTCTCTGTGAAAATGGACATTTGGGGAAGAAGGTGGGCTTGGAACCTAACACCTAGACTTTGCATTGATTCTTATGGTAAAACGTGCCTTTTCTAATGTTGTTTTCTAGAGTTGCATTTTTCAGGTACATAACTCAACATTATAGTAGGACCTACTCATTGTTATAATACATTCAGAGAAAGCCTATATTTCCAGGTAATGAATGTATACAATAGTGTGAATATTATTTTTATTGTTGTTCCTAACGATAATGTACACTATTTTATTAGACTCTTCACTATACTTTTTCTCTCCATTTTGTATTAACACTAAAATATAAACTAGTATTAGTTTCTTTAACAATGTTTAAGTTGATTTCACACTATCCATCACATCGCGGCAGCAATACGTTAAAACATTATTCACTGGATTTAAATGGACGGCAGTCATAGTGCGTGGCGAGGTCACGGACTGGCAAACATTCTTGTGTAGAATGTTTTGACATTGACATGACTGTCCGTTGATGTGAGTTGAGTGAGTGTACAATCACATTTTGTTCCTCGTTTCCCTATTGAAAACTTTCAAAATGGATTACGAACTTTTAATAGAACAACTATGTTGATATGAAGAACTAAAGGATATAACCAACCAGAAAAACAGTGATAATATTAATAAATATACAAAATGGAGAATAATCGGCAAAGAGCTAAAAACCAAGCTTATCTCTTCCTTTTCCACTTCGTTGTTCAATGTGTGATATTCGCTCAAAGACTTTTTATTTTAAGCATTTATCTCACTCACACCCTCTTTGATTGTTTTTCTTCAACATCTTCGTCAAGTAAAATCACAATCATTGCACATTCTTTATTTTTAAATATCAGCATGTTTGTAAAAGCACTCTGCTTCCACATGAATGTTACAGAAAACTGATGTGACACTGCCATGATGTGACTGACATATGGTATGAATCAAGCTTAATTGATTTATCTACTGCAGAGGTCCCCAATTATATTTTTGATGGAGGTCCGTTTTAAAAACTCGAGATACTTTCTCAGTCTAGCAAAACTTTAACAGTGATTCAAGTTCAAGCCCTATAGGGCCATATACTAATTTAAAAACATGATTTTCTTTCCTTTCAGTTATTTTATTTAATTATTATTGCTGGCCTTCCATTTCTACTACCTTCCCACCACCGAAATAGCTTCATGTCTTCTTCTGTTTATCGCTATCTCATCAAGGTCCTTAAAAATGTCTCTGTGGTCTGCCATTTGGTGACCACTGATATATTGTTTTTAATTGATATTCTTAGTTAATAATATTTTAGAGGTGTGCGAAAAGCATTTTTTTAAAAATCAAAACAAGAATAAAGACATTCATAAACAATTGAGAAAAAACAAAAAATAAAAAAACCTTTTCTTATATTTTAATTTTCTTAATACTTTTTTTATTTCACAGTAAAAATAAACTCTCCCTTAGCAATTTTCATCTAATTACTTTTTTTTTTAACCAAAGCGCTATCCAAACAATTTTTTTAATTTAGCGATGCGTCTTACTACCCATTTGGGCTATAAGCTTAAGTACTAATTACTCTAATGGGCTAGGAATTGGGCAGGTTGAATTTAGAGGAAGTTAACCCGTATTTGTGTGGAGGAAGAGTGGAAAACCATTTAGGAAAAACCACCCTCATTTCATCTGATCGAGATTCAAACTTCAATCTCCCTGTCCTCGGCAATCTAGCTCAACACGAAACAGGTGCGTTAGATAACTATGCCACTGAGGCAGGTAAACAATTTTTATAAAAGAAAGTATTTTATTATAGCCCATCAATTGAGGTAGGCCATTTCAAAGAACCAAGCTTTGTCATGTTCATTGCATTTTATTTTTAATAATCCAATTGATTTATAATCCAATTTCAATTTTTGTTAGTAAATATACTTGAGAAAAATGAGAGTGTGCAATTTCAAAATACCAATCTTCCTAAGATTAATATAAAAAAATATTATTTGAATTTATATAAAATTTGACAAATTAAATTAGCCTTTACAGGGTTGCCACGCACCTGGAAAACAGGGGAAACCGGGAAAATACAGGGAATTTGTTAATGTCTGGAAAAAAACCGGGAAAACACAGGGAATTTCACCAAAAAGCTAGAATTTACTGGAATTTGTTAGTGAATTTGGGCAAGCTCAAAATAGTAGAAATAATATAGACTAAAATTGGTAACGGGAGAACTGAGCAGTCTAATTAGAACACGTCTCATTTATGGTGATTATGCTTACCAGCACCTCATCAGGTTGAGACAAGTCCTGAGTGCAACCGAGACAACTCATTCGGCAAATGCCGCACCTTTTCGGCTCCTTCCTCGCCCCACCAATACCACAAACGTTTCGTTTCCTCCACCCCCATCCTCCAACTTTGACACGTGTTTCTGCTGCCAGTTGAATGAATTCATTCTCTGGATTTTGGTGTTATTTGTCTGTTTAAAAACGATGACTCCTGTCGAAAGAGTTGTATCCCAGATATTAGTGTTTATGTAGCGTGATGTTTTAAGACTACCCTACCTATCTTGCCATTTTGGCTATTTTTCACTTTTTAGAATTTGCGCCAAGGTGTCAATATTGCCTGTTTAAATCTTTATGAGTTTTAACCTGTTTACTACAGTCAACTCCCAATTTAGCGAAGGTGGGTTTACCTGGTTGCTGCCATGGCCAGGATAAAAAAATTGAGTATACTGTAAAGTGAAAAGTTTATGAAAATATTAACTCCAGCGTGCTAGTTTGTCATAAAATTATAATGGTTGTAAAAATGACCGATTGTGTTTGTGTCCGCGCATAGCTACTTTACCTTTCCCACCCCCTATGAAATGGACTAGCCCACTTCTACCACCCTTCTCTCCAAAGTTTCACAGTTCTTTGTTATCAGATATTTCTCTCCAGTTCAGTGCAGTGTTAAGGATATGCGATACTTCTAAAATATCGATATTTGAGTATGAAAAAAATAAACGAGAAGTAGATCCATATTTCCCAGTATCGATACTTTCATTTAGCGATAGAAAAATAAAGGCAATAATAAGAAAAGATGAATAAATTTAATAAATGATCGGGAAAATAAAGGAAGTAAAAGGAGAAAAGTAGGTAAATTAAAATCTTTCGATACCGGGTAAAAAATACTGATATTAGTAAAATATCAAAAGCTTGGTATCGAAAGAAATGTATCGATACTGGTATCATATCATTCCTAGTGCTAGTTTAGTGTCTCATAAAAGTTTAAGACATTAAAACTATTTTGAACTCAAAACTTTATATCTAGATATGACCATACCTCAGGACTTTTTTTTATTTTGACCCTAACCCTCAAATTAAAGGTAGTTTACTGATAAGTGATTTATTTTTAATTCCATATTTTTCGAAAATGGCTCAAAGATTTTGATTAAAATAAATATATATGGACTAATTGACCTCCCAAATAACACCATATATATGTTTTTTCGGTAAAAAAAAATCATTGAGGGCTAGTTTACTGATGAGTGATTTTTTTCAAAAACTTGAAATATTTTAAAATGAGCTTTAACGATTTGGTTCGAAATTGGTATATTGGGCCTTAGTACTAATAATTGTGTTTGTGGTAAAAAGTTGTTTAAAGGTATTTTACTGATTGATTTTTCAACAATAGTTATTATGATAAATTTATGTATTATTGTGTTGTATCGTTTATTAACCAAGTACTTAATGTATTTGGTAGTTTTCAATGGGTTTGCAGATTTACTGTGGAAATTGATATAAAGAGGTTTATTAGCCCTTCATTACCCCGCTAAATTGAGGGTTGACTATTTTTTTTTTATATTCATTACAATATGGTAGGGATGAGGATGGCAGTTTATTAGAGGAAATGCACCTGAATGAGCCACAAAAATTCCATGTTAATTTTACTATTTTAAATTATTATTCATGATTTGTGTGGGCTACTTAGTCTATACAGTACATATACAATAATTAAGATTGGTTAAAATATTTTTTAAATCAAGTAATACATTCTTTTACAAAAAAAAAAATAGATAAGCCCCCTATCACATTTAAAATCAAAATGGTATTTTTGGTATTTCCACTTTTTTCCTTCTTTCATTCCATTTAGGGCATACAGCAATTATAATCAATTTTTCCTTCTAGAAAATTTATGTCATTCATTTCTCATCCTTTTTACAAATAATTCTTAAACATGTGTTTATCTTGCACAATAAAAGATGCCTCCAATGACAAATTACCACTCTTCATTTCTAAAATTTTCTCTAAAACCAAATTTAATGCCTTTATAATTATATTTATAATCTATTAGGTGTCTGGAAAAATGAAAATTTCCTCTGGAAAACCTGGAAAACACAGGGAATTTTGTAATAAGAAAATAGTGGCAACCTTGCTTTAAGACAAGCTAAATATATTTATTCTCCCAATATATGTCTAAACTTATTTTTAAGTCTCATACATTCTTAAAATATATCAAACCTCATTGTTCTCCAAGTGTTTCATTAATGTCATATTCCTTGAATATATACCTAAGAGACTGAATTATTTTACAAATCTATGTTGCTAAGCTTTCAGGTTAGCATGTTGACAAATGAACAGTTTAAGCGATATTGATACTATGAGACTTTATTATGTAAAATAAGACAATACAAGATAATATAATATGTTACAATAATCTTCACAGGAGCAATGGGGGTCGAGGGGGGGTCCACAGAGGCTTCGGCCCAGGGGCCCTGGTTGTTGGACATTCCTTAACAGTCTCTTTCAACTCCAACACAGACCAACACACTTATAGCTCACAGCAGCGAACTAGAGCTGCAAGAATAAGTTATTGGGTTAAAAAAGGGGTTTAGTGAAAATTAAATTTCCAAAAAATGATGAGATATCGTCAGTGGAAAAGGTGACATCACACTTCTCTCCTCCCCATCCTACTGAGGCCAAGGCAAATGTTCTCCCTTCCTGAGGCACGTCAGACGCCTTCTGAGGCTACGTAGTACATCCCCCTTTCCATTTATTGTTGATTATAGTGTTGTAAACATGACCGTGTGTTAAGATGAGCTGTGTATGTTACTCGCCTTTTCTTTATTTGTGTGTCTTTATACCAATAAATAGTATGGGGGGTTTAGATTTTTGTCTTAGCAAGAAGATATTATAGTGGCGCAGAAAAATGGAAGTTAAAATGAGTGAAAAAACTGCCAATTTTTTTTTTTCTTTCCTGGAAAAGCTAACTAGTGCTGCAACGTTCAAAAAAACTATTATTAGTGAATTGACTGTCCTGAAAGTTTGGTCTAAGCCTACTGCTGTTTTTTATGAATCTCATAAAGTTATTATTATGGAAGCTCAGCCAAATGAAGGAAAGAATGAGCTTTCAGTCAAGAGCAGGAGGAAAACTACCAAAGGATGACATAAAAGGTGGAGAACAGGAGTGGCAAAGATTCAAAAAGGATATGGTGGAAGGGGCAGAGGAGATGCGGAAGAACTAGTGGAAAGAGAAGATGGAACGAAACTCCTTGGTGGAACGAAAAGGTAAAGGAAGCAGTGAATGCCAAGAACAAAGCATTTAGAGAATAGTTCACAAAAAGAACAAACGAGACTATGGATAAGTATAGGGAGAAAAAGCGAAATTCAAAGAAGACAGTAAGATAAGGGAGGAAAACATGGATATAAGAGTGGACTAAAGTGCTACAGACTGATTTGGAAGGGAGCAAGAAAATATTGTATAGGTAGTCAAGTGAACCAAAGAAGGAGGCAAAATGATGGATGAAAAAGGAAAAGGTATTATATTACCAAGATTCAAGAAAGGGAAAAGGAAGAGGTGTGAAAATTATAGAGATATAACACTGATGTGAAGGGAAGATGGAGAGAGGGGCAACATGGGTTCAGAGAGAAGAGGTCAACGATAGTTAATATTTGAAATTAGTCAGTTGATGTAAAAGATATTAGTTTGGAAAGGCTCTGGTAATGGCATTTATAGATGTAGAAAAAGCTTATGATAGTGTGGATAGAAAGAACTTATGGAAAGCAATGGAGGAGGCTGGAGTAGAAAGAGGAGTGGCAATGAAAGTAAGGAATATGTATGATAATAATGTGAGTTTTGTAGAGACGGAGAGAGTGTGGACAGAGTTGTACAATTAAAATATGGAGTCAAGCAGAGAAGTGTTCTCTCACCAATACTATTTGTATTGGTGATAGAAATGATAATGTATAGAGAGGCAGGTAAACCGGGTGAGGAGGAAATGAAAGCAATGATGTTTGCAGATGACTTGATGGTATGGGGGAAAGGAAGAGGAAGTACAGGAACAACTACAAGAATGAAATGAGGAGGTAAGAAAGTGTTGACTGAAATTTAGTATGGTGAAAAGTGGAGTGATGAGAATGACAAGGCAGAGAACACGGCTAAGAAAAGTGATAGAATTGGATGGAGTAGAGTTGAAAGAAGCAAAGAGTGTTAAGTATCTGGGTAGTGTGATTGAGGCAAAAGGGGGCAGCAGAGAAGATAAAGTGAGACAAGGGCAGCAGAGAAGATAAAGTGAGACGAGGGCAGCAGAGAAGATAAAGTGAGACGAGGGCAGCAGAGAAGATATAGTGAGACAATGGCAGCAGAGAAGATATAGTGAGACAAGGGTAGCAGAGAAGATATAGTGAGACGAGGGTAGCAGAGAAGATATAGTGAGACGAGGGCAGCAGAGAAGATATAGTGAGACAAGGGCAGCAGAGAAGATATAGTGAGACGAGGGCAGCAGAGAAGATAAAGTGAGACGAGGGCAGCAGAGAAGATAAAGTGAGACAAGGGCAGCAGAGAAGATAAAGTGAGACAAGGGCAGCAGAGAAGATATAATGAGACGAGGGCAGCAGAGAAGATATAGTGAGACGAGGGCAGCAGAGAAGATATAGTGAGACGAGGGCAGCAGAGAAGATATAGTGAGACAGGGCTGCAGAGAAGATATAATGAGACAAGGGCAGCAGAGAAGATATAGTGAGACAAGGGCAGTAGAGAAGATATAGTGAGACGAGGGCAGCAGAGAAGATATAATGAGACGAGGGCAGCAGAGAAGATATAGTGAGACGAGGGCAGCAGAGAAGATATAGTGAGACGAGGGCTGCAGAGAAGATATAATGAGACAAGGGCAGCAGAGAAGATATAGTGAGACAAGGGCAGTAGAGAAGATATAGTGAGACGAGGACAGCAGGTTACTTCATACCCATAGTAACGTATGCAATGGAAACTGGGACATTGGATAAAAGAGAAACAAGGAAAGTGGAGACCATGGGAGTTAAGTTTTTGAGAAGCATAAAGAGATCGGATTAGGAATGAAGATGTAAAGTCAAGAGTTGGGGTACAGGGGGTACATGAGATAGTAAAGGAAGCTAGGATGAGATGGTATGGACATGTAATGAGGATGGAAGGGGAGAGGATTCCAAGAATATTATTAGATCTGAAGTATGTAGGAAAGAGACCACAAGGGAGACCAAGGAAAAGATGGGAGGAACAGATAGCAAGTGTGCAAGTGAGAGGAGGAGATTGGAAGAGAGTGCAGGAGAAAGAATGGTGGAAGGGCAGAGGGACATGGAGGCATTTTACTGAACAGACACGGCCACAGGCTGGAAACAGTTCATGATGATCATGATTAAGTTATTGTTTATCAGCGTCCATGTTTTTAATGTTGCTTTCAAGAATTTTTTCCTTTTCTACTAGACAAAAAGTGTTTTATTAGATTATTTTTGTAAATTTTGAGGGGAACCCTCCTGCCCACATTTTATGATCCTATGTTTTGAGTTTTTCGTTTTTTTCAGGGGGTTGAGGTGTCTATACCCGCCTGACATATTTCACTCTTATACCACAGTGAGAATTAGCTTTTTATATTGTTTTGGAAACTACGAACTCTCCCACTTGACCAAACCCTACTAGGAAATTTCAAATATTTAATAATTATTTGGATATTTATAATAATATCACTACATTCCTGACCAATTTTAATTTTATATCTCCTCTTAAAGTGTAGTTTTCTGTTAATCTCCCCCTACACTCTTTTATTTTAGAGTCCCATTTTAAAACTAATTTTTATACACACACTTACTGACATATTATATAAAGGCTTGAGCCTCTTCTGCTAAAGAAGTAAAGTGTGCCCTAAATTCTTCAATAGCCCAGGGCCCCCCAAATACCCCAATCTGGCACTGCTCACCGATGCCCATAACGATTCACACAATAGAAAGAAAATCATTTTAAATGAAAGAAAGCACTGTACCAGCAACTACTGTCTGACAATATAAAAAAGGCCAAAAATAACACTGAGCTGTGCAGAAACCAGAGTTATGTAAGGGCGGAAGAAGAGTATTTACCGCTAGTACAAGCCTTTCCTTCTCGATCGTATGTCCTATTGGGATGAAAGTGAAAGTTAATACTGTGCCGTGGAAAACATTTAATATACTTATTGTACTAACAAAGACTACAGTCGTATTTGTGTCTGTATCGGAAATTATGTGAGTTATTCTTTCTCTCGTAATTTCCCACTGAAAATAAGGGATGTGAGATACGTGTAAAGGTCATTAAATATGATATTGTCAATCTGAACACAGTTTGATTTAGCATTGCTGTACATAGATCATCAATATTTTTGTTTTCTTGCTAAAATGTAACTAAATTTTTAATTATTTAAAAAAATAAAATAAATTATATTCTATTATAATTACTATTTGTAAAATAATATTTGTATATGTCGCACCATCAGTTTTATGTTAATATATAAACATGGTGTTATATTAATACAGGGTGTCTGTTTGTTGGTTTCCAGGAGTTTTCTGGTTGGTTGTTGTGAAGGGGTGTAGTGATGGATGTTGGTCTTCGTTGTGGTGATGAATATGGCCAGTGCAGTTATGACCTAGAGGGTGGTGGGGGAGCCCGAGTCTACTGGGTACAGGGGTGCTTGTGTGGAGTATGCTATTCTTCTGAGAGGGGTCTTGTCTTCGATGTCTGCAAGTCCCAGTTCATCTGGGACCAGGGAATCATGTTGGAGGGTAGTTGTCTCAGGTGGCTGGAGCTAGAGGTCGAGCATATTGAGGGAGAGGACAAAATGAAGTGATGAGGGGAGGGTGGAAAAGGGAGTTGGTCGGTGTCCTTTTTTTTCCTCTTCTTTCCCCTCTTCTCTTGGTATGGGTCATGAAGAGTTGATTCTCGAAAAGTCTGTTGTCCAGAGGTGCTATCAGATGGGTGGGAAGCTAGGGCAGCGGGTCAAGGGCACTATGGGATGCTAGGGCATGCACTACCTCAGTGTAATCAAGGGAATAGAAATATAAAGAGAATAGTTCCGGTCTTTATTTCCAACACTGCTGGTTTAATGTTTTCAAAAAATAATTTAAGTTGTATTCCTCCTTATCATCCTCCTCCTCACAATCATCCTAATAGTATCAGTCAAAAAATCCATTTATCCAAGGATCACCTTTCATTATCCTTGAAAGTTAATAAAGAAAACATAAAAAAGAACAGGTAAGAATAAATTCTTACACTCTAAACTAAACACTTAACATGAGATGAAAATACAAGATATAATACATGATAGTTTGAAGACCGTGAGAATCTTAATCTAATTATTATTTACAAAAATCTATATTTAACATAAGTTTCTCCTAAGCTCCAGTAGTGCTATCCCGGGTTGGGTTATTGAATCGCCAGCGGTGACTCACTCGGTACGGTACTTATTTATAAAATGATTTGGTTGATTAAAAGAATAATGTGAAAAAAAAAACCTACTAATAACTAGATGTTGCAATAAAGTTTGAACATACAAGATCACACTGATAAATATAAATACTTTAGAGTTCCTTATTCTATGGCATTAGGAACTCGAAAGTTAATTATTATCTATCAGTGTGATCTTGTATGTTCACCCTTTATTGCAACATCTAGGTTAACTTAGTAGGGTTTTCTTACATTATTATTTTAGACAACAAAATAATTTGAATATAAGGCCCCTACCTATTCCTATGAATCTAGTCATTATAGTCTGTCTCAGACTGTCAAGGATTAAACCTGTTACAATACATTCTGAGACAATTATTTGTGTTGAATATAATATTTCACTTACATTGTTAAAGCTGAGTGTACTGTTCTAGAAAATGTTAAACACAATATGACCATATTCACAGATTTACTAATATACTGCTTCATATTGGTTCTTAATTCTCATAAGAGGATAGATTGTATCAAAGTTAAAACCAAAGTATGATTGATAGTGGTTTATATAAAAAGTGAAATACTCTCTTTAACACTTTCTATAAACTATAACTTCATGTGATTTCTAAGACATTAATGTATTGTTGCATCACCTTCATATTGCTTTATAATTAGTGTCCAAACACTTTTATTGTCTTATTAAATATGATCAAAAACCAAATATTAAAAAAATAATCTTCATAACTATATTTTATGCCCCCCTTTTGGCACTCTTTGTACTACACACCAACAAATTGGAGAAAGAGGGAAAATACATAATGTTTAATGTTTTCAAATTTATAAAACAACTGCTCTAAAAGTACTTATATTATCTTTAACTTTACCCGAGTCATAACTTAATTTTATTAGTGGAAGGACTAATATTATATTCGATTTGATGAGTTAAGCCATCGCCTAATTTATGTGTTGCTCTATCTTGGTGGGTTATGATACATCCACCAGGAGATGACTAAGGACCTCAGGTTGAGATAGTTTAGTTGTAATGACTTAATTCTGCGAACATTTGGCAAGTCAAGAGAAATTAACTTAAGAAATGATGGCCATAGGATCGGATAACAGTCTACACAGCTCCCTGGAGAGAAAATAGTTTCAACAAATTTAAACATAAGTATATAGCTGCCAGCGTTCCTCAATTTCCTGTAAAATTTACACACTTAATACAATCACTTATAGATTTTTACCTAATATTTGATCATTTGTTTGCTGCTGTGGCGCTTGGCTCAATGTAAAGCATGTTATAATGTGGGCAGTTTCCATGGAGAGAAGACATATTTTGTTATTCATAAGATTTGTTTTTACTAATTTTTTTTACAAAGAAGATTAATATTTTTACACTCCAACTGGAATAGGGCAGGGCCTATTTAGAATGATTTTTGAAATTTGGCACTTTTACTATTTTTATTCTATTTATTTTAAATATATTAAATAATGTTTTCCTAAGTGTTGGCAACATAGCATAAAACACATTTAAATATGAAATATGTACAGCACTGTATTGTAAAATTATGTTATAAAACTACCCAGAAGGGTATAAAAATAAATTAACTACTGTTGGCCAAATGTCTTAAATTAACACAACTATTAAATAAACTTCAATGTACAACAAAAACAAAGAAAGTACACTACTTCCCTCAAAAAAGTTAGGGTGTTTTATATGTATAATTTTTTTTATTTAGCTCATAAAAAACTAAGAATGTTCCACCAATGAACTCAAAACATCTAACATTATTTCCTTGATTAGCCCATGGTTATGCTTCACTTGAGAAAATTGTATTTCTTGCATTTGTACAGTAAAATATGTACACTGATGTTTTCAAATTTATCCACTCTTTAGAGACTTATGTACACACAACACTTATATATATATATATATATATATATATAAATAATATATAAAATACACACACACATACATAGAAATGTCCGTGCCCATTATTCGGAAGGTGTTTTGTCATACAAGCCTATGTTTCTACCGGAGAAATTTAAACTGTCCGTTTTTATAATAAATCTGCAATTGAGATGTGTTTGTTAGGGAGGTTGAACTCTACCAGAGTTTAAGAAGGTGTTATAATGTGGTTTTAAAGTTATGTTTGTGTATATATTTCCCATTTAAATTAGAATATAAATTATTGTTAACGACTAGCATACTAGAAGTGTGTGAAATTTTGAATAAAGTACAGTATTAACTCACTAATTATTTATACTCAAAATATGATTATAGCATTCTTAAAAACTAAATTATTTGTAACTACAAAATATGAAAAAACTTATTAGTTAATCTCTTCTTTGATAATTTTGTAAGTATATTTAAGTTGTTAAGTATAAACTACTGAGTTACATAATGGTTGAAAGTAATATATCTTTTTAAGGAAAACCTCTTTGGTTTTTGAGGTATTTTGTTATATTTGGAAGAAGGACAGTAAAGGTGGGTAGAAACATATAAAAGGTTGTCCTTAAAGATATATATTTTATATTCACATCCAATGTCCTTTTCCTGTGTTTTTCCTTTATCTTATTCCTTATACATGTTCCTTTCTATGTGTCCTATCATCCTTTATCAATTTCATTTTTCTCCTTTTGTGTTTTTTGGTTTCCTCTTTTAGGAAGTTGCATTCTGCGTTTCACACTCCTCCCTGATGAGTTCTGATAGAATGAAACCTAGGTCGGGGGATTGGGTGGTGACGATCAATTTTCTTCAAGAGACGAGCATTACCTCTTTTTCCAGTGACAGCAATGTAAAGTGTGAACCGTGTTCTTCTTTTCATTGTACCTTTTTATATGTTTTCTACTCATCTTCTGTACCTTCTTACAATATATATATATATTAATAAATATATATATATATATATATATATATATTACATGGTTTAAAGTTAACCATCACATTTACCTGGCTATTACTGGAATGTAAATTATGAACTAAATACTCACAAACACTAGTTTCCTTGTTCGACAAGTAGACTAATGTTGAGTGTCACTAATACTAAGGTGTCTAAGCTCAAGGTCAACGTAGTCTCTTTTTGCCTCCTGTGACTTGTGAAAGTCAGTATTTACGGGTAATATTGTTGGTTAGTATTGCTCTTTCAACAATTTATACTCCAACTTTACACCCTCTTACTTTTAACTAAGTAGGTATGTTTTGTAGCGCTGTGAAATATGTATTAATATAGTTAATTCTATTGATGAACAAACATACAAGGGTTAACTTACAATTATAGCTTAGTGATTAATTTTTTTTATGTTGGGAATATATTGGAGAAATATTAATTAATTCAACCATCTTCACTGTCTTGATAATATGTAGTATTAGATTTATATTTTCTATGCCAAGAAAGTGTACCCACATTAGGACAGATTCATTGTGATCAAATGTGAATTAAAAATTAAGTATAAATATATGATTTTATGTAAGGATCATAACATGAACTACATTAAATATAGACCACATAATAGTTTAGTATCAAGGTAATCAACAAATTTAGTGACAGTTATAGGAAAAAATACATTTTTATTATTTTTAACACTTAAATTATTTTTTGCAATAGTTGCTAGCTTTTATTCATCATTTGAATTTGACACATTCAAAATATAGATCTTATTCCTGGATTGTGAAAAAAACTTAGTCAATAATAGTTGTGTTTGTGAAATATAACTAATTTTTTTGGATCAATTAAGCTGTGACTTTAGAAAATAAAACTTTTGGTCAACTAAAGGACAAAGTTGAGTGACATGCAATTTTATTAAGATGAATATCTTATTACGCTACAAATTCTGGTCACTTTTTTTGAAAATACTCATGAATATGTTTTTAAAATATAATTCCATTGATATGTTTCTGTAAAAATGTGTACCATAGTTAATTTGATATTGGAATACTTTTTATAATAAAAATAATGTTAGTCTTTGGTAAATAATCAGTACTAGACATTTATTTATAAAAACACAATTCTATTTATGATTTGATTTTTATTAATTATTATGTTTCCAAATCCTATTATATATACAGTATACACATAAAAATGTATGTATATGTATGTATATAATGTTCTTATTTGTTACCATGATTGAATTGTAATCAACATTCCTTGACTGAGAGTTGAGTAATTGTTAATATGACTCTAAAAGTGTTTTTGTTTCTACAAACAGGTCTATTATTCTTTTAGAAAAAAGCTAGGGTATTTCCTTGTAAAAGGAATTCCTAACCTTTTTTACTTTGGAGCACACCCATTTATATATTTTTTTTGTAAAATATAAGTGAAAATAAATAATATTCAAATGCAGTACACAATAAATTTATTTCCTTGCTACAGAAAACATATTATTTATATTGAGATTTTATTTTACAGTACAAAACACATTTCAAAAACCAGTCTAAACAGTCAAAATTAATGTGATACACACGAGTTATGAGCTTAATCAGTAGATTGTCTTTGATGATTATCAGACTAATTCTTTTGTTGAAGACTGAGAAAGCGTGTTCACATAAGTAAGATGTATAGAAAAATAGCAACAAGGCTATTTTTTTTTAAAACACTGGATGGCTAATTAATGTCTTGCTTATTTTAAAAGAGTCCACTAATTTCTTTTTTTCTTCATTGTTGGATCTAATTTTCAATTTGGAATCAGAATATAGTATTTAACTCATTCATCTCTTTCATAAACAGTCAAATCCAAATTTTCTTCTTTGTCTTCTAAATCAAATGATGACACATTACAGTCTAAATTTACTGACAATAATGAAAGAAAATAATTATTTACTAACTCTACCAGAACTATATATAACATGATCAATTTTTAATTTTTTCAATTTGTTGAATTCTTTTCATGGAGTCTATTTAGGAGTGTGGACAAATATTAGTCTCCTTTCAGGATTGAAGACATATGTAAATTAAATTTCCTCCAAAACACTTTAATTTTATTTGTAAAGGAAATTATATTTTCTTGGTGTCTTTGCATCAATTAATTCAAATCATTTTAATTTTTTGTAGTATGAGGAAAGGCATAATTTGTACCCATTGTGACATATGCAACAGGAACATGACATTGAATGTAAGAGAGACTAGTAAAGTGGAGGCCATGGGAATGAAGTTTGTGAGGAGCATGTTAGCTGTAACAAGGAGTAACAAGATTAGGAATAAGTTATCCGGAAATAGTGGGGTACAGGGAGTACATGAGATAGTAGAGGAAGCCAGACTGAGATGGTATGGACATTTAATGAGGATGGAAAAAGAAAAAATCCCAAGGAAAATCATAGAATAGCATTATGTAAGAAAAATACAGTAAGGGAGACAAAGAAAAAGATAGGATCAGATAACAGAGTGAGTGGAGAATAGTGAGAGGAAAGAGGAAGATGGAGGCATTTTACTAAACTAACCTTGCGACAGAATGGAAACAGTTGATGGCAGTGACATATATCTGCTATGTACTCTGCTTTTGTTCTTTAAAAAATCATTAAATTTGGGGTGCTCATCTTAACTCAAAATTATACTAAACTCTTTATCTAAATAGTTTAGTTCAAGACTTGGCTACACTATATTCACCTCACTTCTGTGTGGAATAATAAGTAAATAGAGTACTAGCATAAGCCATTTTCTTGTTTTTCTCTTAAAGGGTTGGAACCAAAGCAGAGCACTTCATGGCAATCATTCCAAGATAAACCTGACTGTACCAGATAGTAATTTTCTATGTCAAATAATCACTTCCAGTCATCTTTAATGATAAACCAAACAAAAACTGACCAAAAACCTGTAACTGTGCTCTGAAACCTCACAAACTTGTAGTGACATATAATTAAAGCAAATTATATTTCTTCCAATCTTGTTTTCTTTGATATCCATAGACATTATGGCTGTTCAGTATCCATTTGTATTATTAGATGTCTTCTTTATCAATCATTATTTCAACAATAGCCTGATAAACAGGTACAATTATTATTTTGGCCAGTAACATACAGTTCAATTGTTTTACCATCTATATACATTAGATTTAGCTTAACATTAAGCTTTGAATGTGCATTGAGTGGTTATCCTTTTTTTTCCATTTTAGTTGCTGCCTGTTTATGTAATGTTTAAAACCAATCAAAATATAGAGACTTGACAGTATTTGTTGTTAAATGGTCCTTAATATTGCCAGGAGCCATTAAATATTGAGCAAATTTTATCCATAAACAATCCCAGTCATTATCTATATGCATAGGGAAGCCAAAAGCTAAATAGTTATTATATAATTATATATATATTATTATTATTTGTTAGAGTGTTCTATCTTACAACAGGTCCATTCCTTATATCAATGAACTTAGACCGCCAATCCGTCTTGTCCTCTGCCTCCTTCAGGTCCCAGAATTTTCTTCCCTCAAAGTCATCAACTTTTTGAATCAACCCTCTTAAGCTCCTCTTTCCCTCAACCTTTTCTTCTATGATGCTTTTCAGAAGACTGTTCCTCTCAAGGATGTGTCCTATTCAGTTTGCTTTGCACCTAAGAATCACATTCAAAATGCTTCTCTTCTCACCACTCTTCATAGGACTTGTCCAATTGTCACCCTGTCTGTCCACCTGATCTTCTCAAGTCTTCTACAGTATCATATTTAAAACTCTCCAAGTATTTCTTTTCCATCTCCCTGAGAGTCCAAGTTTCTGCTCCAAATGTAGCATTTCATCAGTTTCTACTTCAGTTCCAAACTCAACTTTCTGGTCAGCAGGAAGCTTCCTCGGACACGTGGCTCCTCGACCTAGACGCTCCTCGACCTAATTTCCTTGGTATGAATAGACTTCCCAAGTACTTGAACTGCTCTAATCTTTCCAACTCCTGGTTTCCAATTTTGATTTTCAGCAGGTCTTAATTTTTTGAAATCACCATCACTTTTGACTTCTCAATGTTGATCTTCATGCTTCCACCATCTGGACCATCACTTCCTGCAACTCTTCTTTATTTCTGGCCAGCAATGCTAGATCATCTGTGTATTTTATTGTGTTGATGACGCGCCTTCCTACCCTGAAATTTCTACATCCCTCTAGGGCTTGCCTGACCACACACTCTCCATACAAGTTGAACAGACTGGGTGACAAATAATATCCCTGTCTCACTCCTCTTCCTATCTTTACGCTGTTGATCTCTCCGTCTTTTAGCCTCATCTTCACATGCTGTCCCAGGTGCAGGTTTGTGGTCAGCCTTCTGTTCTCCATTTGATGCTGATCTTATTGAGTATTTCCATCAGTCTCTTACACATACACATGCACTCACAAATGCACACACACTTATAGTATTTGTCCTTAGATACACTTGACTTTTCAATGTTGACTTCGATATTAAAATTGACATGACAGCTTTTATCATACATGGGCATAGGACTGCCTTGACACCATAAACTTGTCCAAATTGAAGATAGAAATGGCCACTGCCTATGATTAACAATTAATTATTGAACCACCTTGTGTTGTGTTATAATGGTTTGACCCAAGACCTCAAACCCTTAGGCTGGCACATTTTATAAACCTCCACGGCCTTGTTACGTCTTCTAACACCTTCATGGTGATGATATGTATATCTGCTTCTATATTTTCAGCTACTGCCCGCTGTAGGCCATTGGATTGCAGAAATAATAACAAAACCATCACTTTTTACAGACAAATGATTGTTTTTTTATGTTTAATTTGTTATTGTACTTTTTATAGAGCTATGTTTCCCAAGTGTCCATAAACAAGACATAATTAGGTAAATATGAATATAAAAGCAAATAATCTTCGTAAAGAAATTAAAGGCTGTACCCAGCTGAATATCTTAGGGAGGTTTTGCCAACTGCTGGAGGCTATAAAAAATAATAAACAATAAATACCAATAGAAGCTGTTTGGAGTGTTTACTTATGGTAATTTAGGGCAGAGATTTAAACAATATAAATGTTTATATTTTCTCTAATCTTACAAACTTAAGAGTCCTCTTCCTTTAAGTATTAAAATTTCCACTGAGCATTTTTTAAGTTAAGGGCATTACTACCACTCGCAACTCTAGAGCTTCGCATGGATACATGACTTCAGCTTTATTACGGTAGTGTACGTCAAGCAGCCTTGTTTTGTCGGCACAGAGGCACAGACGTAAGCTGATACTCCGTGGGTCAACTGTTTGAACTTAGGGTTTGATAATTTCGTTGGCTAGTCAGTGATGAAGCATCCTAGTAGCAAGGGCTAGGATGTGTTGATAAGCTTGCAAAAAGAGCAATACATTCAGTAGAGTTCTCTTTGATTACATTTCTGACAGGATATCCGTCAATTATGTCTGTAGTTGGTCCATCATTATGAAAAATTCAAGTTTTTATGATTGCAATCGTTTGTTCTGGATTGTTCCGCAAAAATTTTTGTTTGTCCCATTTTGATAAATCCACAAATGGTGTGTTTATATATTGGGATTTGGGGGGAGCAACTTCACGATAGCCCCCCCCCATACACTTTGGAAAATTGACATTTACATGGTTGCGATAGAGTTTGTTCCACAAAAAGTTTCGTTTGCTGTGTATTTGTTCTTGCACAAATGGTACGTGAATTTGAAACTTTGTTTACTCATGAGGGACCAACTTCATGGAAACCCCCCCCCCCTCAAAAAAAAACTTTTAAAAATTCATGGTGTTTTGATTGCACTCGTTTGTTCCGGATTGTTAGACACACATTTTTGTTTGTTGTGTTTTAAAAAGTCCCACAAATGGTATGTTTACATTGGGGGGAGAGGGGTCAACTTCACGGTAGCCCATTCCGGTTTGAATAATATCCAGGAACTTATGTTAAATTAGTATATTTTTAAATGTTATCGATATTTTATAATGCATAGATACTCAAACCTATTCTTTTTAACTAAACAGTTGTAGGGATGATAAGATAATGTTGAAAATTAACTATGTATCCTAATTGTTTGTCATGTTTGTAAAATCCACATAACCGATTAGGCGCTGAAATTAAACGGTGAAAATTTGCGTTGGAATGGGAATTCTTTTAAAGTAAATTTTTGTAAATCAATATTATATTTTCGAGAATGCAAGAGTTTAGCTGTTAAAAGACTTCATTGCATAGCTATTTTTAGTTTCCATTTGTAAAGAACGTTTTTGATTTAGTCATGTGCATTCATTTCGATTTTTTGTTTAAATTCTTAGTTTGTTTTTTTGGCAGATTTGTAGCAATTTTTTTAGAATTTCAGGCTATTCTATAGATATTTTAAATCACTTTTTTGAAAATTTATTCTGGGTCCGCTTAGTAAATTTTGATTTGAAAAAAATATTTTTATCGTCAAGGAATTTCGTATTCTTCTTCGTGTCAGAGTTGGAATAATTGACATTTTCTTCCAATGATGTCTCTTTGCGGTCAAAGATACTATTTAATACATCTTAACAGTAATAGTAGCAAACAAAAGGAAGGTGCGATGTCAATACTTTAGGGTAACCTAATTATGAGCTCTCTTGAGGGGGTAGGGGAAAAGGGAGGTAAGATCTCTTGTATCTTTCGGTAGTTTCAAAACTGCACAAGTAGACGAAACCAATATTTTGGAGCTTAGGAGGAAGTGAGGTCCATAAAAATACTTTTTTTACTATGAGTTTTATGGCATGCAATAAGTTGTAGACCAAGATCTCCCTAGTTTTTGTATTTCTGACTTGCTTAGCCTTTTTATTGCTTTTTGTGCATAATGAATGAATCAAAGGCAATATTTTTCATACTTTGACACAGAGTGTGGGAAAATTCTTTACTTGGGCTCTGTGTGACCATACAGGTCGCACACACAAAAGACCATCATACGGCACTAGTTAGCGTTTGTAAGAGATTTAAGAACTAACAAACTAAAATATAATGCACAATAATCTGGAACAAACTAATAAAGTTATAAAACCAAAAATACCAATTTTGTTATAGTTTATCTAGTTGATGTAAGGAAATGGAGCTTAGCATAGTGATAACAATATATTAATTTTTAAACTATTAACATGAAATAAACATTTTTTTAAAATAAATTTCAGAACAAAATAAAGATAAACATGTTAAGGAACTCAAACAAACTAACAACAAACTTTAAATAAAAAATGTCAAGTTTTGAAAGAATGTGAGAGAGCTACTACTAGAAAAATTTATCGAGGCTTACAAAAGAATAAATGGAAATCTTCGCAAAAAGAAATCTAAAATGAACCAAGAACGAATTATTGATTGCAAAGATAAAATATCGATTTTTAAAAGTTGAATGTGTTCATTTGGTGAATATGGTTGCCATAAAGGTATCAATCCACGCTCCTAGTGTAAATAAATCTTGTTTTTTCCTGCCAAAACAAAATGTGCGTTTATTTTAAGGAACCATCCGGAACAAACTAAGAACAAACGATTGCAATCATAAAAATATGGTTTTTAAAAGATGGGGGAGGGGTCAACTTCATAGACGTGCAATGTAAACATACAATTTATGGGCGTATAATATCATATAAAACTATTTTTTCCAGAACAAACGAAGAACAACTTATTGCAATCATAAACATTTTTTTTTAATGTTATTAGGGGAAAAGGACGGTGAAACAGCTTCATGGAGGTCCAAAGTAAACATATAATTTGTGAGCGTATCAAAACGGAAAAACTGATTTTTTGCGGAACAATTCGGAACTAGCGAAGAAAAAACTATTGTAATCATAAAAAAAAGTTTTAAAAGGGGAGAAGGGCGAATTCATGGATGTCAAATGTTAAAGTATGATAATTAATTTTGGGTACGTATCAAGACGTAATTTTTTTTTCAAACAATCTGAAACAAACGATCGCAACCAAAAAAATTTCAATTTTCAAAAGTGGGAGGGAGATATGTAAGTTGGCACTACCAATGTAAACATATCATTTGTGAGATTATCAAAACGGAACAAACTAAATGTTGTGGGACAACCCGAAACAAACGAATGCAATCGTAAATACATGGATTTTTTCAAAGTGGAGGGGCTACCGTGAAGTTGGCCCCTCACGAGTAAATAAAATGCACAAGTTCATGTCCCATTTGTGCAAGAACAAATGCGAACAAACGAGCCTTTTTGCGATATAATCCGGAACAAACGATTGCAACCATAAAAATGTAAATTTTCCAAAATGGGGGGGCTGCCGTGAAGTTGGTCCCACCAATGTAAACATATCATTTGTGGGCCTATCAAAACAGAACAAACGAAAATTTTGCGAACAATCCGGAACAAGCGAAGAACAAACGATTGCAATAAAAAAACTTGAATTTTTAAATTGGGGGGAGGGGGGGGGGGGCAAACCGCGACTATTTTTTTCACAGTTAGACCTACCCATGGTACAAATGGTGGGATTATTTACATTTGGTTAAGAAAATATTAAATATCTATCCATTCCTGTTATATTATTTTTGACGGAGATATCGTTCTCATCAATAATCTAGGTATGTCATCATCACTTTCCTATACAACTCAAAATTCTTCATTTTCTATTGAATTAATCTCACAACTATTACCTTCCTCAGAACTTTGGAATTCTGAATCAGTACATTCAACATCAGAATACTTATAGCTAATATGTTATCAATTGGGGAGGGAGGGAGTTCTTCCACACCGGACATGTACTCCGTATCACATATGTCTTCTCTGTAATAGAAAAAAATATTAGGGCCTAAATTATCATCTCAAAATGTATATTATTTATTCTAATAAAGAACAGGCAACTAATGATTTTGCAATAGAGATAAAGCGTATTATAAAGATAAATATGTTTTATACACCTATATAAGTTGTAATTATATATATATATATATTATCTATAACATATATATAATATATATATATAAGAGAGAGAGGAGAAAATTGAACAAGACTGATGATTACGTTGTTCATTGGTGCAAGTCATGTGACATATAATAATATATTATTTCAAAGTGTGCCTATATTATATAAAGCTAAACTTCGATAAGGACTTGAATCATTTGGTGAATCAGGCCAAAATATTTATTCAAAAAATTACTAGGAGCTTGCAGCAATAAACTCGAGTTTACCAGATAAAAGGTAGGTTTATTAATAATTTACCTATACAAATAATAAAAATATATAATTTTTACATATTTTTAGGTGGCTTCCACATGAATTCTCTTTCTATAGTTTCCCCATCCACTCTCCACGTAAATAGGGTGCATTTACTAGAAAAAATTGTTTCATTCTCCTTGCACCTAGAATAACTCAAACCTCCAAACCTAATCACTAAATAATTCAAAGTACCTAAAACATAGGAGAGCGATTATATATAAGTTTATAAGCTACATCTTATTTGGATAGTAAAGCTTTAGTTATTTTGATTAAATTAATTCAAATAAAAATCGTTCTTTCTCTTTCACACACATTTTTTTATGACTCATATGTAATAAACGACATTCCTTTGTGAATGAAATAATTATTTCATTACATTATTTATTTTCAAAAAAATAATAAAAAAAATTGGTAGAAAGACTGTCGTTAGAATAGTAAATAGCGGTTTTTCATTTGAAGTAAATTCAGAGTGCTTACACACTTGCAAATGCAAACATCAATTACTACTATACATCATACTTGGGGCTAAAATTACTCTCTAAGTGAGTGATATTTTAAGTAGTACCCAACAGGATATCTCACTGATTGGGACATCATTATAGACTACTTCTAAATTGACCTGATTATACCCTTGCAGGTGGGATTAACAGAGAAATTCTAAATATTCAAATATAATAGTTCCAAAATGTAAGCCATATAAAATGCTGGAAAAATTGCCAGCTTAAACGTAGATTCTTGCATTCACATCGTTTTTAAGGTGATAAAAAAAATCTATTTCTTATCAATGCATATTTTCAAGAGGCCACTCAATTAATAGTTTTACAGCTGTGGGAGAGAACGTAAGAAAATATAGGCTATACATGTGATATAATGATAGTACCATAGCCCGACACGTTAGCTCACTTGCTAGCAGGATGGTCTACAGTGCAAAAGTTTTCGGGATCGATTTCTGGTAGGGGTGTAATATTTATTATTTGATCAATTCTCGGCCTTCTTCTGGATGTTGTATATGTCTTAGAATTCAATAATTCTTTTTAACCGTGTAAACTTGCAGTATTCCTAAAATTATCAAATATTTGAACAATATAATCAATTTAATTATAACCACTTGACTTTTTGGGTTTGCTACTTAAGGTAAAATGCATATATATATTAATGCTTTCATAATCACCATATATGCACACATTATATTTACCATATAGCCTATGGCCTAACTAATTTGAGGAAAATCTCCAGATGATTTAAAATGTAGATAATCACAAAATTTTAATGTTAATTAAAATGTAACTAATCAATAAAATTTATCATGCAATAATCCCATATGAACCAATATCTAAGTCTGACTGACAGTATAAATATTCTCACCTCTAATTAAAAATATAAATACATATTAAAACATAGATAATTTAATTGATAATAATAATTGCAGTTTTCATTAAATTGAAGATCATGAAACTATTTTTACTATATGTATATTAATGTATTAATGTATTCAGGGTATTATTATTATTATTAGCACCACGTCTTACTACCCGTTCGGGTTATACGCACTTACGCTAATGTGTAATGTTAGGGTGATTATGAGATGAAATGGAGGACCTACAGTTTAACGTGGAATCCGAACCACGGTGGAGGCCTGGCATTCCTCACATTCACAAGTTGTGTTCAGGGTAATAAGTTTTGCCAATTTAAATTATATAAAATAATGCCTTTTTCTGCATAAATAACGACTAAACTAGTTCAAATAGCTAAGAAATTAAAACACAATAAACTGCCTAAATTACTTTATTTTTCATGAAAAAGATTATTTTTACAATGGCTGTAAAAAGTGCTTTCAAATGTTAAGTATTTATTTCAACATTCTTGATATGCGATGTGTCGAAGCCTTGGGCTATCGCTTATAGCCATTTATTGTTTATTAAATTGTATATTCTGTGTTACTGATTCTGAAAAACCTTAATATATAAAATAAACATAAAGCCTATCAGCCATATAATACATTATGTTCATTCTTGGTTTCAAAGATTGAATTTTCCAGTTTGTAATGGAAGAAACCATTGTTTATTATTTTAATATAATTATATATATATATATATTCTTTACAGTTCACAGGATCACAAATAAAACACAAATCTTAAATTACTACAACATGTTTCAATAATTGAAATAACCCGGCAGTATATAAAGATCAATATCACTAAAACATGAGGCTAATTATTTCAAGAGACAACTTGTGAATGATCGTTCAAACAGAAATCTCGCATGGACGGCAGATTACTTGGATTTCTGTGATAATACAGCTGGAGTAGCCGCTGTGTGTTGCGCGAATGTGGAGGCGGGCATATCACCCGTTCTTGTCAACTAAGCTACACTTCCCTACAAAGTTTTGATCTGGCGAGCCAACTTGGAATTTCAGTGCATATTTTAATGTCATACGGAAATCAAGTTATTCAGTAAATCGTTTCGTATTTAAATCTGAATATATATTTTATCTTAAGTATACACATCTATAAATCGTATGAATACTAATATTTAATATTTATAGATTGATTAGTATTAGTAAACAATTGTTGAATTGTGTTGATTTTAAGGGAACTTTAAGTATATGTATATAGAGTATGCTTCTACCTACGGTAAAATCCCAGCTTTATCAAATAGGTACAGTATTAAAGATACTAAATTTCAATTTTCAAATTTTTATTTTAAAAACTGTGGCCTAAAACTTGATTTGGAAAACGTAAAAATGGAAGTTTCCTACCCTCATAGCTCGTTAGAAAAAAATAATAAAAATATTTATGGTGTTTAACATTTCATAGAAGAAAACTCTTTTGAATGGTGGAAAAAAAAAATTCTGTACATATGGCCTTAAGGAATGTTTAGCCTAGATGATCTTAGAGCTTATTTAGTATCTCTCCAATAAAGCCAGAAGCTTAAAGATGAGTGTTTGTAGAAAAGGTAAGACCACCCCAGCCTACATACTCAAAAATGGTACCGTATTCCCCTTTACAAAAATACATTTTCCACCTGACCAAATATATTGAGACAGAGGAGTCTGATATACAGAGACTGTTTATTGAAAAGGATGGCCAATGGCCATGAAGAGGGGATGGTTACAAAAGCTACTTTCATATATTTATACATCAAGTCATATGATCTGTGGATGTCATTTGTTAGAATTATCAATATCAATATAATAATAAATAAAAATTAATGATAACAATATCAATAATATTAATTATTAATAATAATAAGGATTAATAGCCAGGGCCAAGGCCGTAGTCAGGGGGGGTTTCGGGGTTCAACCCCCCCCCCCTAAAATTTTATGAACAAAATATATATGGCTTTATTTATGGTTCAAACAATATCAAAATTAAGGTACAAGTACAAATTAGGGGGCTGTGTTACCATAAAAAGCACTTCAGAGAGCTTCTAGAGGTGTTTATTATTTAGAATTTTTTCTAGCCTTCGGCAGTTATGGTGTTATGTTGTCATAAAAAAAATTCAGATAGCTTCTAGAGGTGTTTAATATTTAGAATTGTTCCTATTTTATGGCGGTTAGGGGGTTATGTTGCCATAAAGAAACACTTTAGAGAGCTTCTAGAGCTGTTTAATATCTGGAATTTGTCTTTGCCTTTGGCAGTTAATGGGTTATGTTACCATAAAAAACACTTTAGAAAGCTTCTAGAGCCGTTTAATAATTAGAATTTGTCCTAGCCTCCGATAGTTAGAGGGTAATGTTGCCATAAAAAAACACTTCAGATAGCTTCTAGAACAGTTTTTTATTTAGAATTTTTTCTAGCCTCCGTCAATTGGGGGATGGGCCCACCAAACCCCCCCCTGAAATTAATGGCTGGCTACGGCCTTGGCCAGGGCTATTATTTATGCTTATTACTCCATCTAGATATATTCTGAAAATTGAAAAATGACACCTGGACACGGGAATCGAACCAGGGACCTTTGGCTTAGTACGCCAATGCTCTATCTAACCACTGAGCTATCCAGGGTTCGTCCCGTGCCCAGGGTCATTCTTCATTCATATTTTAAGGCGGAGTCTATGATGGACTTAGCGGAAATCGTCAGCTACAAATATGTGATTATATTAATATCACGAGCCATCGGATAACGCAGCCATCTGCGACTCTTTGTGAAAATCGGGTTTTCATGGAAAACTTCTATTTTTCCTGACATCCTGGAATCCTAACCGTTAAAATGAGGGGTAGTTTGTCAAAATCTGTTCAATCATTTCCTCATAATTTTTACTATACGGAAATGGGCTTATCAAATTATACATAAGAAGAAAGTTTTATTAACCTACACATTTCATACTATGGCCAATATGACTAAAAAGTAATTTATCTTTATTTATCTAACATAATACACAATTGTGCATATATATTAACATAACTCAAATATAGGCTTTCATCTCACGTTGTATTCGTTGTTCAAGGTCATTCTTAAAAATATTTTCTAAAATGTTTTGCTAAATAGTTAATAAGTAGTTTACAGTGTATTGGTAAAACATTTATGTGGTCCGCAGCTAAATAAAGGTTGGTGGCCTTTGCTTTACAAATTATATCCAAGAAACCATTTAAAATTAATAAAAATTGTCCAAACGGCAGCACAAATCCACCATGGATCAACGATGGAGTGTTTTCCTGATTGTTATTAAATGGCCGACCATTTTACACATCTATTACCGACCAACCCTTAAAATATGAGCGATAAATGACCCTAACACAGGATTAGCCTTAGATAGCTCAGCGGTAAGATATTGACGTGCTAAGTTGGAGGTTCCGAATTTAATTCCAGATTTCAAAATAATTTTCAAAAAAATATAATTATTTAAGTTCAATAATATAATATAGATTTGAAGTCATTTCACCAACTTTAGCGGTTTGGGCTTTCCGAATTTCTTCGTAAAAGCGTTTCATTGCCTTGGAATGCTTATTACTTTTTCCCTTTATATCTATTCTGCCATCTCTAAACTTTTGTGGGGTCATTTAAAAAAAAGTTCTTTCCACTATTATTAAACTTCACACATTCCTAAAGACATTAAATGCAATTACACTCAGCCACACTGAAAAAAATCCTTTCATCACTATTAGCACTTGCTACACTGACTTGAAAACGGCGGGGAACCAGATGACAATCCCTAAAGTGAGATGGTGATTGGTCAGTTCGATAAGCTTTACAAACATGCCAAAACCACTGGCGACATATTTATGGTTTCAAGGACAGACAGCTTGTGACTAGGAGTGAGAAGGGATGAGCTGTCTGCTCTACTCAGACAAGGCCATTCTGTTTCGGCTATTGAGGGGTTGCATCAGATATAGTTTCAAAATCCGGGGGCAAAATATGTAGCACCTCAGCTCATATTAATTTTCATGAGTTTCAGATTGAATATTAATGTGAATGAAGTACCATTATAAAGTTAAAAGAAGCCGGCACTAATTGATTTACTTCCCGTATTTATTACACACGTTTAAGTATATAAAATAATTAATTGAATATTGCATTTATTTGGCAGTTTTTTATGAAATTAATTGAAGGTTCGTTGAAATAATATTTATTTCAATTAATAAAATTCTTCAAGTACTTCTAACATTCCAAATATGAAATTTTTGCATCATTTGGTTTTTCTAAAAATTTTTGCATTAGGTGCCAAAATTTCAAACTTTGAGTAAACACTGTGCTTAAAATATACATTTAATCTATATTTAATACACTGATCCAAGTTTGGTTTAAGAAGACTTATTAATATATATATATATATATATATATATTAATATAATATATATTATATTAATATATATATATATATATATATATTAATATATATATATATATATATTAATATATATATAACTACTATATTATAAATTTTGGGCCATATAAAGGTGTGGGTCGCCCAAACAAATATTAAGATGTGTTGTAGCCTACTTATATTATTATATTTAGGCCTGAACAGTTAGCTCAGCTTTAGAATGCTTGAACCGTTTGACCAGAGTTAAATGCACATAATACATTATTTTGGTTTGTTACATCTATTTATTAAAGGTATATCGCAAGAACATACAAACATACAAGACATTCCAACTATCTAGAAGCTATTCTAGGTTATTTGTATAGTTTTGGAGATGTGCTCAGGGTTGTCTTAAGGGTGGGCCTGAGGGGGCCCTGGCCGAGGGCCCCACTATAGGGGGCCTCTTAAAAAAGAAAAATTAAACAGAAACTAAAAAACAAATATTTATGAACTAGCCTATTGGACACTAGAAAATAAAACATTTTAGGTTCAGGGATTTATTCGGTGGCAATGCAACAAGATCATTAGAAATATTCTCAGGTATAGGGTTGCTTTAGATGGATGAAAATAATATGAGAGAAGGGCATCGACACTTCGAATACTGTAATATCTCAGCAGGAAGGGTGTATTGAGAGATAAGATCACCAGCAGGAAGGGTGTATTGAGAGATAATACCACCAGCAGGAAGGGTGTATTGTGAGATAATACCATCAGCAAGAAGGGTATATTGAGAGATAAGACCACCAGCAGCAGGAAGGGTGTATTGAGAGATAAGACCACCAGCAGGAAGGGAGTATTGAGAGATAATACCATCAGCAGGAAGGGTGTATTGAGAGATAAGACCACCAGCAGGAAGGGTATATTGAGAGATAAGACCACCATCAGCAGGAAGGGTGTATTGAGAGATAAGACCACCAGCCGGAAGGGAGTATTGAGAGATAAGACCACCAGCAGGAAGGGTGTATTGAGAGATAAGACCACCAGCAGGAAGGGTGTATTGAAAGATAATACCACCAGCAAGAAGGGTGTATTGAGAGATAAGACCACCAGCAGGAAGGGTGTATTGAGAGATAAGACCACCAGCAAGAAGGGTGTATAGAGAGATAAGATCACCAGCAGCAGGAAGGGTGTATTGAGAGATAAGACCACCACCAGGAAGGGTGTATTGAGAGATAATACCAACAGCAAGAAAGGTGTATTTAGAGATAAGACCACCAGCAAGAAGGGTGTATTGAGAGATAAGACCACCAGCAGGAAGGGTGTATTGAGAGATAAGACCACCAGCAGGAAGGGTGTAATGAGAGATAAGACCACCAGCAAGAAGGGTGTATTGAGAGATAAGACCACCAGCAAGAAGGGTGTATTGAGAGATAAGACCACCAGCAGCAGGAAGGGTGTATTGAGAGATAAGACCACCAGCAGGAAGGGAGTATTGAGAGATAAGACCACCAGCACGAAGGGTGTATTGAGAGATAATACCATCAGCAGGAAGGGTGTATTGAGAGATAAGACCACCAGCAGGAAGGGTGTATTGAAAGATAATACCACCAGCAAGAAGGGTGTATTGAGAGATAAGACCACCAGCAGGAAGGGTGTATTGAGAGATAAGACCACCATCAAGAAGGGTGTATTGAGAGATAAGACCACCAGCAGGAAGGGTGTATTGAGAGATAAGACCACCACCAGGAAGGGTGTATTGAGAGATAATACCACCAGCAAGAAAGGTGTATTTAGAGATAAGACCACCAGCAAGAAGGGTGTATTGAGAGATAATACCACCAGCAGGAAGGGTGTATTGAGAAATAAGACCACCAGTAGGAAGGGTGTATTGAGAGATAAGACCACCAGCAAGAAGGGTGTATTGAGAGATAAGACCACCAGCAGGAAGGGTGTATTGAGAGATAAGACCACCACCAGGAAGGGTGTATTGAGAGATAATACCACCAGCAAGAAAGGTGTATTTAGAGATAAGACCACCAGCAAGAAGGGTGTATTGAGAGATAATACCACCAGCAGGAAGGGTGTATTGAGAGATAAGACCACCAGTAGGAAGGGTGTATTGAGAGATAAGACCACCAGCAAGAAGGGTGTATTGAGAGATAAGACCACCCGCAGGAAGGGTGTATTGAGAGATAAGACCACCACCAGGAAGGGTGTATTGAGAGATAATACCACCAGCAAGAAAGGTGTATTTAGAGATAAGACCACCAGCAAGAAGAGTGTATTGAGAGATAATATTACCACCAGGAAGGGTGTATTGAGAGATAAGACCACCAGCAAAAAGGGTGTATTGAGAGATAAGACCACCAGCAAGAAGGGTGTATTAAGAGATAAGACCACCAGCAGCAGGAAGGGTGTATTGAGAAATAAGACCACCAGCAAGAAGGGTGTATTGAGAGATAAGACCACCACCAGGAAGGGTGTATTGAGAGATAATACCACCAGCAAGAAAGGTGTATTTAGAGATAAGACCACCAGCAAGAAGGGTGTATTGAGAGATAATACCACCAGCAGGAAGGGTGTATTGAGAGATAAGACCACCAGCAGGAAGGGTGTATTGAGAGATAAGACCACCAGCAAGAAGGGTGTATTGAGAGATAAGACCACCAGCAGGAAGGGTGTATTGAGAGATAAGACCACCAGCAAGAAGGGTGTATAGAGAGATAAGATCACCAGCAGCAGGAAGGGTGTATTGAGAGATAAGACCACCAGCAGGAAGGGTGTATTGAGAGATAAGACCACCAGCAAGAAGGGTGTATTGAGAGATAAGACCACCAGAAAGAAGGGTGTATTGAGAGATAAGACCACCAGCAGGAAGGGTGTATTGAGAGATAAGACCACCAGCAGGAAGGGTGTAATGAGAGATAATACCACCAGCAAGAAGGGTGTATTGAGAGATAAGACCACCAGCAAGAAGGGTGTATTGAGAGATAAGACCACCAGCAGCAGGAAGGGTGTATTGAGAGATAAGACCACCAGCAGGAAGGGTGTATTGAGAGATAAGACCACCAGCAAGAAGGGTGTATTGAGAGATAAGACCACCAGCAAGAAGGGTGTATTGAGAGATAAGACCACCAGCAGCAGGAAGGGTGTATTGAGAGATAAGACCACCAGCAGGAAGGGTGTATTGAGAGATAAGACCACCAGCAAGAAGGGTGTATTGAGAGATAAGACCACCAGCAAGAAGGGTGTATTGAGAGATAAGACCACCTGAAAGAAGGGTGTATTGAGAGATAAGACCACCAGCAAGAAGGGTATATTGAGAGATAATACCACCAGCAAGAAGGGTGTATTGAGAGATAAGACCACCAGCAGGAAGGGAGTATTGAGAGATAAGACCACCAGCACGAAGGGTGTATTGAGAGATAATACCATCAGCAGGAAGGGTGTATTGAGAGATAAGACCACCAGCAGGAAGGGTGTATTGAAAGATAATACCACCAGCAAGAAGGGTGTATTGAGAGATAAGACCACCAGCAGGAAGGGTGTATTGAGAGATAAGACCACCATCAAGAAGGGTGTATTGAGAGATAAGACCACCAGCAGGAAGGGTGTATTGAGAGATAAGACCACCACCAGGAAGGGTGTATTGAGAGATAATACCACCAGCAAGAAAGGTGTATTTAGAGATAAGACCACCAGCAAGAAGGGTGTATTGAGAGATAATACCACCAGCAGGAAGGGTGTATTGAGAGATAAGACCACCAGTAGGAAGGGTGTATTGAGAGATAAGACCACCAGCAAGAAGGGTGTATTGAGAGATAAGACCACCAGCAGGAAGGGTGTATTGAGAGATAAGACCACCACCAGGAAGGGTGTATTGAGAGATAATACCACCAGCAAGAAAGGTGTATTTAGAGATAAGACCACCAGCAAGAAGGGTGTATTGAGAGATAATACCACCAGCAGGAAGGGTGTATTGAGAGATAAGACCACCAGTAGGAAGGGTGTATTGAGAGATAAGACCACCAGCAAGAAGGGTGTATTGAGAGATAAGACCACCAGCAGGAAGGGTGTATTGAGAGATAAGACCACCACCAGGAAGGGTGTATTGAGAGATAATACCACCAGCAAGAAAGGTGTATTTAGAGATAAGACCACCAGCAAGAAGAGTGTATTGAGAGATAATACCACCACCAGGAAGGGTGTATTGAGAGATAAGACCACCAGCAAAAGGGTGTATTGAGAGATAAGACCACCAGCAAGAAGGGTGTATTGAGAGATAAGACCACCAGCAGGAAGGGTGTATTGAGAGATAAGACCACCAGCAAGAAGGGTGTATAGAGAGATAAGATCACCAGCAGCAGGAAGGGTGTATTGAGAGATAAGACCACCAGCAGGAAGGGTGTATTGAGAGATAAGACCACCAGCAAGAAGGGTGTATTGAGAGATAAGACCACCAGAAAGAAGGGTGTATTGAGAGATAAGACCACCAGCAGGAAGGGTGTATTGAGAGATAAGACCACCAGCAAGAAGGGTGTATTGAGAGATAAGACCACCAGCAGGAAGGGTGTATTGAGAGATAAGACCACCAGCAAGAAGGGTGTATAGAGAGATAAGATCACCAGCAGCAGGAAGGGTGTATTGAGAGATAAGACCACCAGCAGGAAGGGTGTATTGAGAGATAAGACCACCAGCAAGAAATGTGTATTGAGAGATAAGACCACCAGAAAGAAGGGTGTATTGAGAGATAAGACCACCAGCAGGAAGGGTGTATTGAGAGATAAGACCACCAGCAGGAAGGGTGTAATGAGAGATAAGACCACCAGCAAGAAGGGTGTATTGAGAGATAAGACCACCAGCAAGAAGGGTGTATTGAGAGATAAGACCACCAGCAGCAGGAAGGGTGTATTGAGAGATAAGACCACCAGCAGGAAGGGTGTATTGAGAGATAAGACCACCAGCAAGAAGGGTGTATTGAGAGATAAGACCACCAGCAAGAAGGGTGTATTGAGAGATAAGACCACCAAGTCACAGTCAGTATTTTTGAACTCCCCTCTTACCTGCTGACTTGGTGTTTACACACACAACGACATTGCTTCATGATATCTAGGTCAGTGGCGCTGACAGAATGACTCGGTCATTTAGTAAAGTTGTCAGATAACGTAATATCAGAACAGGAGTGCATGTACCAGATCTGAAAATCTAGCTACATTACAAATAATTTGTTCTGTTTTAACCATACATGTAATTAAATACTTTGTTTTCTCGAGATATTACAGTGTGACTGTGATTAGTATTCAAGCTATAATAACTAACCAAACTTCCAATTTTTCTCTTAAGTAAAATATAATTTAATAATGAAGCATATTTTTGAGAGTGGGGCTAGTAAAAGGAAAAAGGCTAAAGCGTTTCAGAAACAATCTGCTCTCTTACCAAAATATACTAATTATTTTGCGAAACAAGAAAGTGGTATGAGTGCATGTGAAAGTGTAAGTGTTTATTAATGCTACTGTTGGTGCTGAAAATATAGAAGAGAATCACAATGAAGAAATACACACTTATATAGAAACTAACAAATCTCATGATGAAGCAAAGGCCATAACTATCGAATTTGAAGTACTTTTGGATTCTTCACTTCCCTCCAACAATCAAATTCTAATAATAGAAAAAACTCAATTAGCAGTCTCCGAGGAACCAAACAATTTTCCCAATGTTCCGGGTCATTGGGGGGCCAATAAATAATCAGGATCGAGAATATTGGATGCTTAAGGTCCCTTAAATTGTCAAAACATTAATTCAAACTTAAGAAACTCCACGCATTCCTAGACAGAGGAAAACAAAACAAAAGCGCGAACGAACAGTGCAGTGGACATTTCCTAATTTAGAAACAATTATGTTTCCATATATTTTTATCAATGATGGTAACAAATTGTAATGGAGAACGTTCGTTTTCAAGATTGAAAATAATTCTCAATGAATTACGAACTATGATGCTTCAGAAGAGGTTGAATTGTTTATCTTTAATGAACATCAAATTTGAATTATTGAACCAAATTGACTTCTCTGAATGACTAAAGAATTTCGCTTTAATGAAGATAAGGAAAACAATCTTTGATGGGTTGACACATTTCTATAAATTCGTGAGTATACTTGATAATTTTCTTCACACAGAATTTTAATTTTTTGGTGATGGGCGCATTTTACCACTGGGAAAACATTTTATGTCTTTGTCATATTTCATTAAACAGCATATTATTATTTTTAATACACAACAACAAACAAGAATGCAGTGAAACGAATAAAAACAATATTAACATTGTTTCTAGGTTTTATAGCGTAGAAAATTAAAATTATACTCACCTAAATCGCAGAAGAATGTACATATTTAAGGGAATGGAAATGTTCTAACATGACATTAAAAATATTTTAGTATTAAAAATATAATATGTTTATTTTTATAAATTATTCCAACCTAGCAAAACCTAACCACCTGCGTGACAACAAAATGTTCTTCCTAAAATATGTTGTTTAGGCCGAGCTATATACCGAGATTAAGATAAGCACATCATTAATTTTATATAATCTAGAAACACTAAGCAAATTACTATTATTGTTTTTTTTAGCACCTCGCCCTGTTCAGGCTTGTAATGATATGGAATTATACATCCCAGTAATTTATTATTCACATTTGTATTCAAAATTACGATATTATAAATGAGAGCGTGTAATAAGATATATTTATGTTAATTTGTTGGGTTGCAAGGTATGGCGACATCTTTCTACGCCTCTGTTTGAAAAGCCAACTCAGTTTTGTAAACAGAAACGCACCTGGATGACCACACCTTTTTTCTTTTGAGAAGTTTCGAGAAGGAAATGTGCAAGATATACCTCTTCAAGGTACGCATCTCTTCACTTGCCTTCCTGACGAGGAGCCGTGTAGCTTGAGTCTATAACATATTAATCTTTATTTAAATTTCACGTGTCGGGAATTATCATGCATATAATGCAATAGTCGGGCACTTTATTAAAATCTAAAACGTGTGAGATATCTATCAAAAAACTGTTTATATACTAAAAATAAAAAACTATAGAACACCAGAACTTTTGTTTTCTAAAATAAGACATTATCCCTTTTTAATTATTATAATACAGAATAACAAACTTGAAACCAATTCAATAATTATATAAAATATCACACTAATTGTGGCGAACAAACAAATAATATATCAGGCTAGCTCTTTTATACGTTACAGGCTATACGCCTATGTACTAATTACGCTAATCTTAAACCTAGGACACACAACATCCAGCCCCCGGCCATTAATTCATCACCCACATTTCACCAATTATAAATTTTTAGGCTATGCAGGGAATCGAACCCGGGACCCTTCGCGCCTTAGGAAGACGCGATGCCGACTGATCTAAGGTGTCGAACTACTAATAATCAATTCACTTAATGCTTGTTGTGTGTATTAAAAATTAAAACAACTATTTATATTATTAGACAATGAATATTATAGTTTCACAGTAATAAGATGCACAACCTCCCCAAGTAGTTATATAGCGTCCCCTCCACCCTCTAAACAGCTATGTTTACATTCTCATCAATGCAATGTTCTGAGAGATGTGCTATACAAATCGGGAGGAAAAGAGGGGCCTTAAAAAGTTAGGGCCCATAGCCTTCAACTGTTTTAAGATGGCCCTGGATGTGCGTTGTAAATGTTAGCTATTATTTTGTCAACATATTTAAGAATCTCTTTTACATGAATCAAGTATATCGCTAGTCTTACAAGGTTTATGGGTAGGGCCGCCGTAACCATAATTTCGTACTCGTCCGAACTTTGACTTATAACTTACATTCTCTGTCCTTGAGAGGAGATCATTTCAAAATGTATGAGTTACGGATGTCTCTGTTCATTGATTTTATTGATTAACTATTGCCGATAGGATTTTTAGGCACCTTACATAAAAACTATTCTTTATTCTCTGCTGTGGTCCTGATTAACATTGAAAAGATGACATTGGATTTTTATAAATATTCAACAGTAAATCTCTTTCTCTCTCTCTCTCTCTCTTACTATATATATAATATATATATATACTATAATATATATATATATATATATATATATATATATATATATATATATATATACATATTGGGAAACAGCCCGTGCGTTTCTGTTTTGTGTTTTAGCACTTCCAGGGATGTGATCAAGTATTACCCACATTAGTGTACTGACTTTCTTAGCTCCTATGCCAACTGAAACCTATCAATGTCCAATTCAGACTCTAAGACTCTATCTTCGCACAGTATAGGCACTAACTGTGAGCAGACCCCAAGTACATCTTTATGCGGTAATTCTTTAATATTGTAGAGAAATTCAAATTTAAAAAAATAAAATGAGATCTGAGTAAAACGCCTTTGTAGGTAACCCATCATGTTAACAATAAGTGGAAGTATCCGCTTCGGTGGCTTCATGGTCTAACGCGCTACTCTCGTGATAAGACTAGACTAGCGATGACGGGAAGACCGTGGTTTAATCACAGTCGGGTGTATTGAGGGTGGTGTTTCCTAAATGGTTTTACACTGTCTCTCTCTCTACACGCAAATATGGGCACACCTCCGCTAAATTAAACCTTCTTATTCCCTAACACAGTGTAATTAGTACATAGGTGTAGTAGACGGGTAGTAAGACGTGATGCTAGAAAAAGTGGAGGTGACACTAAGAACTACAAACTATTACCTGATAATGACAAAAAATTACCGAAAACTAGAATAAAATGTAGCATGGCTTGGCCTCAGGAAGGGAGATTGAGGCTGCATGGCTTGGCCTCAGGAAGGGAGTTTGAGGCTGCATGGCTTGGCCTCAGGATAGTCTATGAGCTAGCTCATGTCACGTGTGCACTTATATGTGCTCTAAATTTGATTGCTGAGCCTTATTGCACACATATATATGAGTGTTAAAAAAAGTTGGTCACATGGTCCAAATCATGGTCGTTTGGCCACCATATTGGAAAATAACCGCCATATTGCTTAATTTTCGGCCTACTCTATCTCTATATCTATTAATCAGATTTTAATATTTTATATCTCATTTTACTCCATTTTGAAAGATATATAATTATTATTCTATAATTTTTTTGACTAACCTTGTAGTTTTTGAACAAAAACATAAAAACTAAAAAAATAGCCAAAAATTGTGTTTATTTTCAATCTAGTGTATCTTAGCATTCACTGGTCCGATTTTAATGTTTTATATTTCATTTTACTCCTTTTTATAAGGCAAACTAACTTTGTCCTTACACTCTTTATGATAAGCCCAGTAGTTTCTGAATAAAATCATACAAAATATTAAATACTAAGAAAAAAATATTTTTAAGTAAATTGTGATTCCCAATTGCTAAAAATATGTTTCTTGTAAAGACAAATTAATGTTAACTTAAGAGTTTTTTTAAAAGTTGGTGGAGTATTAAAGGTAATCATTTTATAAAATTAGCTTAAGATTGGAATTATTTATGAAGATTTTTGCACTGGTCCATATCACTGTTTTTGCATTTACAAAAGTCGCAGCACATTATTTCCAATCTTTGACACACATTTTCTCTAAAGCACTTTTGGCAATTATAGGGCTTAGGGAAATCTGCAGGCTCCACTAGATCATCTGTTACTTGTGGAGTTAAAATGCCCTCACTCTCCATGTAACCATAATCTAATAGATTGAGTTTTGAAGACACCTCTAAAGCGTGAACCCATGTATAGCACTGAAAGTAGCTTCTTTTCATGTGAAGACCGATTGATCTAGAGCAGGGGTTTCCAACTTGTAAGGGCTCGAGGGCCACAGTGGAAACCTTAGGCATGTTTGCGGGCCGCACTTTAATAATAGGACAATTTTCGTATAATTCTGCTAATAGAACAGAGTACCAGTATGAAATAATATTCATAGTTTAATTGAAACAAAGGTTTAATCATTTTAATTGCTTAAAACACTATTTTACAATTGCATAAAAGAGTGAAATTAAAAATAAACAAAAACTATTACACCCAAAACAATTGAATTTCGAAGAAGAGCAAGAATGTCAGTTTATTTGACTTCATATTTTACAAATGGCAAAAAAAAAAAAACTAACCCAAAGTCAAACTGAAATTAATAATGTAGTCAAAATAAAACTTAAAAAAGGGCAATTTAGTGGGAGTACTGTGGTCGATCAGCTGCATCTACCAATGAACGAATGTCCACCTCCAGCTCTGTTGTTGCTAATTTCAAAAGATGCAGCAAGGAAGCATCTGCAAGTCAACTTCTGTACTGATTTTTAATGAATTTCATAGAAGAAAAAATACTTTTACATATGTACGTGCTCCCAAACATTGAAGTCATTTTTAAGTCCAAATTGTCTTAAGTTTGGGTATTTTTCGCTGGATAACAGTTTTAAAAAATGTGATCCCTTTTCTGTTCTGTTCTGTAGGAACGTATCGGCATGTAGATCGCACAGCTCAAGTTGTAGGTGTGGTTCTTGTTCCTCGATTGTAGCACCAATAGGATTCATGTAAAGCTGGACACTGCTTTTCAGTGTTTCAGTTCCCTTGAATCGTGTGTTGAATTCTTCAATGATTTCTTGAATGTGTGAACTGAGATCTGAAAATTCTATAGTTTCTCTGCCGCTAATTGTAGACAGCAAGGGAAATGTGTCAATTCATTGTTTTCCAAAGCACATATGAAAATGTTTAACTTGTTTCGAAATCCATTTACAATTCCCACCATATCTGATACGACCTGGTTTCTTCCTTGAAGACTCAGGTTTAAGGTGTTAAGGTGATTTGTCATGTCTGTTAGGAAAGCTAACTGCTTTAAAAATTCTGGGCTTTGAATTTCTTCTTCTAGTTCAGTGGTATCAGATGAGACAAACTTATTAAGGAATTCAGGGCTTTCCTTACGAATAGCAAAAAACCGTTCAAGGCACTTTCCTACACTCAGCCACCTTACATGGTTGTACAGCAGCAAGTCTCCATATTCTGCCTCAATTTCCAGCAAAAACTACTTTAGTTGTCTATGCAAAAGGGCTCGATTTACACCTCTTAACATATTAATAATTTAACCACAAATTTAAAAACTTCAGTTTTCTTCATTGATTTCCCACATAACGCTCCCTGGTGAATAAGACAGTGGATCATAGGACACGTTACGCCATTTTCTTTTAGCAATCCCGTCAGACCTGTCTTCTCCCCTGTCATTGCTGGCACTCCGTCTGTCACAATGGCTGAACATTTACTGAAGCCTCCAACTCTGTCGACATTTTTTTAACAGCATCATAAATGTCCTTCCCTTTTGTTGTTCCTTGAAGAGAGCACACATCAAATAGCTCCTCTTTACTGCTGAAATCTTCGAAGGTGGTGCGCACAAATATTAATAGCTGACTGACATCTGACTGGTCAGTGCTTTCATCAAGGCATAGCGAGAAATGCATGCTTTCTTTAACCAATCAAATCAGTGATTTTTCTACTTGTTCTCCCATATCAATGACCCTTCTCTGTACAGTTTGGTTGGAAAGTGGCACTGATTCAAATTTTTCAGCTATTTTAGCATCTCCAAAAGCCTTTGCCATTTCCATAGCACACTTTTTAACCAGAATGTCTTCAGTGAAGGTTTTTTTTTGCCTTTGCAAGTTCAAGCGACACTGCGTAGGAGGCGTACAGGGAAGATGACTGATTTTGTAAGACTTTACTAAACATACCTATTTGCTGTTTTAATTTATTTTTGATGTCTGCAACCAGTGCGTGTCGAGCTTCTTCCTTATATGTTGCATACTTGTTCTCATGCATTGTTGAGTAGTGTCGTTTAACATTGTTCTCCTTCGGTACAGACACAATTTTCATGCATACCAAACATTGAAGCTTCCCACTGTTGTTAGTAATTAAATAGTCACTCTCCCAGCTTTCTTTGTAAATTCTGTTTTAATTTTCAATTTTGCGTTTCTTTGAGTTTCCACTCATTTTATATACACATAAAAGACTCAAGCAGTGGTACACTTCACACTCAACACAAAACAAAGCCTTCAAAATGGACAGTAGCTTGTGAAACTTCACTACACGTCAAGCAAGCGCGATTGAGCGTGAGTGGAGACGGGAGGAGTAGCCAGCAAGCCTTGCTGGGCTAGCGATGCAGTGCGTAACTTATAGAATGGCTGACTATTAATTATTTATCAACTTCGTTTGATCATTTTTGCCGTATGAATATTAATACATCTTTTGAACAAGCTATGAAATATTTTTCATAAATTTCTAGAGATTTAAAAAAAAAATTCTTAAAATGATTGCGCGGGCCGCAAAAAGTGGTCTCGCGGGCCGCATGTGGCCCGCGGGCCGCCAGTTGGAAACCCCTGATCTAGAGGTAGGCGCCAAGTTTTGACTCCATATTCTACAGGTTGTTTCATTGAACGTCTAGACCTTTCAGACCCTTTCACACTATTTTCTTTATAAATATCAAAACTTATGTCTACACGCTCACTTCCCTGAGAAGCTTGGCAAATAGCTTTCCAAACACTAACTGCGTAGTCTCCATTTGTTTTCAGATTCAATGATTTAGTTGGTACTTTCCTTGCAATTGCCATAAAGTCTACAACACTTGCTTTACCAAGAGACTGTGGAATTTCTGTAACTGGTGGCGTGGGCAATTTAGATTCCTGTTGATGAACCAGCTGTGATTTATCTGGTTTGGTTAAATAACCGTTTCTGGTAAAAAAAAAAGGGATGTAGAAGTTAGTTTGTAAGCCAGAAGTTTACTTGGATCATATCCTTGACATCTTGCAATATCAATTACCCGCATAGCGTTAACAGTTTCATTTTTCACATTAAATTCAATATGATTCACTGTTTTGGATATTTTTTTAGCTTCTTGATAGGCTGCGTAAGACCAAGTGACTTTTCTTCAAATATTTCCCTCCTGAACAGCAAGTGGGCCTTTTATCCAATTTGTATGCAGTTCAAAAGATGAGTGCTTGTTGGACGATCAATTTTTGGTTTGGTAATGATATTTTGCAGTTCTCTGATTCTGTTTGAAATCGTAGTATCAAAAGGATTTCCTCGTTTCTCTATAAAAGTCATGATTCTTCTAACACATTGCTCGTCATCAATGGTAGTGTTTTTTGAAAGCTCATGGTGCAAAGAGTATTCATCTTCATACAGAAGACCACAATAATCACGCAAAACTTGTGCTTGCTGGATAATATCCTGAACCGCCACTGCTTCATTTTTCCTCGTCACTCCAATGATTCCACCTTGACCTTTTGCTGGTTTGTTGTAATTTTTCTTAAGTGCTTGATCCATAGCCGCACAACTAAATCTCCGTTGTGTGTTTTTCACAACAAAGCTCCCATCTTGGAACTCTGCATACATTTGAGGGAAATTCCGTGGAAGATGTAAGGAGTTCTCTAAGAAAACATCTGCCCACCGAGCTTAATTAGTCTTATCAAATGCAAAGGAGAGAGGAATTACACACATTAGGGCACTAATATTTAAATTACAATTTTCTTCTCTCTGAGCTCGTGTAGATCTCTCAGTACAGGAAACAATGTTCTCAGAAACGGGTACCAATACTGGAATGTCTCATCGTCACTACACTGTCCTACACAAAAATTGTCCATCTTTTTCATAATAACTGGCATTTGACATCAGTTTCTGCATGGGTTCGTATTCCTTTCATATCCTTAGCCCTGGCACGCTCTATTAAAATTATAACTTCTTTGATTGTCTTCTGGCACATCCTTATTTTCAACTAATACCGTGAGAAATAAACGTTTCAAGGCTTCAGCGAGCATGGAAAACCCTCTCATAGTACGTGAATAATGCTTTCCAGCAAGTACACTGTCAACAATGTTTGGGCCAAAGGTCTCAGTTTCAATGAAAATGTTTTCTACTCCATTTACTGCCAAGTATTTCCCAAAACAAGCCATAATGTCTTTTGCTAGATGGACACCTCCTAAGCCTAGAAATAAGTTTGAAAACTATTCTGGCCGCAGGAGTTATATTTCTCTAGCTATCCTATAGATACCTTCATCAGCCCACAGGGATCCTCTCCTCTGATTTACTGTGCAGTCTTGATAGTTGTTATAGATGTATATATTGCACTGAATTCAGATGCAGGGTGTAGCAGTATTGGCGTAAAATCTGCTATGGTCTGTAAAATAACTACATTTGATAGCGTAATATTGAATGCACTCCAGATTGGGATATCACATTTATCAGGGGCATTCTCTAATCTTGTCTGATATCTGAATAAAGTCCACACCATATCCCGTTCTCTTGCTAATGATGCTGGCAATATAGGAGCAGGTTTCTGTGCGACCACAAAATCTTTGTCAATTTCTCCTCTTACTGCTGGCTTTTTAAAGTATTTAAGCTACTGGCATGGAAGGAGACTCTGTAAGGAACGCGTTACTTTCTTCTCTAATCTTTTATGTACACTGAGATAATTTTCCTTAAAGCTTTCAGTTTCATTTTGAAAGACAACCAACACTGTGTCATGGCTGCCTCCAATTACGCAAAGCGTTTGCTCTTAGTATACGAAATAGTCCATTGCTGTTCTGATTGGAATGTTTGGCTTTATTTCGTTGGGCAGAGGTACACCTATTCCTTCTGAGTAGCTCATAATTATTGAGGCCAGCAACACGTTATGTCTCTCCAGTCCATCATAGCTAAAACTCATGCTAATACGATTCACTGTCTGGATTAACAACATAGATCGAGTCATTTCATGAATTGTTTCCGCCAATACAACATGGAGAGGTGTTATCTTATGTATAAGATTATTATGTTATAAGATAAAATGGCATTTTAAAAATGGAATGGCACCTTCTCAGAAGTTTGTTATGAGGGAAACATTTCAGAGCAAAATTTTGACCAGGACTTTGGTACATTTTTCTTTATCTCTGTAAAAGATTTATATACATTTTTAGCATTACTGTCTGTATTTTAAAACCAAAATCATAACATTGAATGTCATTGCTTAAGATTTGTGCACATTTCTTGATAGAATCAGCATTACGTATTTCCTCTGCAAGATTAGTTGCAGCTATTCGATTGGAAAATACCATCTGTGATACATGAGGATCCTTTGCATAAGTAAAGCTAATACCAACGCCAAGTTCCTCTATAAGTAAGCTTTTCATATTGCGGTTTGATATATGCTTCTCATTTGGCAAATATTTTTCATTGAATTCATTGCGTAGGAATGAAATTGAATATCCTCTATTTTCATCAACTTCATATTTTTCACTATCCCTTTGATAATTCAAGACATACTTCTTTATGCAATTCTTGTGACAGTGGATGTCTGCAGCAAACACGCTGTTTACATCTTCCAGTGTACAGATTCTCTGAAAAATACCATCAAGATAAAAACGAGAGGCATTAATTAGTTGCTCTGCATGGAAGTTCTCACAAATATATTACAGTATAGAGTCTACTTTAAGTTTTGCTTGGTTACACACAACACATGTTTTCAATGGAGGTTCACTAGATCGCATTCTACTTCTTTGGCACTGTTGTTGGGTGCCCGAAACACTCTCTTTAAAGCTTGATTCTTCAACGTAATTTTCTTGTTTCTCTTTAGCTCGTTTGCCCATGGGTTTGTAAGGCCAGTAGCAACTCATGTGATAGTTTATGCATCTTTGATCCTCAACACTTTGTAACAACCCAACCCCAATTTGATCGGACGAATTTTGAATGTTTTAATGCCATTTCCACATGAATGCAACTTTAATTTCCGCTTCTCTTTTTGACATAAAATACACAGATTAATGTCATTTTCATTCCTGTATCTATTTTTCGTGTTGAGGAGCTCCACTGAATCACTCATGTTGCTTCACTACAACTTCATTCAATTATCTGCAACAATACAAAACATAAGAATGAAATGGGCATACTCAAATTCATCTGCAAACTTTAAATTAACTTGCAAATACACAATAAAGATACCTTAAAATATCTCAATAGCTACTGGGTTTATCAAAATAAGTGTGAGGACAAAGTTAATTTGCCTTATAAAATGGAGTAAAATTAAATATAAAACATTAAAATTGGATCAACGAATACGGAGATACATTATAATGAAAATAAACACAATTTTTGGCTATTTTTTATTTTTTATGTTTTTGTTCAAAAACTACTAGATTCGTCAAAAAAAGTGTAGAACAATAATTGTAGTCTTTCAAAATAGAGTAAAATGAGATATAAAACATTAAAATCTGATCATTAGATATAGAGATACAGTAGGCCGAAAATTAAGCAATATGGCGGTTATTTTCCAATATGGTGACCAAACGACCATGATTTGGACCATGTGACCAACTTTTTTCTATCATTACTATATGTGTGCAATAAGGCCCAGCAATAAAATTTAGAGCACATATAAGTACATATGTGACATGAGCTAGCTCCTGTATTAGGAAGGGCCTCAAGAAGGGAGGATGAGGGTTCATGGCTTGGCCTCAAGAAGGGAGGGTGAGGGTACATGGCCTTGTCTCGGGAATGTCTCAATAATGTATGCATTAAAAATGTATTGAAATAGTTTTTTAAAGACATCATCAACGCCACGACGCTTCTTCAAGACCGACGCCCCCAGGTGATTGCCTGCATGGCCCACCCCTTGCGGTGTCCCTGTCAATAGGATTTATACGTGTTATTATTGTGTTTAAAGACACCTATACACAAAGTAATTTGTACCAGAGAAAAAATATGTATATGATAATCCAATGCCTTAACATATTAATACAATAATACACTATAAAAATATAAAACGTGGTTTAAAGGATAATAGAATATCCTAGAAATAAATCTCAACACAAGTCAAAAACCAAATGGAGGTCAGCCACTATTATAAAGTGATCCTCAAATGTCGTTAAAACATTCTTTTGGTGTATGAAACGAAGTAAACAATTAACTACTTCCAAATGACCAAGCAACACATACTTAAATAAAATACCTGCAACACTTCATCTATGATAAATATACTTGTACATGAGTAAGGGACATATGACCGAAATAACGACCTCTCTAGACGCATGTATGAGGGACACCCAGTCTTTTATAAGATGTTTTTTGTTCAGAACAGAAATCAGAACTCATTTGTGCCAGTTGATGACCCCGGGAAAGCTAGAGACCAAATTAAGATAAAACTGTGCACACAAGACCGCTCGAGGGAGATGTACAACCTTCCCTCTTGCCTGGTCAGCTCATTCATTACCTGGTCGACAAACGTGACCAACAAGGGAAACTAGGTGTCCTCACGATCACTGCTGAGAATCTGTCCGTGAGTCGTCTGCCTAATAGTGTCCTATGGGAACAAAACGATCACAGCACTAGCTGGAAGCCAATAGTGTTCTATGGGAACAAAACGATCACAGCACTAGCTGGAAGCCAACAGTGTTCTATGGGAACAAAACGATCACAGCACTAGCTTGAAGCCAACAGTGTTCTATGGGAACAAAACGATCACAGCACTAGCTGGAAGCCAATAGTGTTCTATGGGAACAAAACGATCACAGCACTAGCTGGAAGCCAACAGTGTTCTATGGGAACAAAACGATCACAGCACTAGCTGGAAGCCAATAGTGTTCTATGGGAACAAAACGATCACAGCACTAGCTGGAAGCCAACAGTGTTCTATGGGAACAAAACGATCACAGCACTAGCTGGAAGCCAACAGTGTTCTATGGGAACAAAACGATCACAGCACTAGCTGGAAGCCAACAGTGTTCTATGGGAACAAAACGATCACAGCACTAGCTGGAAGCCGAATAGTGTTGTATGGGAACAAAACGATCACAGCACTAGCTGGAAGCCGAATAGTGTTGTATGGGAACAAAACGATCACAGCACTAGCTGGAAGCCGAATAGTGTTGTATGGGAACAAAACGATCACAGCACTAGCTGGAAGCCGAATAGTGTTGTATGGGAACAAAACGATCACAGCACTAGCTGGAAGTCGAATAGTGTTGTATGGGAACAAAACGATCACAGCACTAGCTGGAAGCCGAATAGTGTAGAGAACGGAAGACAAAAATCAATGCTTTAAAAATGGTATTCAGTTCCGTCGTAAAAACACTTCTCTCGAGGGATAACTCAAACTTGAAACATAAATCATCCACAACAGAAGCACATCCTACGATTAACCCCTCTTTCTTCCACCCGACTTATAAATGTCGACGTAAACGTGGCTAAATCCTAGAGAGCACATATTTAGAGTCTCATTAAACACTAAAAACACAATAGAGGACGCTGTCGCCTGTGGGAACTTTAGGTCAAAATAGCGTTGAGGAAGGCATAACCCTCAACTTGAGGACTTTGTAATAGTCTTGCGAAGGACTGTCGTACACGTGTCAACAAATAACATAATAGTCCCAGGTGACCTTCCTCTACACCATTTAGTATAATACAATACACGGTTAGGATGACGGAACATAGGGTGGTATGTCGCACAGCCACACACGGCCAAGATGCCGAAATATAGGATGTATGTGACTCCTCTTCGTGCTATCAACCAGAATGCTTTGACAAGTACCAGTATTTAGTCTTATACCTTCATGGGGAACACTTTATTGTCAGGGGCGTGGTCAGGATTTTCGTGATTAGGGGGGTGCGGGGTGGGGAGCGCTCTCACGGGACGACTAGGCCGGGAGGTTCCTCCTCAGGAAATTCTGACGGGAAAATCCATAGAAATTTGAGAGTTATTTAAAAATTAATTAAAAACTTTGTAAAAACAATTGCACAAGAGGTAATCGTATATTTAGATTTTTTTTGTTAGTTTATGTTATTTATATTATGTGTTAAAAATGTAAATCCATTATTGATAATGATTGGTAAGTGACTATTAAGATATAACGTGACAATATAACTAGTAGTGAATATAACATACATTTAACTGGTTTATATTTTTAATAATAATTGTTAGTACTAACTACAAAATATCGTGAGGGATCGCCCCTATAATATTAGAAGTAGTCGCACAGCCGTACACTGTCCTACACATACCAGATGTCTATCAGAGGTGTTACAAGTTGTCTATCGGCATCTCAAGAGCAACTAAAACAACTTCAAACGAATTCAGAGATTTAATGGACGGAATCCAACCAGGGTAAAGATCAAATAATTGCACCAAAGTATATAACATGTTGTGGAGACAGATAAAAAAACACACATTGTTCATTAACACATGAGTGAATGGTGTGAAAAAAATATAAAATCAAACAAACTATAGTTAATAATTTATAATAAAAAATAAATTATATCACCTCATTCATATCATTCGTGTGAGAAATGGGCTAAGCTCATTGCACGAGATTCCTTGATCCTGGGACTACTGGGTTGGTTTGGGGGGTCGGGGTGTTTAGGATAGCTACAATTTTGTATATATACATGGCTATTTTGAGAATGAGCCAACAATCATAATGCTCCACACCTAGTCATGGATATCAACAATACCTTACCAAAAATAAAAATACACAGAAAAAAATATCTTCAGCAATGTAAATATGTTGCCTTGAGAATAACCCATGTACGAGGGGTAAACATTTAATAAATAAAAAAATCTTGAGTCACTTGCTTGTCTTATATGTTTAGTAGTCTTTAGATTTCCTTAAACTACTCCTGTGAAGATTCACTAATACAGGTTAACTTAAATCCGACCATTCTTTAACGTAATAAAATAAATTATGTAATAGTTATACAATGAAAAGTATAAATAAATTTTGTTATAATATGCAGAATTAAAGTTTAAATAAAAAATAAATAAATTATAGTCTATATAAATGTTTCCATGAAGGACAAAATGCCGGAAAAATAGGATTTTGAAAAATTTAAATATTATAATTAATTATTTTGATGCATACTTTCCTAAATTGGAAAATTGATTGAGCTAAATTTATTCTTGTGGCTTGCATTTAATGTATGTTGGCTCACTGATGGTTGTAGATTCTTGTAGATGTCATTTGGATTAAATATGATGTTCCTCAGAAAAATGAAAAAAAATTGCTTCTTAAAAAATACCTGGAAAAATTCTGGTGATATTTCGCTTAGAGTAATTTAGATGAAGTAATATTGGGCAACACCTACCTTCATTACTACAGTTCCTCACACAACAGGCAATTATTTCAAACCATTCCCTGATGTGAAGCACAGTCCTCACTTGTAATCATCATCAGTGATTGATTTGGAAGCCTCACATTTTCGTTTAGCTTGTCCGGTTCATTCAGTCTCCCGGCGTCTGAAAAAAGTCCGAATTCCAAGAATAAATCTTCAAAGCCAAAGAAGAATCTACTTTAAAAAAATCTTTGCAAAAAATAAATTAATTACTTAAAATTCAAATGAGATGTCCAGGTAGAAAGCAGTAAATTATAGTAAATTATAAAAGACACAACATCAGCTTTTTTTTTTAAAGATTGAATAACAATGTTCGAAGCGCGCGTTTAGGAAATTAAAAACCAAGGAAATATTTTAATTAACATGTCCTAGAGGCTCATTCTGGTAGCATGAATTGGAACCTAACTGACAATTAGTTCTAATTGCAGCCACTGAAGACTACGATAAAACCGGAGTTTGTATTCATTGCTAAATAATAACATTTTTCATATAGCTATTTAGTAAAATGGATATTATTGTATTACGCACCAATAAACAAAAAACTATATATATATTAAATTCTAGTCATCTTCTTGAGTTTTATCATGTTTAAGAAAGTTCAAAATTCTTTTAGTTGGGAAGTGAAAATAATTAAATACAGTGCTGGCACAACTGGAAGAACGTCAACAAACTAAACTAGGTATTCACAACACACAACAAATGGCTAGATTTAAATAAGATTGTTTTCTCGAATTTATGGTACGCCTAAATATAGTATATAATTAAGGGGGGGGATGTCTTCAGTGTCATAATGGGTATGGACTCTTCACTCAAAGAAATTGAATAGAACATTTTTAGCTCATAAAAACAAAACATCTATGTGACGCCCACATGAATAAACCAATACCAGTTAGCTGGATTTGTCGTTCAGCCCCACAGATATTAGGGGAGCTACAAATCATTCTCAACTCACCAGAAAAAAGGGAAGAACGAACAGTATATGATAAAATATGCCATTGCTCGTTATATCAAAAAGGGTAATTTTCCAAATTATTCCCTGAGGCACTCGTTCTCCTGAGCAAAATAGTCGATTAAGATATCTATTGTGCAACCTAACCAATAACATAATGTCTGCCATAAAATAAGAGATAAGAATGGAATGATCATCTCGTAAAACATCAAACTCCCGTGACTAAAGTGGTTTCTCAAGTTTTCTCCAGGTCAAATAAATAAACGAGAGCATGTTGTTTATGGGAGAATGCAGCACGCAATTGGATCTCAATACACACGAGATTATCTACCTTTGTTCGGTTACGACTGAACCCACATTGAATGTTTGGTAAAAGATTACGAGATTATAGACACCAATTTAATAGCTTTTTAAAATATCTTACAAATGCAACTAATAGGGATTATCAACCTTTAGCTATATGGCCCCAGTTTTTCCTTGCTACTTTTAAATATAGGAAGAATAACAACTGCCTGCCTCAATAGAACTGGGAACTGATACTATTCATGATCCATACTATGCAGGTCAACATATGCACCTGTTCAGAAGGGGACAGCTTGAGCAACATTTCCTAGTAAGCGTGGTCAGGGCTAGAAATTGGGCAAAGTCAAAGGCATAGTGTTCTTTAACCCGCTAACGTAAAACCAATTCATTTGATTGAGCTGCGGTTCTTTAAATCTTAGCAAACATGGAATCCGATGCATTGATTACTTTTACAGAGATCAGGTATCCTTAAAGGCAAACTGTTTTAAAGAGCTGTTATGCAATTTTCAATGCAAGACTTGGTAGCAGGAATTGAAATTGTAACGGTCCAAGATTATCTTCGACAAATAATCTGAACATACTCTCAATTCTATATGTATTTGTAGGAGGCGATTAAGAGACCTTCAAAGGTCACAAACAGCTTACAATCAAAAGTCTTAATACTTCAAAGGTGACACAGATTTGGTAAGGTTTTGGAATGGAGGCTACCGTTATGACCACCGAAGCGAACTCTGTCCGAATATTGACGTCAGAAGAAAACTGTCCTTTAAAAACAGAAAGATTGTGAAAATGAGCACAATCAATACATTTAAAACCAATTCGAGGCAAAACTTTCAAACTAGGATGCTGGAGCAATTGCATTGGAGGTACAGGTAAATTTATTAAAGAAAGTGGTCAGCTATTCCAGTACTACAAACACAGAGCCTATGGCAGAATACACGCCATTTTAATATATGGAGAAGTGTGTGTAGTGGCCCAGTACTTAAAAGATAACAGGTCCTTGAAGACAACATTAGGTTCAAACATTGTTACCACGGTCGTCTGAAAAAAGGGAACTTCATAGTAGCATTTAAATCACCAAAGATAGTATAAATGGTCAGAAGATGTTCCAAGAAGATTTCCAGGCTCCAATTATGAACCCACTCAAACTATTTTGTTTTGCCACAACGACATTTTTGTTTCTAATTTAATCTTAGTAGTAAATGTTGAATAGTAGACTTGGAAAGAAATTATTTCTTATCAAATGAATAACATACATAATTTGATGATACGATAAATTAATTCTGTGAGTTATATACAAACTTGTAATCATTTATACATTGCTCTAAACATTTCAAAGTCTCTTTTAGAATACTAAGAGATTTTGAAGAGATTATTGGTGGAACGTGTCCTACCATTAATGACGACATCAACCAAGGACACTGAGTTCAGAGACTCAACAAGCGTTGCGATACACTCTCCAGCTCTACTAGGCCTATATAAGGCTTGTTACCGACACCACAAAGGTGTTCCTCGGACCTCCGCAGGCAAGAGGTTTGATGTTCTTCAACTCACGCCTGCCTTCAGAGATTGCACGTAGACACCCTGACGATGTTCCGTCACCCGACCATTTAGATATGTTTGGTACCTTCGGTGTTGAGTCCTGTGTACATTGAGACCTCGTGGTCAATATGCACTCAGGTTGCACATGAGCAATCTGGAGAGAGGTCTAGGCTAGTACCAGGCGTGTAGGGAGACCGCTGTAGAGACCACCAGGCTCTGTACAATCTGGAGAGAGGTCTAGGCTAGTACCAGGCGTGTAGGGAGACTGCTGTAGAGACCACCAGGCTCTGTACAATCTGGAGAGAGGTCTAGGCTAGTACCAGGCGTGTAGGGAGACTGCTGTAGAGACCACCAGGCTCTGTACAATCTGGAGAGAGGTCTAGGCTAGTACCAGGCGTGTAGGGAGACCACTGTAGAGACCACCAGCTTCTGTACAATCTGGAAAGAGGTCTAGGCTAGTACCGGGTGTGTAGGGAGACTGCTGTAGAGACCACCAGGCTCTGTACAATCTGGAGAGAGGTCTAGGCTAGTACCAGGCGTGTAGGGAGACCACTGTAGAAACCACCAGCTTCTGTACAATCTGGAGAGAGGTCTAGGCAAGTACCAGGCGTGTAGGGAGACCACTGTAGAGACCACCAGGCTCTGTACAATCTGGAGAGAGGTCTAGGCTAGTACCAGGCGTGTAGGGAGACCACTGTAGAGACCACCAGCTTCTGTACAATCTGGAGAGAGGTCTAGGCTAGTACCAGGCGTGTAGGGAGACCACTGTAGAGACCACTGTAGAGACCACCAGGCTCTGTACAATCTGGAGAGAGGTCTAGGCTAGTACCAGGCGTGTAGGGAGACCGCTGTAGAAACCACCAGCTTCTGTACAATCTGGAGAGAGGTCTAGGCTAGTACCAGGCGTGTAGGGAGACCACTGTAGAGACCACCAAGCTCTGTACATCTGGAGAGAGGTCTAGGCTAGTACCAGGCGTGTAGGGAGACCGCTGTAGAAACCACCAGCTTCTGTACAATCTGGAGAGAGGTCTAGGCTAGTACCAGGCGTGTAGGGAGACCACTGTAGAGACCACCAGCTTCTGTACAATCTGGAGAAAGGTCTAGGCTAGTACCAGGCGTGTAGGGAGACCGCTGTAGAGACCACCAAGCTCTGTACATCTGGAGAGAGGTCTAGGCTAGTACCAGGCGTGTAGGGAGACCGCTGTAGAGACCACCAGGCTCTGTACATCTGGAGAGAGGTCTAGGCTAGTACCAGGCGTGTAGGGAGACCGCTGTAGAGACCACCAGGCTCTGTACATCTGGAGAGGTGTCCAAGCTTCCCCTCTCGTCGGTAATTCGATGTTAGTGCCGTCTGCTGATGCTTTGTCGAGCATTGATGACCTTGAAGCGACGATCTTGGATCTGACTAAGCCTGTACAAGAGTTAGAATAGCACATTTCATATTTTTATTTTCATCATAGTAAAACTTCTTATTAAGTTACAAAATATTAAGTAATTAAGCAAACTTGTAATGTTGTTTTGGTTAGCTCACTTAATATTTTTTAACATAGCAAATGAGTAAACTTGTAATGTAGTTTTTGTTTAAAAATAATGTTTAATTTAATTTGATATCACTTATTTCTTCTCCATGTATTAAACTATATTATAGGTAGACGCCTTAAACAAATTTTCTCATTCTATTACAAATAAATATTGTACTAGAAAACTATTATTTTGAAATGAAACTTAAAACAAATCATTGCGACTGGTCCATTTAACGTTTATAATTCATTTATTAAAATCCTATGAGAACTAATAGGTAAGAGAACCCGTAATATTTACATCAAACTTTTCGAAACAAGCTTAGAGAGTTGTTGTTCCCGAATCGTGAATCATCCCAACGGTCACTAGGGTTTGGTTGATTAGGCTTAAGTTAGGTTTAAGACTGTCACTGGATCACTCCTCTATAATCACTATCATCACATCATCTCATTACGGGTACGACGTGTAGACAACCCCCTATGGTGTACCCTGGACAACGTTCTGTGCCACCAGAGCGGCTAATAGTCCACACTCACGGCAACTAAACTGACAGCTGACTTCTGACAGTCAACAGTTAGGTATATACCTAAATTTTTACTGTCAGAAGTGACAGCTGCCAAAAACTTTTTTTTTTGCATATCATATGGTTCGGCGTAGGGATACTTAATTTGGTCTGGTAGCTTTTAAAAGCCGTAGGCTGTCAGCTTTGAGCTGTCAGTCAGCACCAAAGAAGCCATGGATCTACTGTATATCTCTTCCAGTCAGAATATATGACCGTACCATGACAATTGCGCACACCCAATAAAAGCAAGTGTTGCGTACAGTTGTTTGTTTTTATACCTGAGTTGGCCGTCATATTTTCTACAGATACTCAACTGATACTCCAAACCAGCAATCAATGAAGATAACCTGATATAGATTGAAAAGTACTGGTCAAGGAAATCAAGAAGAACCAAAACTCAGTGAAGAAATAATATTAGATGATGAAATGTAACCTAATCTAACCTAACCTAACATAAAAAATTACAAAATTCTGTATTAATCAGCAGTAATTAATAAAACCATTCAAACAACACTCCCCTGCCTTTTTCAATCCAGGGTGTAAACAATTACCACTCCAAAGCTGACCCTTACCTGGGTCGACCACCTGCTCGACCCTTTGGGCGCAAATGTCATGGTACACAATTGTCAGGACACTTCCAGTCAAAAAGGCCACACTATATATATATATATATACCTTTTTGAATATTTTAGATGTTTCTTACCTATCACCTGCCTAAGTTGTAAAACTATATGATGTATTGTTTCAAGTATTGTTTGACATGGTCTTGTTTGGTATTTCACGTTGAGTTTGCCATTTAGTTATATGGGTAGATAAATAAATGATTTAAATAATAGATGGAGAGACCAGAAAGACAAATTTTACTTCCCTGGAACTAAAGTTGATTCACTTGAAAGTAAGACGTGCGAGGGTCACATTTTAAATGAAAAGCGAAGTAAAGTCCAAGTTATTATTATATTATTCATCAGTAAAGTCCAAGTCCAAGTAAGACTTCTGTTGTTGTTGTCCCATGAAACTACTTTTATTTTTAAATAAACCGTTAAGTGCATCCAGTTAAAGAGAAAGGCTTGGAGGAAAAAACAAAGAACACTTTATTCTTTTATGCTATCTTAATTTATCCACACTTACATTATAGATGTCGTTAGACAATAGTTTGTATTAAAATACTGTTTAAGAGCTGTTTTAAAAATGAAAAAATGCTGACACGTGCATAGTTATTAGAGACATTTCAAACATTCTCACTTATCTTTTTTATTAGAAATCTTTCGAAGATAAGATTTTGTGAGTTTCAAAATCGAAGCGAAGGAAATTTGACCTTTCTATTCGTAATATCGAAGCTTCGTACACCCTTACTGAAAAGGTAGCTAGGAAAATATTTGAATTAATGAATGTATGTAATGTTTGCTTAGATATAAGTATGGTATTCCAAAACATATGTTGAGCAAAATATATTGTTAAGAAAACTATACAGTTACGACCACAAAATGTGACGACCTTGTGTGAGATTGGAACTGAAATAATGGCCACTTTTTATGGCCGAGTATGTACACTGTACATGAAGTTTAAGCTAATCATCATATCAAAACATAATTAAAGAATGTAAACACACTTGGCATATTTTCACTGGAAGTCCCTTGTTCGGATCCTGATTGGCTTATTTTGCGTCTTGCTTGTGTTTAATATAGCAAGAGTAATATTATTCAGGAGATGGTAAGCCAGTGTTACTTGTAGCTGATTGTGAGTGATTTTTTTTTTAGAGTAATGTGTCTAATAATGTTGGTTATTTTACTGTAATGATTAAATAACTTTTAATTGGTTTGTATCCATTTAATTTTCTTCATAATGAAAGTAACATTTTCACCTATTATGGATGTACCATTACAGAGTCATGAGCAATTAAAATCAACCCAATCCTAAATAAAAAATCAATTGATCACCATAAAAATATATATTAGTAAACATAAGTAATCAAGGAAAATACTGATTAGTTATCAAATGCAACAATAAGCCAAATGGGACACCTATTCTTAATTATAAAAGCCCAACATTGGTATACAAACACAGCCAAAGATTCCAGCAGAAGAGTCACAAAAGCAACCAATCCAAGACAATAATAAACGCTAGCAGGGCTACGATCAAATGACAAGAAGACAAAGTGCGTATCATGATTTTTTGTACAACCCCATACACACGAACCAACTAAGTTGGGGGAAAAGGAGGGGAGAGGAAAGTAACATAGCTCCTCCCCCAGTGAACAGGTCATGTGGTTAGAGCACGACTTAGTACTGTCGACGGCGTAGCCCACAATATGCTACATTTAAACGGCTTATTTCTGGTGTCGACTTCGTTGAAGCAGAACGTCCGTGTTCAGCATGATGGCCAATCAAGAAAATATGGTGAGTCCAAGACAGTATCAGATGGTGTTGGGAAAATATCATGTATGGTGGCATAAGGTAGAATTGTTTAGACCTCATTGTGGTGGGTTAAATACTTTTAGCCCGGCACAAGGGAGACTGGATATAAATAGCTCAAGATAGGAATAGGGTGTAATGAGGTGGACTGGATATAAACTAGCTCAAGATAGGGATAGGGTGTAATGAGGTGGACTGGATAAAACTAGCTCAAGATAAGAATAGGGTGTAATGAGGTGGACTGGATAAAACTAGCTTAAGATAAGAATAAGTTGTAATGAGGTGGACTGGATAAAACTAGATCAAGATAGGGATAGGGTGTAATGAGGTGGACTGGATAAAACTAGCTCAAGATAAGAATAGGGTGTAATGAGGTGGACTGGATAAAACTAGCTCAAGATAGGAATAGGGTGTAATGAGGTGGACTGGATATAACTAGCTCAAGATAGGAATAGGGTGTAATGAGGTGGACTGGATATAACTAGCTCAAGATAGGAATAGGGTGTAATGAGGTGGACTGGATAAAACTAGATCAAGATAGGGATAGGGTGTAATGAGGTGGACTGGATATAACTAGCTCAAGATAGGAATAGGGTGTAATGAGGTGGACTGGATAAAACTAGCTCAAGATAGGAATAAGTTGTAATGAGGTGGACTGGATAAAACTAGATCAAGATAGGGATAGGGTGTAATGAGGTGGACTGGATAAAACTAGCTCAAGATAGGGATAGGGTGTAATGAGGTGGACTGGATAAAACTAGCTCAAGATAAGAATAGGGTGTAATGAGGTGGACTGGATAAAACTAGCTTAAGATAAGAATAAGTTGTAATGAGGTGGACTGGATAAAACTAGATCAAGATAGGGATAGGGTGTAATGAGGTGGACTGGATAAAACTAGCTCAAGATAAGAATAGGGTGTAATGAGGTGGACTGGATAAAACTAGCTCAAGATAGGAATAGGGTGTAATGAGGTGGACTGGATATAACTAGCTCAAGATAGGAATAAGTTGTAATGAGGTGGACTGGATAAAACTAGATCAAGATAGGGATAGGGTGTAATGAGGTGGACTGGATAAAACTAGCTCAAGATAAGAATAGGGTGTAATGAGGTGGACTGGATAAAACTAGCCCAAGATAGGAATAGGGTGTAATGAGGTGGACTGGATAAAACTAGATCAAGATAGGGATAGGGTGTAATGAGGTGGACTGGATAAAACTAGATCAAGATAAGAATAGGGTGTAATGAGGTGGACTGGATAAAACTAGCCCAAGATAGGAATAGGGTGTAATGAGGTGGACTGGATAAAACTAGATCAAGATAGGGATAGGGTGTAATGAGGTGGACTGGATAAAACTAGATCAAGATAGGGATAGGGTGTAATGAGGTGGACTGGATAAAACTAGATCAAGATAGGGATAGGGTGTAATGAGGTGGACTGGATATAACTTCTCAAGATAGGGATAGGGTGTAATGAGGTGGACTGGATAGAACTAGCTCAAGATAGGAATAGGGTGTAATGAGGTGGACTGGATAAAACTAGCTCAAGATAGGGATAGGGTGTAATGAGGTGGACTGGATAGAACTAGCTCAAGATAGGAATAGGGTGTAATGAGGTGGACTGGATAAAACTAGATCAAGATAAGAATAGTGTGTAATGAGGTGGACTGGATAAAACTAGATCAAGATAAGAATAGGGTGTAATGAGGTGGACTGGATAAAACTAGCTCAAGATAGGAATAGGGTGTAATGAGGTGGACTGGATATAACTAGCTTAAGATCGGGATAGGGAGTAATGAGGTGGACTGGATATAACTTTTCAAGATAGGGATAGGGTGTAATGAGGTGGACTGGATAGAACTAGCTCAAGATAGGAATAGGGTGTAATGAGGTGGACTGGATAAAACTAGCTCAAGATAGGGATAGGGTGTAATGAGGTGGACTGGATAAAACTAGCTCAAGATAAGAATAGGGTGTAATGAGGTGGACTGGATAAAACTAGCCCAAGATAGGAATAGGGTGTAATGAGGTGGACTGGATAAAACTAGCTTAAGATCCGGATAGGGAGTAATGAGGTGGACTGGATATAAATTCTCAAGATAGTGATAGGGTGTAATGAGGTGGACTGGATAGAACTAGCTCAAGATAGGAATAGGGTGTAATGAGGTGGAATGGACAGAATTGCTCATAATGTAATGAGTTGGACTATATGGAACTATCTTAATTTGGGGATAGGGTGTAATTGTGACGTTGTCACAGACATGAATCTAAAGAAGACAGTTTGGACTCACCTAGCCTGGTCCCCTTTTGACTGGCCTGCTTCACGGCTCCGAAAACACGCGCACTCATCAACATCATGTATACTACTAACCGTCCGTGGCTCGAAGTACAACTCCGAGCTAGACTCGAACAGATGAACATCGAGATTGCGCAGTCCCATATGCGCCAACGACTGTGTTCTGGTGAAATAAGAACTATCCACCGGCGCGTGAATTTGAATTATTACGAGGCTAAACGAGACTGTTCTCGAAGCATGTGCACGCCCCTTCCCCCTGTACCAACTGTGTTTCCCGCCGTATGTGAACACGTGACAGACTTTGTGTTGTATATAACGGCTGGACTGTGTAGTGATGTCACTCATTTCTCTGCACTCAATTAGGTGAGGCACTTTGTCTTAGCTTTAGACTTAGTCTATTTTTCGTCGTATCAAAATTATGTTTGGCTCTTCATGTTCAAAATTTATATGTTTCGGCTTTATTTATTTATACGTTACTCAAATTTAATTTCTTTAGAGACTGCAGAATTTGCCTGTCAGCCATTATGGATTGTTTGATATTTAAACTCCGTTTCTTTTTTTGCAGACCCGCCTTGTCCGCCTCACGGACGGGTTTGGGATTTATTACGCCGCCATCTTGGGGCGCTAGTTATCTTTCTTAAAGTTAAACTTATTGAAATGTTTGTTTTGCTTGTCAAAGTTTTAAGGGTTTAGTCTTTTGTAATTGATGAACTTGTTGTTCAACTCTGGGGCCGCGAGCCCGCGCACTTAGCGCTTCGGCCAAGTTTATAGTTAGATTGATCTAATTTGAATGGTGTCTGTTATATCTGATTAGGTTGATTTAATTCATGGATTGTTTGTTAATTGTCCTCTTTTGCGCCTTGTAGTGGCAGTTAGTAATTATTTAACATACTCATGTCGAATTTGTATCGGCATCGATGAGTTGTGTACACCAATACCTTTTGTCTTTATTTAACCTTTTCTAGTTAGGTTAGTCGCCTTCTGCGCTGGGTCAATTTTATATGTATTCTTTTATTATTGTCTTACTGTTTTCTCTCAAAAACTTGGGGTCTTGCCTCATTATTTATTATTTCAATCAGTCCTTGTTGACTTTTTCACTCGACTACTCTTTGTATGTCTCACTCTCATTTTTCTACGAGTTGTATGTTATGAATAAAAAAATAAACTCTCTTGTAATCAACCTACCTTTTATTTATAGTGTGGTGAACCTATTAAATCAAAGGGGGGTTACATAATGAAGTGGACTGGATATAACTAGCTCAAGATAGGGATAAGTTGTAATGAGGGGGACTGAATAGAACTAGCTCAAGATAGGGATAGGTTGTAATGAAGTGGACTGGATAGAACTAGCTCAAGATAGGGATAAGTTGTAATGGAGGTGACTATAGAACTAGCTCAAGAGAAGGATAGGGAGTAATGAGGTGGACTGTATATAACTAGCTCAAGATAGGAATAGGGTGTAATGAGTTGGACAGGATACAACTAGCTCCAGATAGGGATAGGGAGTAATGAGGTGGACTGTATATAACTAGCTCAAGATAGGGATAGGGAGTAATGAGGTGGACTGTATATAACTAGCTCAAGAGAAGGATAGGGAGTAATGAAGTGTACTGGATAGAACAAGCTCAAGATAGGGATAGGGTGTAATGAGGTGGACTGGATATAACTAGCTCAAGATAGGAATAGGGTGTAATGAAGTAGACTGGATACAACTAGCTCCAGATAGGGATAGGGAGTAATGAGGTGGACTGTATATAACTAGCTCAAGATAGGAATAGGGTGTAATGAAGTGGACTGGATAAAACTAGCTTAAGATTGGGATAGGGAGTAATGAGGTGGATCGGATAGAACTATCTCAAGATAAGAATAGGGTGTAATGAGTTGGACTGGATACAACTAGCTCCAGATAGGGATAGGGAGTAATGAGTTGGACTGGATACAACTAGCTCCAGATAGGGATAGGGAGTAATGAGGTGGACTGTATATAACTAGCTCAAGATAGGAATAGGGTGTAATGAAGTGGACTGGATAAAACTAGCTTAAGATTGGGATAGGGAGTAATGAGGTGGATCGGATAGAACTATCTCAAGATAAGAATAGGGTGTAATGAGTTGGACTGGATACAACTAGCTCCAGATAGGGATAGGGAGTAATGAGTTGGACTGGATACTACTAGCTCCAGATAGGGATAGGGAGTAATGAGGTGGACTGTATATAACTAGCTCAAGAGAAGGATAGGGAGTAATGAAGTGTACTGGATAGAACAAGCTCAAGATAGGGATAGGGTGTAATGAGGTGGACTGGATATAACTAGCTCAAGATAGGAATAGGGTGTAATGAAGTGGACTGGATAAAACTAGCTTAAGATTGGGATAGGGAGTAATGAGGTGGACTGGATATAACTTCTCAAGATAGGGATAGGGTGTAATGAGGTGGACTGGATAGAACTAGCTCAAGATAGGAATAGGGTGTAATGAGGTGGATCGGATAGAACTATCTCAAGATAAGAATAGGGTGTAATGAGTTGGACTGGATACAACTAGCTCCAGATAGGGATAGGGAGTAATGAGGTGGACTGTATATAACTAGCTCAAGAGAAGGATAGGGAGTAATGAAGTGTACTGGATAGAACTAGCTCAAGATAAGGATAGGGTGTAATGAGGTGGACTGAATAGAACAAGCTCAAGATAGGGATAGGGTGTAATGAGGTGGACTGGATAGAACTAGCTCAAGATAGGGATAGGATGTAATGAAATGGACTGGATAGAACTAGCTCAAGATAGGGATAGGGTGTGTACTTTTGTAACTGTAATAATATACTTACGAGTTCCTAATTCCATAGATTAAGTTTGTGTAAAATAGATCTTTAGTTAGTGTTTTTTTTACCAAACATATTCTAATAAATTAATATAAAATCATCTTTATAAACGGTAAAATAATTTTTTCACACAATATTATTATGATTCATATTTTTACTTGATCTTCCTTGGCTAAGCATATTCATAGAATTGTCCCTTCTCTAATACCATTTTGAAAACATAAACATTTACTTAACCTTCAGCCCTAATATTTATTTGCTGTGATCTAAGACACAAACCGATTTGGTAGCCACATGGTCTAAGGCGTCATTCTCACAATAAACTGGACTGCTGATTACGAGACGATTAGGGCTAGATCTCGGTCAGGTGTACAGAGGGTGGATTTTCCAAATGTTTTCACACTCATCCACGCAAATGTGGATACATTTCCTTTGAATTCAACCTTACTCATTCCTATCGCATTAGAGGAATTTGTACTTGGGAATATAATCCAGATGAGTAGTAATATGTGGTGCCAAAAAATCAAGCAACGTTTAGCTTGAAAATGGTTTTGATTCAAATCTTAGGTGTGTTAAGGGATGTTTGTGAGGACGTGTTTGGTGTAAACAGGACAACGTGAGAGTGAGAGTGCTGCTATACAGGGCCGTACAACAGGACAACGTGAGAGTGAGAGTGCTGCTATACAGGGCCGTACAACAGGACAACGTGAGAGTGAGAGTGCTGCTATACAGGGCCGTACAACAGGACAGTGTGAGAGTGAGAGTGCTGCTATACAGGGCCGTACAACAGGACAGTGTGAGAGTGAGAGTGCTGTTATACAGGGCCGTACAACAGGACAACGTGAGAGTGAGAGTGCTGCTATACAGGGCCGTACAACAGGACAGTGTGAGAGTGAGAGTGCTGCTATACAGGGCCGTACAACAGGACAACGTGAGAGTGAGAGTGCTGCTATACAGGGCCGTACAAATGGAAACTGTGAGAGTGAGAGTGCTGTTATACAGGGCCGTACAACAGGACAACGTGAGAGTGAGAGTGCTGCTATACAGGGCCGTACAACAGGACAACGTGAGAGTGAGAGTGCTGCTATACAGGGCCGTACAGATGGAAAATGTGAGAGTGAGAGTGCTGTTATACAGGGCCGTACAACAGGACAGTGTGAGAGTGAGAGTGCTGTTATACAGGGCCGTACAAATGGAAACTGTGAGAGTGAGAGTGCTGCTATACAGGGCCGTACAACAGGACAGTGTGAGAGTGAGAGTGCTGCTATACAGGGCCGTACAAATGGAAAATGTGAGAGTGAGAGTGCTGTTATATGCAGATGATTCCATATTAATGGTTGAGAGTTAAGGTGACTTGCAGAATGCATTAAATCGTTTGAATGTGGTGACAGACAGAATGGATCTTCGTAGAAATGGAAAACTCTTAGAACAAGTGAATGATTTTTTATATCTAGGCAGTTTGTTCAATAAAAATGGAAGGATTGATGGTGAAATCGACGGACAAGATAATGCATGTTGGAGAGTAGTTGTATTTAGATTATTTAAAATAATGAAGTAGCAAAGTGGCGAAGTTGGCAGTTTGTAAAATTGTGTTAGTACCAACCTTGTTTTATGGATGTGAAGCGTGGGTTTGACAGGAGAAACACAAGAGCAGGGTGAATGTGGCTGGAATGAGATATCTAAGAAATGTTTGTGGAAAAACTCGTATGAACAGAGTCATTAATGAATGGTTACTGAAGGAGTGTGGTTTGAAAGGGAACCCAATAGGTCAATGTGAAATAAGCGAGAAACGTTGGTTTGGACATGTTGAGAGGATGAGTGTGGATAGAGTTACAAAGCAAATATATGAAGGTAGAGTGTGTGGATCAAAAGGAAGGGGTAAACCACGTAAGACGTGGATAAATGTTGTATATGAATGTGTGAAAAAGAGAAACATTAAGAGTTTTAATAATAAAATATTATGTATGACTCGGTGTAGGGATGTTGAAGTGAAGGGAGTATGCAAGGATAGAGAAGTGTGTAGAAAGTGCACGTTAGATAACTCAAATACATAAATTTGGACATTCCCTTCAGCCTTAGCCGATGGCTAATTGTGCAACGAGATCCTCCCTTCCCCTCCCACATCCTTCCTGCCCCTCTTCCATCCATGTATAGTTATTTAAAAACATTATTGACATATTACATCAACTTTCTAGTGTATCCTCTCTTAGATAAATTTACCTTATACATCCTTTATTTTATTGCTTCATCGCTCTTCATAAAAAAAATTAATTGTTCAAACCATTAAAAAAATTCAAATAAAAAACCAGCTTTTTTAAATTGCCCTCAAATTAATTTTATTTGTAAGAAATACATATATTACAGTTAATAATTAAAAACCATTACCTATATTCGCAATCTGAACTAAATATTGTGGGCCATTGTATACATTGTATTTCAAAATTTCTAAAATATTTATTGAGTAAACAAATTACTCTTAAATAAACTTATTAAAAACACCTTAACACCTTAATACACCTTAATATTAATTATTAACAATTTAACAAGATCAATAGAGCTATTTTATAACAATTTAGCGGGCTAACTAGCCAAGTCCCGTACAACCCAAAGCACCTGCCACAAATAACGGTCTTGAAATTAATAAAAAGTACATGGATTGCTGAAAATATTCTCTTAACTATACATGTCTGTGTTACATACCTCGCCACAACAACAACAACTTCGCTGAACACGAGCTCCGTTAGACGCGCCCTGCTATTCTTCTGGCCAGTGACGCCGCACTTCACCGGGCTGTACTTTGGTTCATCTGACTGAATAGCTGGGTGGGGCGCCGCGCGCTGGTTTCGCTGATTGTGGCTCACGTGCCAAAGTATGCTTCATGGGACGTCATCCCCCCACTACTCTACTATGGTGCGCCGAGCTCTGGTACTATAAGACACCGTGGCTTGCAGGACAAGAACATTATTACTACATCGTTATCCCAGGATACAATACGTCACACGTATCTTCGATCAAGACATATTTACGAGGAAGGACCGATGGTACCGAGGGACTGGCCTGGTCGGCGGAAGAAGGCTGTCACAACGTTGTAATCAAGTATTGGTAGGGAGTAGATGGCTGTAATGGTCGTGGTTAGGTTTTAGGAGTAATTTAATTTAATTATTCAAGAGAGCATTAATAACCTTTAAGTATTTCATGTAAATGTAGCTTAGACTTTAACTTTCTTACCCGCCTCGGTGGCGTAGTTGGCTAACGCGCCTGTCGTGTTGAGCTCGACCGCCGAGGACGGGGAGATCGAGGTTCGAATCTCGGTCGGGTGAACTGGGAGTGGTTTTTCCTAAATGGTTTTCCACTCTCCCTCCACGCAAATGCGGGTTCACTTCCTTTAAATTCAACCCTCCCAATTCCTAATCCATTAGCGTAGTTAGTACTTAAGCGTATAACCCGAACGGGTAGTAAGACGCGGTGCTAAATATTAATATTATTATTATTATTATTATTATTTAACTTTCTTGCTCGCAGTGCTAGCCATTGGTGACGTTCTGTCACTGATATTTGCTGGGTCCATCAGACCTACAGTTTAGGTAGTAGTGTGTCCCACTCCATGGCCTGCACGACAATGTCGTAGTCTACAGTGCCTTCAGACAAAAGGGGCCGTTTAGGTTGTTCCAGGCCTGGCAGTGTACCTTATTAGGTGTTGGTCGACTCCCTTAGGTGGCGCTTCTCGCCATGAGTGTAGTTTGCCTTAAAGATTGTTGTTCAACTTGTGGATCTCTTTGCCCTTCAGGCAGGGCTCGCGTTTGTTACATTTTTTGATATCGTCCCTTAGAGAGGAGGGGTCTACCCCTTTTGGGTTTGATAGTTGACCGTCTCGGGTTTGATCACCTCGAGTCTGGCTCGAACCAATTGGTTATTAGCCTAGTCATTATGTGCTTGGCCTAGAACCCTGGATTGGAACTTTTGTCTACAGTTCAGCCGGAATATGTAAGGCCAGAAATATCACTGTGTAGCTTGTAACTATTGTACCTGAATGGAAATAAATTAAGCTAGCCTCACAAGCACGGGTAGTATTCCTCCTCGATAGGAAGTTTGCTAGTTTGTTTTGCCAAGTTAACTGGTTAACTTATTGTGTAGTTTATTCTTGTAAATGTAATTGTTTATTGACTAATACGCCATTAGTGTATCTAATGGGAGGACTACCCATACCAAGCATAACCAGGGATTTGCCTGTGTTGTACTAATGTTGGCGCTAGCTGCCTTGAGAACTATACAGTGGGAACACTAAATAACTCACTTAGAAGTTATCAAGTTTAGGGATCCATATTTAGCACAAAGCTTCACTAACTGGATAGTGCTTGTATTATTTTTAATGTATGTGTTGATATGACTGATCTCATTAAAGCCTACTTGTTTATCTCCATCAATATCTTTGATTTTACTTGTTTTATATCTTGAATGTATTCCTTGTTTACGTACCCGTGGTGTAAAGAAAATAAACCTCTGGTGCAAAAATTTGAATTTTTAAAAATATTTAGTCATCAGTAAACTACTATTAAACCTAAATGAATTTATATAAAAAATAAAAATTGTATTTATATTGTAATTAACTTAACAATTACCCATTTTGAACCACATTGTAAATATATTTTAAAAATAATTCAAATAAAAAATTACACTCATTTGTAAAATACAACTAAACAAATTTTTATCCAAAAAACAAGTATACATTTTTATTTTTAATGTTAAGCACTCCCCAAATATATATGTTAAAGAAAATTAATAGAGAAAGTTTCGAAAGATTTTGTATTTTTAAAAACCACTCCTCAACAATGTAAATTCCTTTTACTCTTTACGGGGAGGATAATAAAGTACCCTTAAACAAATTTTCCACCAAAAAACAAGTCTTCAAGTCAAAAACTCCCTAGCTATCCATTAAAAAAGTTATTAAAGCCATTTTTGAAAATAATTGTTTTCAAAGAGCCCTCATCAATAAACTACCCTTCAGAACAGGGTCAAAATAAAAAAAAGACCAGAGGTATTTCTCTATAAAATCTAAAGATCAAATATCAACCATTTCAGATCTAAGTTGGAGACAGACAGACAGACAGACAGATGTACAGGCATGGGGACAGGCGGAGCTGTAAAATATACTTTTTGGGTCCAGGGCATATAAAAAGTAAATATTCATTATAATCTCAAGGTAAAAAAATGTTCACAATTACAATACTTTCTTTTTACACGATAAAATAAAAAGTATTATTATTTTTCAAATGAAGAGACTTTATGGAGTTTGAATCTAATGTGTGCAAAACATTGATTTAATAAATCTCACCCCACTTGTTGGCCGGACCGTCTTAACAGCCTTCCAGCCCGCGACTATTCAATACATAAATTATATATTTAATATCTTCTTATCTCGACTTCACTTTTCCAACTCTCGTATAGTCTTTTTTACACACCATTAACGTTAACCTCAAACTTTAATTTCATTCTTAACTCTCAGACAAAAATGATTCACTTTACAATTCATAAAACACAGTATAGCAATGAATAGTGATAATATGCACCTAATGTGGAAGTTAAGGCTACCGCCTTATTTGACACCTAACCAAATGTTTTTGTGACAATATTTTTGCACAACAAAACTTCTCTCGTTACAGTAGCAAGTATTGTGCATAAAATACTTACTTTCCAAACCCAGTTGTTTTAAAGGAAGGCGGCTATCGTTGTAAAAAAATATTCTAAATACAAATTGGAAGACAATTTTTCATCTACACAGTTTATGTCCATACAAATAAATAAAATACGGAAATTTAGCCTATTGTTTTGTGTGAAATCGGGCTCCTGAACCATCTGTCCAAATTCCAATTTATAAGTTCAAATGTATAATATTGTTTTATAATAAAGACATTCAATTATTATAATGATGAAACTGTTTTTGATTAACTAGAACATTTGAAAACGACAGCAATGGAGGATAATTAATAAGTATTTAAAAGCATTGGCATCTAATTTATTCCTGCCTTTTGTATTGGTTTCTCAGTATTGAGAACATCCTGATACACACAGATAGGAGGCAGTGGTGGATCCAGAAAATATATTATGGGGGAGAAAATTATGTACTAAAACTAAATAATATAATATGGTCCAGAATTCAACACTAGTTCCCATTGAAGGGATTTATATATATTAATAAATCAATATTTGGTACCGTCATATACACATTTATCGAAAACAGAACGTCATATACACGTTTATCAAAAACAGGGCGTCATATACACGTTTATCAAAAACAGGATGTCATATACACATCTATCCAAAACAGGATGTCATATACACATCTATCCAAAACAGGGCGTCATATACACATTTATCCAAAACAGAACGTCATATACACATCTATCCAAAACAGGATGTCATATACACATCTATCCAAAACAGGATGTCATATACACATCTATCCAAAACAGGGCCTCATATACACATTTATCCAAAACAGAACGTCATATACACATCTATCCAAAACAGGGCGTCATATACACATCTATCCAAAACAAGGCGTCATATACACATTTATCCAAAACAGGGCGTCATATACACATCTATCCAAAACAAGGCGTCATATACACATTTATCCAAAACAGGGCGCCATATACACATTTATCCAAAACAGGACGCGTAGATACATCTATCCAAAACAGGACGTCGTAGACACATCTATCCAAAACAGGGCGTCATAGACACATCTATCCAAAACAGGACATCGTAGACACATCTATCCAAAAACAGGACATCGTAGACACATCTATCCAAAACAGAACGTCATATAAACATCTATCCAAAACAGGACGTCGTAGACACATCTATCCAAAACAGGGCGTCATATACATATTTATCCAAAACAGAACGTCATATACACATCTATCCAAAACAGGGCGTCATATACACATCTATCCAAAACAGGGCGTCATATACACATCTATCCAAAACAGAACGTCATATTCACATCTATCCAAAACAGGGCGTCATATACACATCTATCCAAAACAGGACGTCGTAGACACATCTATCCAAAACAGGGCGTCATATACACATCTATCCAAAACAGAACGTCATATAAACATCTATCCAAAACAGGGCGTCATATACACATCTATCCAAAACAGAACGTCATATAAACATCTATCCAAAACAGGACGTCGTAGACACATCTATCCAAAACAGGGCGTCATATACACATTTATCCAAAACAGAACGTCATATACACATCTATCCAAAACAGGGCGTCATATACACATCTATCCAAAACAGGGCGTCATATACACATTTATCCAAAACAGGGCGCCATATACACATTTATCCAAAACAGAACGTCATATTCACATCTATCCAAAACAGGGCGTCATATACACATCTATCCAAAACAGGGCGTCATATACACATTTATCCAAAACAGGGCGCCATATACACATTTATCCAAAACAGAACGTCATATTCACATCTATCCAAAACAGGGCGTCATATACACATCTATCCAAAACAAGACGTCGTAGACACATCCATCCAAAACAGGACGTCGTAGACACATCTATCCAAAACAGAACGTCATATACACATCTATCCAAAACAGAACGTCATATACACATCTATCCAAAACAGGACGTCGTAGACACATCTATCCAAAACAGGGCGTCATAGACACATCTATCCAAAACAGGGCGTCATAGACACATCTATCCAAAACAGGACGTCGTAGACACATCTATCCAAAACAGGACGTCGTAGACACATCTATCCAAAACAGGGCGTCATATACACATCTATCTAAAACAGGACGTCGTAGACACATCTATCCAAAACAGGACGTCGTAGACACATCTATCCAAAACAGAACGTCATATACACATCTATCCAAAACAGAACGTCGTAGACACATCTATCCAAAACAGGGCGTCATAGACACATCTATCCAAAACAGGGCGTCATAGACACATCTATCCAAAACAGGACGTCGTAGACACATCTATCCAAAACAGGACGTCGTAGACACATCTATCCAAAACAGGGCGTCATATACACATTTATCCAAAACAGGGCGCCATATACACATTTATCCAAAACAGAACGTCATATTCACATCTATCCAAAACAGGGCGTCATATACACATCTATCCAAAACAGGACGTCGTAGACACATCTATCCAAAACAGAACGTCATATACACATCTATCCAAAACAGGACGTCGTAGACACATCTATCCAAAACAGGGCGTCATAGACACATCTATCCAAAACAGGGCGTCATAGACACATCTATCCAAAACAGGACGTCGTAGACACATCTATCCAAAACAGGACGTCGTAGACACATCTATCCAAAACAGAACGTCATATACACATCTATCCAAAACAGAACGTCATATACACATCTATCCAAAACAGGACGTCGTAGACACATCTATCCAAAACAGGGCGTCATATACACATCTATCCAAAACAGGGCATCATACACACATACAACCAAAACAGGGCGTCATATACACATCTATCCAAAACAAGGCGTCATATACACATCTATCCAAAACAGGATGTCATATACACATCTATCCAAAACAAGGCGTCATATACACATCTATCCAAAACAGGGCGTCATATACACATCTATCCAAAACATGTCGTGATAGTAATCGTTTCATATTTTAACGTTCTCAAATTAAGAGAAAGTGCTGTGATCGTGAAAAAATTGATCTCGAGATTATGACGAATTTTTATGAACCCAAAAAAGTGAATTTTACGATTCTGTCTGTCCCCATGTCTGTCTGTTTGTCTGTCTTTCCCTGTCCACGGATCCGAAACGGTTCAATGGATTTTGCTCAAATTTTATATCTAGATGCTATAAGGCTGTAAAAAAAAATCCACGCTAGACCCTCAATTAAGGCTAGTTTACTAATGAGTAATTTTTTTAAAATAACAAGTTTTTCGAAAATGACTAACGATTTGGTTTAAAATGAATATCTAGGATTTGTTTGAGATGACCAATAATATTATGTAATGGGTTTTTGGGCAAGAATTCGTTGAAGGGTGGTTTACAAATGACTGATTTTTCAAAAACTTGAAATATTTTATAAATGGCTCTAACGATTTGGTTCAAAATGGGTTTATTGGGAATGTTTGATATGACAATTAACATTGTGTATTTATTTTTGGGGCAAAACTCATATATGAGTAGTTTACTAATGACTGAGTTTTCAAAAAGTGGTAATATTTTAAAAATTGCCCTAACGATTTTGTTCCAAATGAGTATCTTGGGAATGTTTGGGACAAATAATAGTGTATGCTTATTTTGGGTAAAAATTCAACAAAATGTCCTTTACTGATGGGTGATTTATGAAAATTTGAATAATTTTGAAAATGGCTATAACGATTTTGCTTATAATGTATACTAGGGAGTGTTTGACAATAACTGGCAAATAAAGCCTGGTCTACATTTGTTTTGAGAGGGAAATACGGTATGGGTAGTTAATGATAGCTGTAGGTCTACACTTGTTTTGAGAGGGAAATACGGTTATGGGTAGTTTAATGATAGCTGTAGGTCTACACTTGTTTTGAGAGGGAAATACGGTTATGGGTAGTTTAATGATAGCTGTAGGTCTACACTTGTTTTGAGAGGAAATCGGTAGGTGTTAATGATACTGAGATCTACATTGTTGAGAGGATACGTTATGCAGTTATGATAGCTGTAGGTCTACACTTGTTTTGAGAGGGAAATACGGTTATGGAGTTATGATAGCTGTATCTACCTGTTTGAGAGGGAACCGTATGGTAGTTAATGTAGCTGTAATCACACTTGTTTTGAGAGGGAAACACGGTTATGGGTAGTTTAATGATAGCTGTAGTCTACACTTGTTTTGAGAGGGAAATACGGTTATGGTAGTTTAATGATAGCTGTAGATCTACACTTGTTGAGAGGGAAACACGGTTATGGTATTTAATGATAGCTGTAGATCTACACTTGTTTTGAGAGGGAAATACGGTTATGGGTAGTTTAATGATAGCCGTTATTTTAACTTGAATATTTAAATTTTTATTTAATTTGCTTCAAAATGGCTGTTAAATTGTTTGTGTTATAAATAGTTGTATAGAATATTTAGAAAATTCATTCAACAATGGTTAACTAATGGTGATTTTGTAAAATCTGTTTAATTTGAAAATAGCCTTAACGATTTGGATAGAAATTAGTATGGGAAAACTATTTTATATATTAATAATAATGTATATTTATTTATCTAAAATAAATTGATTTAGGGTAGTTTATTTAAAAAATTATAGTAAATCAATTTTTTTGGAAATTAACCTTCAGGATTGAATTCAAAATCAGAATATTGAATAGTTTTTCATGATAAATAAGAATACTTTTTTAATTTTTACATATAACAAATAATTTTATGATTGCTTACAAATAAAATAATTTAGGAAAATTTTAATAACAATTTGGTTTAAAATGTATATATAAAGAGTGGTTGTTGTGATTAACCATATAATGGGTTTGTTTTATGAAGAAAACATAATGAAGGGTAGTTTACTCAAAGCCTGAACATCTTTTAACATTTTCTTTGAAGCCATAATATACCAATGATAAAGTTTGTGCGATTGTGTCCTTACCATTTATTTATTTAAATTTCAAATTCTCAAGAACTCATTACAAATACGTGTTTAGTTACATTGAACCATGAGGGGTTTATGAAGGCATTGTCTCAATAAGGAGGCAGGGTACGAACATAATTTTGAAACGCAAACGAAGGAGAAGAGGAAAAAAGATGCTAGCGATGGAGGAAAGTTTTCCCCTCCATTGCACGTTATGGTTATATAGGGCGTTTTGTAAATTTCTAGTGTCCTATTTTAGTTGAGACACAAAGTAAACATTCCCTTCTCTATCTAGCACTAATTAGAGCACAATGCTATCAATCGTACTACCGGCTTTAAACATTCCCTTATTCCTCTAGCACTAATTAGAGCTGTCAGGTCACAATGTTATCAATCGTACTACTGGCCTTGAAACATTCCCTTCTCCCTCTAGCACTTATTAGAGCTCCAGGTCACAATGTTATCAATCGTACTACTGGTCTTGAAACATCCCCTTCTTATCTAGATATTAGCAAATTGCTATCAATCGTTACATACGTGTTATACATTCCATATTCCTATAGGGACTAATTAGAGCTGTCAGGTCACAAATTTTTTATCAATCGTACTACTGGCTGGAAACATTCCTTCCCCTCCAGCACTTTAATTAGAGCTGTCAGGTACAATGTTATCAATCGTCCTATGGTACTTGAGAACATTCCCTTCTCCTCTAGCACTAATTAGAGCTGTAGGTCACAATGTTATCAATCGTACTACTGGTCTTGAAACATTCCCTTCTCCCTCTAGCACTTATTAGTGCTCAGGTCACAATGTTATCAATCGTACTACTGGTCTTGAAACATTCCCTTCTCCCTTTAGCACTAATTAGAGCTGTCAGGTCACAATGCTATCAATCGTACTACTGGTCTTGAAACATTCCCTTCTCCCTTTAGCACTAATTAGAGCTGTCAGGTCACAATGTATCAATCGTACTACTGGTCTTGAAACATTCCCTTCTCCTATCTAGCACTAATTAGAGCACAATGCTATCAATCGTACTACCGGCTTTAAACATTCCCTTTTCCTCTAGCACTAATTAGAGCTGTCAGGTCACAATGTATCAATCGTACTACTGGTCTTGAAACATTCCCTTCTCCCTTTAGCACTAATTAGAGCTGTCAGGTCACAATGCTATCAATCGTACTACTGGTCTTGAAACATTCCTTCTCCCTCTAGCACTAATTAGAGCTGTCAGGTCACAATGCTATCAATCGTTCTTCCGGTCCTGAAACATTTTTATTTTATTTTTACTGATCAGTCTTACCATTGTGAGATATTTAAGGAACTACATGATGTAGCTCGCGGAGAAGAAATGAATCAATCTTATCATTTAGCAAAACATGTATGAACACTATAGTCCCCTGTACCATTGTTGGTAAATCGACACAACTTATGACCTGATGGTACAAGATACAATAGTACTAGGATACATTTATAAGCTATGATACATCTTATTTTATATTATTTCTTTCACATTCCTCTGTGATGAAACGCATCGTTACTGCTTAGAACGCAAATGAATGCACATAAATATATAATTAATGTTGCACCTCAAGTCTAGTTTTACCATTGCTAATTCCTGTAACTCTCAACTGGTTCGTTGGACCCTGGTAGCTTGTTGCTTATAAGGTAAGGGGAGAGGGGGAAGAAATGGACTGGTAGGTCACAGGTTGTCAAAGTGCACTTTGCACCAGGATTTGTTCACAAACAAAGTATAAAACAAGGACATACTTATTTTAGTGAAGTGTTATTTGCATTTTTGTAGGGAGGTGTGGTCGGAAGGCAGGAGGAGAGCGAAGGGGAGTGATCGTCTTCCCTCCTCCCAAATAGTTTTTTCTACATCTTGCCATGCAATATCTGGCCACTACTCAAACAAATCTAAGCGTCTGAAGAGGGATGGCAGGAAATATTTCATTCACCCAACATTATCCAACAACTGGTGACATTCCTTCATTGGTAATTGTTCAATTTGGAGGTAGTTGATGAGCGGGCTCATCACTCAGTTGGAATATTCTTTCTTTCAGCACCGCGTCTTAGTACTAGAGTTATACTATTAAGTACTAACTACGCCAGTGGGCAAAGTACGAGGGATATTGAATTTAGAGAAAGTAGACCAGCATTTGCGTGTGGAGAGAGTGTTAAACTATTTAGGACAGAACCCAAGTATACCGAACCTTGATCGACTCACGATTTCCCCGTCATGGACAGTCTAGTAGATTGCGAGAGTGACACCTTAGGCCACGCAACCACCAAGGGGAAGTGTTCACAGTTGTCACTGAACAAAATAAAAGTTAACTGAGGGCTTGTAATTTCTAGATATTCATTCAAATGTGGTATGATGTTATTTATTACGGGATTAAGAATAGTTTCAAGCACATCTAATTATTGGAATCTGAACAAAGCGTTTGTGGAGCCCTGGAGATCCACGGAACCAAATTTGAAAACCCCTCCTTTATTACTAGGAACACAAATATTAACTTAACCGAAAATTTTGGACAAAAAAAATGTTTTTTTTAATAATTTAATTTAGATTTATTTATTTCTCCAAAGTTGGTTTTAAAGTAGTAAATGATAGGTGAAGGTCCTCAAGAGAGCTCTAACTATGTTGTGTTAGTGTGAGCTATAGTTGTATGGATAGTAACATATGAGACGCTGGGTGTGTTTGTTTACACCCACTAGCACGATTCATGACACATACACAGCGTACAACAAGTTTACTAAAGGTAACGAGACACTTTGGGAAATTTTATCTGTCTCTTTTTAGAATATCTCAATGCTAAATTTCGGGCTCAAACATGTACTTGGTTGAATTTCCAAACGGCATGAATTGTTTGCGGGGTGAGGAAGCAAGGAAGGAAGGCAGCAAGTGACGCCTGCGCCGTGCAATCCTCCACAAGGGAGGTATGGGGTGTAGATGGAGAGGTCCAGTTGTTCTGTGTCACGCTACATGAGTGCATGGGATGCTGTGCTGCTATGGTAGTCATGGCGGCGTACTACACAGCTCTGGTGCTACTGCTGCTGTTGGAAACTGGACTGGGCTCAGCTGCGGACAAGATACCTCTGGGTGAGTCCATACTTCTCCTACAGTTACTTGATACAGCACTTCAATGTCTGCTCAGATAGGTGTCCAGGGTTCGACTACCTGCATCATCGAAATATATATATCGTTTGTGAAATTGGGGTTTATACTTTAACAGCGATACATTAACGGGTGGAGGACTGGGTGTTGTGTCTGTCCTAGTTGAAGGTAGGCGTAGCTCTCCACGAACGCAACAAATAGGAGCTGTCACACAGTGTCAAGCATAAATGATTATAAAACCATACGATAAAAACATCACTTTAATGAGGTATCACCAGTGATCTGTGCTCCGAGCTCAGCTGTAGCTCATGTCGTCTCATTGGTAAACAGTGCGAATTCTGTTCTTGGGATGAACTCTTGCACGGACCGTTGGGATGGAATTAGTTGGGATGTCTAGTCCAGGGGCCAGGGCAATCTCACAAATACCCAAAAAACTTGAGTGGGCCGCCATATCACTCGAACACTCGATTATATGTTCAACCATAAATAATAAGAGTTGAATATTTGATATTTTTGTGAACTGGTTTTTCCTTTGATAACGTACAGAAAAATCAAAACACCCTACTTTTAGATAAATTGAAAAAATCATTTCAATAATTTCAAACTTTTGCGTCACAAATAGATTTTTTGATATTCCAATATTATGACAAATTTGTCTAGGAAGTAATCTTAGATTATTCAAATTTTTATATGAAAAGAAATCCAAATTTCCACTTTCACGAGATAATTATGTAACAAAAAACTATCAGGGTACAAAATTATATTGCATTGACATTTATCCATTTTATTAAATATGATTTTATTACATTTCAACCAGTTTTATTTATCTATCTACTCGAAACTATAGTTTATTAAACCACAGGCATAGCCTAATATAGTTCAACCTCAGATGGGTACACGATTAGAACACCTGTCACGGAATTGACAGTGTTCACTGCCAAACGGTGGCACTAAGGTCGAGTTTAACATGACCCTTAGAGAAAGGAAGTATTGTGATCGTGAAAAAAAAAGAATTTGAGATTTTGATTGATTCTGACTTTTATGAATCCGTCTATCTATCTGTCCTGTCTGTCTGTCCATCTGTCTGACGATATATCTCGGACTAGAGCTGAAATCATTTTACCGCTCAGGCTAAAATTTGCTATTTATAGATTTATAAGGTTCCCAGGAGGGATTTTTGAAGCTATATACATCCAACCGTAAAATTAAGGGTGGTTTACGTAAGGGTAAAAAGAGAAAAGAGCAATTTTCTCGAAACCAGCTCTATCAACTTTCATTGAAACTCCTATACAGGCGTTGTTTAACATTACGAACAAAATGGTGTATCTCACTTCCCCACTAAAATTCCTTAGAGGATTCTTTACATTAAGTGGATATCTCCAGTTTTTATAATATCTCCACCTCATCATTGCTAAGTTTTAGGACTATTACAATAATATAAAACCCTATGTTTGTATAAAATCAATAGTTTACAATATATAAGTAAACATATATTTTTAAATTTAAATGAAGTTTTGAGAAATGGAGAGTTGATGGTTATTCTCTTCGGTGGACCGAGATATTCCTATTTTCTCAATGTTTCTGTAACAGTTTATACAATTTCATTTATGATCTTCAGTAAAATCTGATCTATTTTTCCTTACAGTTTCTGTAACAATATATATGACTTATTTCACATATCTCAAGAGTTTTAAGTAAATGTCTCAATTTTTTGGTTAAGGGTCGTTAACCTCTGTGCGGTGCAGATTGCCATTTATTTTTCTTGTTGTGGTTTTACACCCTCCTCCCAGGTAAACTCCTCTGAAACTATGCTTCTTTTTATTATTATATTATTATTTTTAATTGTAAACTCAATAAAGTTAAATATATTTCAACAAACCAGTTTAAAGATCACCCTCAACGCTGACTAGGTGGAAAAAGGCGTCAATCTCGTTCTTTGATGACAAATTGGAGTTAGAGTTCCGGACTGATGTAATCAGGCCATTTTTAGTAAATGTTTTCCCACTCTCCTTCTATGCAAATGAAGGTATGTTAACTAGTGAAAGTATTTAGATATTTTGCTCATATAACATTTGTACACAAAGACTGAACTATTTTTGAAACTATTCTTTTATCGACTTCTATCTGTGTAACACATCTCGCTGTCCCTGAAACTGACCCAAGTCAGAGCCACGTCAATAAAACGTAACAATAACTGGTAATAGGAACGTATGCACTTTTTTACTAACGTACATATCTTTAATACTATTATTTGTTGTTTTAAAAGCAAATAATTCTTATATTTTTTATTTAAAATCATTTTTAATGCATTTCAATTTTAAAATATGATTATTAAATTGGTTTGCCATCCTAGCTCTGACCCGAAAGGTCAGGAACGGATATGTTACAAATCCAAATTGAGGCATTGGAAGTAGTTTCTCAAATTTTAATTTTCTCAATTTTTTTCAAACCAATTCTCAAGCATTTTGATGCCTACCAACGAAAAAGAGTTTCTAATAATTCTTGTGCTAAAAGAAAAACTTAAAAAAATAGATACAGTTTATGATAAACACTGTTCAAACTTTACCACCAATCAGGGGCTCTAGAACAGAGTGGTTGGAGGGGGTTTGAGCCCCCTTGTTTCTATCCTCGGGGAGCTTAGACTATCTTACGCTCCTCCAATATTTCCCATGCAAATTTATATCCCATGTATAAAACATACAACTGTTACCATCAGTTTGGTAATTTTTAGTAATTTTTACATTCATTACTGTTTCCAGCCTGTGGTCAGTTTCTTATTCAAGCCATTATTTTCCACTACCTGCTTGCTAGGCCTGTCATAGCTTCATATGCTGGTAGTTTTTAGTAATGAAAACATATATTTATAGGACTAACTAATTTAATAGAAAACTGAACTAGTCTAATTTTGCAGTTTATATTTTTTTCACATGGAAAAAACTCTTTCACAAAACTATAGCAAACTAATACTAGGCCTATTTGTGATTGCCTTGAATTAAAAAAAAAACTGGATAGTAAAGCCAAAGGCTAATTCCTGTTGGCAATTTTGACAAAGATAAGAACAAATAAAAAAAAAGATTATAGTTGACTTATAAGTTTAATTTGGACTTAACGTGGACTTTAACTACAATTCAATTTTTATTTTGGCCATATTTTTATCCAGCCTAATAAAATAAAAAATCTCTACATTAACTAACAAACTTTCTTGTTGTGGTTTGAATAAAATATTTTCTTATTTTTAAACTTACGTTATATACGTTACGTTACGTTATGTTGTATGGATGGTTTGTAAGAATATTAAGTATTTAATCAAAGCCAGTTTAAAGGTCCATTAAGTTCCCTTCCACAAGATGAGTCTTAACAGGGTTGGTATGTACACTTCGTCTATCATGTAAGGTAGGGGGCCAACCAGCATGGTTCAACTATGGTGGAGCCTATAATAGAGAAATATAGCATGGGTGTAATAAGGGGGGGAATGTTATTAAAACAACTGGTTTTTTATCCCCCAACCCCTCTCTCACACACAAATAAAGTTCCACCACCATTTTTTTAAAATACTTTCTTATTTCTCAGAAGTCATAATCAAAGAATTTGGACCCCTCCCAAAATTAAACTCTCCCAAAGTCCATGAGTAACAGTAGTAGTCTGCCGAGACTTATCAGGCTAAACGGAGTGTACATGTAAAACAGAGAAACCTGCAAAAGTGAGGAAACTAGGTGTTATATGAAAAGTCAAGGAGAAGTAAGAGAAATTATAAAATGTCTTTGATTTTTTTTGCAATAATTTATGAAATACCAAGTAGAAAGCATAGCCAAGTGTAAATTATTAGTTTTATCCCCAATTAATGAGATTTCTTTATGATCTTTATGCTAAGAATTTAGTATAAAGTAATGAGAATTATGATATTTTGTATGTATAGCTTTTACTATAAAATACTGGGAAATCACATATTTTTTGGTCCAGAAAACTTGGGGAGATAAAGGAATTTTAAAGTGTAGGCCTTATCAGCGATATTCTATTAAGTGTAAAAGAATCGCATTTGCCGAAATCAGCTGGGTTTAAAGTTTTCACCATCCACTAACCTTAATAATATATTTTGAAGAGAGAGGGCACCAGAATATAAGCCCAGTGTTAATCATTAGGCTTAAGCTACATTATAGTATGTAGGGTTATTATTAACGACCTTATTGTCTAATAGTTACAAAAGTTATTCATATATTCATGCATGAAGTCATATGATTATCTAATTTTAGATGGATAGAATGAGTGATGTACGAACCGTAGTAACAGGAGACAGAGGGGGAAACTACATGAGGGGCAATATATGAGGTTTGTACAACATTTTTATGGTTATTTCAAAGCCTTAAAAGGTGTGGGTGAGTTAATGATACATCCCAAGCTTTTTATTTTGACAAATATCTGTCGAGAGACTCAGTAGATTCAAAATGTGAAAACAACAATAGACTTGTAATGGGTGGTTTTACGTACCACTGATAAAAACGCGCTACTCTCACAGTAGACTAGACTGCCAATGACGGGGAGATCAAGGTTCGAATCTCGAGCGGGTGTACTGAGGTTTATTTTGCACAATGGCTTTCCAATTTCCCTCCAAGTAAATGCGGGTACAATTCCTATGGTGCAAATAAAAAAAAATTTAAATTTGCCACTAAGGAACCACTCTTAAAAGTTTATAGAGGCATTTAATTTTCAAACAATTGTCATGGGAAGACCTCTAAAGAGTATCTAGAGTTATTACCTTTTCAAAAGATTTCAAGGTGAGGAGCACTTTAAATATCTTTGAGAAGACTCCAAATTTAAAAAATCTTCTGGTTGAGGACCATTCCAAATAATTTCTAGATGAGCATAATTTTCATAAATTTTTCCAAGTGAGGTTCACAATAAATAGCTTCTAAGGTTATACAAATCTCTTAATATTTTGGGAGGAGGGATTCCTATCCCCCTTTAGGATTAGGGGCAAATAAGTTCAAAACACCCTTATTTTGGTGGTAACCCCTTCTACACAAATAATGTTCCAGCACCTCTGGATAGTGTCATTAGCTATAAAATAAAAATATACAAGAGGCATGGCTGCCTATCATTTCTAATTGATGAAGGAAAAAAGTTACCATGTTCTTCTCCCCCCAAGTTCCTACCATGTTCTTCTCCACCCAAGTTCCTACCATGTTCTTCTACACCCAAGTTCCTACCATGTTCTTCTCCATCCATGTTCCTACCATGTTCTTCTCACCCAAGTTCCTACCATGTTCTTCTCCACCCAAGTTCCTACCATGTTCTTCTCCACCCAAGTTCCTACCATGTTCTTCTCCACCCAAGTTCCTACCATGTTCTTCTCCACCCAAGTTCCTACCATGTTCTTCTACACCCAAGTTCCTACCATGTTCTTCTCCACCCAAGCTCCTACCATATTCTTCTCCAACCAAACTCCTACCATGTTCTTCTCCACCCAAGTTCCTACCATGTTCTTCTCCACCCAAGCTCCTACAATATTCTTCTCCAACCAAACTCCTACCATGTTCTTCTCCACCCAAGCTTCTACCATGTTCTTCTCCACCCAAACTCCTACCATGTTCTTCTCCACCCAAGCCCCTACCATGTTCTTCTCCGCCCAAGTTCCTACCATGTTCTTCTCCACTCAAGTTACTACCATGTTCTTCTCCATCCATGTTCCTACCATGTTCTTCTCCATCCATGTTCCTACCATGTTCTTCTACACCCAAGTTCCTACCATGTTCTTCTCCACCCAAGTTCCTACAATGTTCTTCTACACCCAAGTTCCTACCATGTTCTTCTCCACACAAGCTTCTACCATGTTCTTCTATACCCAAGTTCCTACCATGTTCTTCTCCACCCAAGCTTCTACCATGTTCTTCTACACCCAAGTTCCTACCATGTTCTTCTCCACCCAAGTTCCTACCATGTTCTTCTCCACCCAAACTCCTACCATGTTCTTCTCCACCCAAGTTCCTACCATGTTCTTCTCCACCCAAGTTCCTACCATGTTCTTCTCCGCCCAAGTTCCTACCATGTTGTTCCTACACATAATAACAAACACAGTCCTACAAAAATGTACTACCAGTGAAAAATAAACTAACATCCTTCAAATAGTTTCAAAATTCGTCCAGGGTCTAAAATTGTAGCCGGTCAGGACCTCTTAGCCCCCTCTCAGTTAAGCCCTCCCCCTACTTTCCAAAAGTTCCGGAGCCCTTGCTACTAATACTAATTTCTCAACAAGATAGTTTTCAACATAAAACATTGAGCAATAGAACTTGAATACAGAACTGTGTTCGTGAGGCTGGTTCAAGAAACATTGCGCTGGAAAACATGGACTCTTGTACAGTTTAAGATAAGGGGTCAGGAGTAGTGAAGGTGCACAGTGCATAAGAAACGGGAAAAACGAAATGATAGATCCCAGGTAGAATACCACCACAAGGATATGTCAAGATTTCAACCTTGACCTCCACATCAGAGGTAGTTCTGTCTATTGTAAACGTGACAACGTAGACCATGCAACCACCAGTGTGGGTGTATCATAGTAATTATGTGTGACCATGTAATCTTAAGAGCATGAACTAAGAGAAAGTTAAATGGGGCCAACAAACATATTGATGGGTAGATAGGTGAGTTAGGGAACAAAAAAACAACAATTTAAATAACACCCGCTTCGGTGGCCACATGGTCTAAGGCACTACTCTCGCAGTAGCTTAGACTGCCGATGAAGGGGAGATTGAAATTCGAATATCTATCGGATGTTCTGAGGTTTTTCCAAAATGGTTTTAAACTCTCTCTCCATGCAAATGGGCTACACTTCCTTTAAATATAACATTCCAGTTCCTAAAATCAAGAGCGTAATTAGTAAAAGAGTATAAGCGAACGAGTAGAAAGACGTAGTTAAAAAAAGTAAGTAAAAAAAATAATCCAACATTTGATGAGGTCTCAGAAATTCTCAAGTCCCTTTAAGACGCGGGCGGGGTTCCCCTAGCCTCCTTATCATAAGACCTGACTAACCCCTCCTCCCTGTCACTCATAAACAGGTGTGATCACTGGCTACAGTTTAACAAGCGATACGGTCAGATTTGTCCTTTATATTGTCTGGTTGCCTCCATATTTGAATGTAGAAACACATTCTAGTATCTGTGCTGTGTATGGTTGCCTCCGATATTTGAAGTAGAACACATTTAGTATCTGTGCTGTGTTGGTTGCCTCCATATTTGAATGTAGAACACATTCTAGTATCTGTGCTGTGTCTGGTTACCTCCATATTTGAATGTAGAACACATTCTAGTATCTGTGCTGTGTCTGGTTGCCTCCATATTTGAATGTAGAACCACTTCTAGTATCTGTGCTGTGTCTGGTTGCCTCTTATTTGAATGTAGAACACATTCTAGTATCTGTGCTGTGTCTGGTTGTCCATATTTTATGTGACACATTCTAGTATCTGTGCTGTGTCTGGTTGCCTTCATATTTAGAATGTAGAACACATTCTAGTATCTGTGCTGTGTCTGGTTGCCTCCATCTTTGAAGAACACATTCTAGTATCTGTACTGTGTCTGGTTGCCTCCATTTTGAAGAACACATTCTAGTATCTGTGCTGTGTCTGGTTGCCTTCATCTTTGATAGAACACATTCTAGTATCTGTGCTGTGTCTGGTTGCCTCCATCTTTGAAGAAACAAATTCTAGTATCTGTACTGTGTCTGGTTGCCTCCATCTTGTGAAGAACACATTCTAGTATCTGTACTGTGTCTGGTTGCTCATCTTTGAAGAACACATTCTAGTATCTGTGCTGTGTCTCTGATGTCATCAGTCACGCGTTTCATCTTGGTGTACTAATTATATAGTTGTTTAATTCTAGTTAATTCTAGGTTTGGATATCTTAGGTTAGGTTAGATTTTAAAGGCACGTAAATCAAAACGATTTAAGCTGAGGTGTGAGGGATGAGGAGGATAGCTTAGAGCTATGCACCCACATTAGCGTATTAAGTGGATAAAAAAACCTAAAGTGAAAAAAGAATGGGGTCCGGCTGTAATTTCGAAAAAATAACCCTTAAAATTATGGTTGTGTTTAAGAGTCTTAGAATCCCCCAAAAATAGAATTTCAGCGCGATTGGACAGCCTTGAATTTTTAACTCACAAAGAAAGCAGGACTTTTTGGGGTCACAAATTCAACCCCTTTTCAAATTTTTCAAGTTTAGGATTTTTCACATCATTCTCGGGTTCCTATAGCCAACTTCTATGGTGGCGATTTCGATGCTGAACGTTTGAAGCTTCATCCTAATATGATTCTGGACAATGCCAAGTCCTACGGTGTGAAACTTTCACGCCCAAAAGACGTTGTAGAATTTCTAAAAGAAGACACAATTAGGAATATAGTTCCTGAGCTAATTAAACTAGTAAAAATAATTATAACAATCCACCTTTCTATATGTACTGCTGAACGATCATTCTCTGCTCTACGGAGACTAAAAATATATTTGAGGTCAATGATGACATAAAAGAGGCTAAACCATAATGATATTTTACATTTCCACAAAGAAGCTGCAATTTCCCTAGATATAGAATCCCTGGCAGACAAATTCATAAAAAATAGTGCACAGTGCCAAAAGTTCTGTCTAGTGTGAAGAAAAGTTAAACGGAGACTTTTTAATATTGAAACATGTACTTTTGTATTAATTTTTTATGTAACATTTTTTAAGTTATTGTGGACTATCCATAATTTAAAATTAAAATTAATGACGTGAGGAGAGGATTAAAAACATCATTATCAGTAAAGTAGTGTTTTCTTTTTACTTAATGCACGTTTAAAAACAAAGTTTCAACCGCTTTTTAACTCAATAATTTTGATGCTTCTTGGATGTTAATGAATTATTTATTTTTGAAAATGTTGTAGTCTATTAAACATGTTTTTTAATAGGTTGTTTTAAAAAAATTTCTTTGCGTCAAGGATAAGCTTACTATTTATATTTTAAATGTTAATGTCTAGTTTAAAAAATGTTAAACCCAAGTCTATTATTACTATTCATAGAACCTTCGAAATATCTTGTAGAGATATATAATAGTTCAAACAATTTTCTTGCCTCCAGTGGTTGAAGTAGTGACCCCCAAATCCCCCAAGTTTTAGGTGCAGGTGTTGGGTAATCATAAATCTCCGCTCCTGGATTTAGCTATAAAAGTCTATATTTTGTTGTCATCGTGGCTGGCACTCTATCATCAATTTAGGAGGCAGTTACGCTGCCTGACGCCGGACCATAGTCAGACAACATCTTCGGGTCATCAGTAGCACTTGTGCTTGGAGGGCAACCGTTGAGCCCAGGGTCCCAAGTTTAATTTCCATAGGGGGTCGCGAGCGTGCCGTCTTAGCAGCCACCATGTTAGTTGCCACCCTGTAGAAAAACGTGTTAGTAGTCACCCTGTGGTGGCTAGGAAGGGAATGTGTACTATTTACATTTTTCGTGTGGCTAGGAAAGAAAATGTGTACTATTTACAACGTATGTAGATGGTGTGCAGCTCTGGCGTACCTCCCAGTTGAAAAGGTTAGGTTAGGTTAGGCTTAGGTTAGGTTAGGTTAGCCACCTGCTAGCCTATATAGCGAAATTTGAATAAAAGAGAAGAATAAAAACATGTAAATAGTACACATTCTCTTCCTAGCCACCACAGGATGGCTACTTACACGTAATCGTCACGAGCTGTATCAAGTCATTCCAACAGTTTGAGTATTTACAAGTAAAGTCAGTTCTTCCACGTGCACGAGCCTCCAATCGGTTATATTCCTTTTACACTTCATTTAACATCACATTTTGTATTATCTCTTACATATTATTTCGAACCCACACATGACACAGCTACCTTGTCTGTGACCTAACCCTTTCCCGCAAGCTATCCTGATATATCCAGCCCACTGGAGGGGTGGAGGAGGGGTTGGAAGGGGGTGTCGCGACACAACTCAGATTATTGAAACAAATCATGATGCCTATTAAATGAGGCTGTGTTAAAGTCGGAATTTATACAAACTAGGATGTGATATCAAACAAATAATTCATCGTCCCTGAATCATGAGGAGTACCAACGTTAATTTCTGACACTTCCTGAACAGTCAACCAACAGTATTTTATTCGTTCAATTTGCTTGAGGTATTTAACAAGCACTTTATACACTGACTGATTTTTATCAGCACACGACTAATAAATGTACTTAAATTTATAACAGAATCAACATCCAGCCCCCAAACCGTTAACTCATCACTGTGAATAGGGGAACATAATTTCCCTAATGATACATATTTCGGCCATGCCAGGAATCGAACTCGGGACGCTTAACTCAGCAAACAGGGACGCTAACAATTGAGCTGGTGTCGGACGTCCCACAGTAAAAATCCTGAATAGTATGTCTAATGTACTACTACTATTGGTACTATTCCAATTTGCAGCTTTCAGCTCCCTCAAAACTAATAGTTCAAAATGTAGTGGTAACTCTTAAAACATTTTAATATACATAAAATAATCCCGAATGAACAAATTACAGATTTACAAATATATAGCTTGTCAAGAGTGACAGCTATGTAATACATGGCTTGGCCTATGAATACATGAAGGAAGGTAATGTAACTCTGTGGACTTGAAGATCACGTATTTATATTCTTATGACAAATGACGAATGAGATGAGAGTAGGTGTAATAACTCGTATGGACAGATTCAGTAATGAATGGGTGCTAAAGGAGTGTGGTTTGAAAGGGAATCCAATAGGTCAATGGTGAAAGAAGCGTGTTATGTTGGTTTGGGTGTATTGAGAGGACGAGTGTGGATCGAGTGACGAAGAAAATATATGAAGGTAGAGTATGTGGATGGAAAAGAAGGGGTAGGCGTCAATAAATGTTGTAGATGAATATGTGAAAAAGAGAAACATTAAGAGTTTTAATAATAAAAGAGCATGTAATATGGCACGGTGTATGGATGTTGTTGAAGCGAAGGAATATGAATGGATTAGTGTGGTACGCTGTGTTTTCTCGTGCAGATTGTTTGCTAAAAGTAAACTTTCGCCTGATTATAAATTTACATACCTTAAGGCGACAAAAAAAATAGATCAGTTACTTTACAATAATACAATATGGCGTCTAACTTATAATACAAAATGGCAACAAGGAGCTTAATTAAAGTCCAATTTCTTACCTTAAACATAATTTTAATTACGTTTATAATAGCTTCAGAATCTTTCATTGTTGAAATAATAGGAAGCAGCCGAGCATAGTTAATGTGGTCATGAGCAAAAAATTATTTGACTAGCTATTCAATAGATGTCATATGTCGTGAAAAAATTCTTGTTTCTCGAATGAACTGTAGTATTGTTTCAAACTGATTAATATACGTCATAATAAACTGTTGTACTTTATTGAAACTTACTTCAAAAGTCTTACATTTCGTAAAAATATCCAGGGTTTCTAATTTGTCTAAAGCTTCTAAGGTAGCTGCCATAAGGCGTTTCCTTTGATCTCTTAGGGAATTTATATCTTCCAAGTAGGATTGTTTCAATAACAACGACAACTCTTCAAGGTCATCACTCACTAGAAACTGATTCAAGTACAACTGGTACAGTGCCAACAAGGTTACAATGTTAGCCTCAAGTGATCTGTACAGATATCTTCCGCTGAGTTTTGCAAACTGTTGCAGTCGAATAGATACCAGTCTCTATCAATGCTTAATCTATTCCACTCCCTTCAATATATCTCCCTAATGCACATAGTGCCCAAAATGTACATGCAGTTCTCCAGGACGAAATAGAACTGCTGTTTTATATCCTCTCTTGAAACCCAAAGTTTCATTGCCATATCGTACAACTCTAAGTCAAAAGTTAATCATGTTATCTTTTCAGGACCTAATATATTGGTTGTAATTGCTCGGACTCTCATCATTCCCGTGTATACAACGTCATAGCTAGTTGGTGGCAATCCGACTATTGGAGAAACTAATGCCACATTTGTTTAAGGTGGTGAACCTGTCAACAGAGAGTTAAAAGTATCCCATGTTCCTGAAAATTTTTGTTTTTAAATTATCTTCATCGCCAGGAAATTGCAAATAATGGATAAGCCATCCCATACTAGACCTGTTTTCATACTGGAATCTAATATAGTGCTATTTTTGTTTAACTCAAGTGAGAAATGTCCTTTCTTCAGTGAGAGTCATTCACAAGATAGTATTTCCAATACAATTTCATTTTCAATCCTTTTATATAGTAAATTTAGATCTACTTTTAGTGATGTTCAGAATGATTGGAATCATCCATTTTTGTTTGGTACACGGCAAGTGCTGTACCATTCAGCGTGTCCTTACTACAAGTTGTCTTCAAATAATCAATGTTATCTAATGCAAACCTTACACATACATGATGATAGGCATAGACCTCCAACAGAACTCACATCATTTTTAACAGCCTCTTCAAAACTGGATTCTATACCGAGAACTTTTAAGTATGTAATTGTTATTCCCAGACCAGCAAGTTTCGAAATCACTTTTTGGGTTGGTGCAATTTTGTACAGGTTCAGGGCCAATCCAAATGATAAAGGAGTTTCACAGTGGTTTCGAAAATTTCTTTCCTCTTGCTTGGGTTTGTAAGATACGTCTTGTCTATCGGTTTTATAAGCCTGGACAAAGTGTTCACTATATGTGTATATGTATGTATATATGCATGTATGTATGTATGTATGTATGTATGTATGTATGTATGTATGTATGTATGTATGTATACATGTATGTGTGTATGTATGTATGTATGTATGTATGTATAACCCATTAGTTTTACAAATTATATCTATTATTTCTAACACCAAACAAATTTGGAATAAATACTAACAGTTTTGGAGCAATATTAATATATTATATACCAATTTATATAAAAATGCGCAAAACTAACTCACTCACTCATTCACTCACCCATTCACCCCCTCACTCACACCCCTCCTCAACCACCCACCCATTCACTCACTCACTCACTCACTCATTCACTCACTCACTCACTCACTCACTCACTCACTCACTCACTCACCACTCACTCACCCACTCACTCACCCACTCACTCACTCACTCACTCACTCACTCACCCACCCACCCCCCAATCCACCCACCCCTACCCACTCCTCACTCACTCTATTTACACCGTATTTCCCCAACCCTGGGCTATGATGTTTGAAGTTTTTCTAGGCAGGAAGTTAGGGGGATTGTCTTATATAACCAGAAAAATATAACATTGATCTTCTTAACCCAAATTTCATCAATGTACAATCTAATCAAAACAGTATCTTCAACCTAATAATTGTTGTAATGCTCGCTCACATTCCCGTTACATAACAGTGGTATCCGAGGGAGAACTATGCCACATTTGTTTAAGGTGGGAACGTAACAGAGAGTTAAGTATCCCATGTTCCTGAAAATTTTTGTTTTAAATTATCTCATCGCAGAAATGCAAATAATGGATAACCATCCCATACTACCTGTTTCATCTGGACAATATAGTGCTATTTTTGTTACTCAATGGAATGCCTTTCTCATGACAGTCATCACAAGTAGTATTCCAATACATTCATTCAATCCTTATATAGTGAATTTAGATCTACTTATGAGTTCAAATGATGGATCATCCATTTTGTTTGGTACACGCAAGTGCGTACCATTCACTGTCCTTACACAAGTGTCTCAAATAATCAAGTATCTATGCAAACCTACACATACATGAGATAGGCTAGACCTCCAACAGAACTCACTTCATTTTTACAGCCTCTTCAACGGATTCTAACCGGAACTTTTAATATGTAATTGTATTCCCAACCAGAAGTTTCGAATCACTTTGGGTTGGTGCAATTTGTACAGGTTCAGGGCCATCAATATAAAGGATTTCACATGGTTTCAAATTCTTCTCTTGCTTGGGTTTGTAGTACGTCTTGCTATCGGTTTTATACTGACAATGTTCACTATTGGTATATTATGTATATGCATGTATGATGTAGATGTAGTATGTATGTATAGTATTAACAGATGGTGTTTATATGAGTTGTAGATGTATGTAGTATGTATGATTAGATGTATTATATATTATGTTATTATGTTGTATTAGTAAATACATTATTATGTAGATGAGTATTATTAGATGATGTAGAGATGTATGATGGTGTAGTATGTATGTTATAAGTATGTATTATGTAGATTAGTAGTATGATAACCCATTAGTTTTACAAATAATCTATTATTTCAACACAACAATTTGGAATAAATCTAACGTTTTGAGCAATTTAATAATATAACCAATAATAAAATGCGCAAACCACCCACCCCACTCACTCCCCTCACCTCACTATCACCACTCCTCCCCACCATCCCTCATCACCACTCCTCACTCCTCACCCACCCTCCCAACCACCCACTCACCACCCACCATCACCACCATCACTCACTCACCACCACTCAATACCACTCACCACTCACTCACTCACTCACTCACTCACCCACTCACTCACCACTCAATCACCCTCCCACTCATCATCACTCACCACCACCCACCATCAATCACCCACTCACTCACTCACTCATCCCCACCATCACCCCTCACTCACTCACTCACCACCACTCACCACTCACTCACTCACCACTACTCACCCACTCAATCACCACTCACCATTACTCACTCACTCACTCATCCCACTCACCACTCACTCACCACTCACTCACCCACTCAAACCCATCACTCACTCACTCACTCACTCCCACTCACTCACCATCAACACACTCACTCATCTCACTCCCACTCACACCCATCACCCATCACCACTCACTCACTCACTCACTCACCACTCACTACCCTCACCACTAATACCCACTCCTCACACTCACTCACTCACCCCACTCACACCACTCACCCATCCCACTCACTCACTCCTCACTCACTCACACACCCACTCACTACCCACTCAATCACCCCTCATCATCACTCCTCCCACCACTCATACCACCCACACATCACCACCTACTCACTCTTCACCACTCATTTACACCGTATTCCCTAACCTGGGCTATGATGCTTGAAATTTTCAGCAGGAATAGTGGATTGTCTATATAACCGAAAAATATAACACTGGGAAATTTTAAAATGGGGTTCTGAAAATGAGGTCCATAGTTAAAAAAACTTTTTAGATGAAAAGAAAGTTAAAATTTGACGGACCAGTTAAGAGACAATTCCAGGTAACCAAATAAATCTTAAAATTTGAAATGTCTAGGAGTGAATTGAAAAAAAAGTGGAAAGGGGGGCTCGAAATTTTAAAAATATACAGTAAACAACTACCTTCCAGTGTGGTGGAAAACTCAAATTTGGCAGGAAATTAAAATACCACTTCAAATTAAAAGGTGAATTTTTTTTGGAGGTTTTTTTTGGGGGATCAGAGGTGGGGGTTTGAGGGTATATTGCTTGTTGTTGAAAATCTAAATTTTGCAGTCAGGTAAAAGGACAAATCCAGGTAAGCATATTCATTTTAAAATTATACATTTCTAATTAGACGTTGCTTGAATGGGTAAGGGGGGTCTTACAATTTCCAAAACTAATATAAATAACTACTTTTCAGTGTATTGAAAAAACTGAAATTCGGCAAGAAGGTTACAAAGACCACTCCAAATAACCATAAAAGAGTGAAGATTTCAAATTGATAAAATAGGAAAGGAGGGGGCGTAGAAAGGGGTTAAGTACAAAGAACATTTATTTTAGGTGAGTCATAAAATTCAAATTTGCCAGTAATTTAGAGGGATCTCTCCAATTACAAATGTGTGTTAAATAGCTATTAGCTATATTTAAGAGTAGGGGTGGAAATGCTATTAGTAAAAACTTTTCGATATAGTAGTAAATTTTGAATTTTGTCTAGGCAGTCTAAAAGAATTCAAACAATTAACGAATAAAAAACTAAAGATTATCTTAACTATCGTTGTGATACCAAAGTTAAAAATCAAAGGTTAGATTGGCGTCTACCTAGCAGCGACATAACAATTAAAATAAACAAATTCTGATAAATAACACGGGGAACAGTGATGCTCTTTCAAAAACCACGATGCTTGTTATGTTACTCAATATGCTTCTGTAACAGAGGATATTATTTATTTATGCTCTTTATGAACTGTGATGCTGTTTTTTCTAATATATTTATGTAACAGTGTATATTAGTTCGTTTTTTCTTATTTTATGAATGTTCTTGTGTAAAGATTACGTTGTTAATGAAGTGCGTTTGTTTATATGTACACATACAAAGTAATATTTTGTATAATATTATTAATTTATTTTTAAGTTAATTAATATGATTGGTTTGCGATTGCTCAGGATTGTACAGTGAAGAACCATCAAAAAGTGGGTATATGGATGTTGTGCGTTCTAATTTGATGCAGTTCGAAGAACGGATTTAACTGCTAGTCGATAATACCATCGATAATCGTATTTAGTCCAGAGCAGTAGTTCGAATACCTGTTAGAACAGTGAAACAATTTGTATAACGACCCTTTTAGATTTAATCGACATGAGGGTTTGGAAGATGGATGCATTGGGGATATTTTATAATTTATTTACCTTTTAATATAATTTTTGTAACCATATATTGAACATAATATTACATAATGAGTCGGTCGAGAAAATTACACTTGTTTCCGGTTCAAGTTGATGACGTCATTGACATGCACGCCACAGGCACACATATTAAACACAATTTCCGTATTCGTATATTATGTTTCTTGATTTTTCTAATTTGTGTTTTTCGTTTTACAATTCTTTCTCAATTTTCTATTTTAACTTTTCAAAAACATTTCATGAGCCACGAAATATCGGCTCATGCCCACTAATGGGTCGTGACCCTCAGTTTGGTAACCACTGTCCTGGAAGCTAGAATCATGTCCCAGCTCTCTGTCTATTGAAGCACCTTGATATATTGAACACGTGTGGGTTGAGAACACGAAACATAAATACTTGATTTCAATTGACAACATACAGTAAATATAACAGTGTTATTTTAGTTGATTTTACAATCTACAATTGGTTGAAAGTGATATTATTTAGGGGTTCACTCGAATGTGACAATCCCACTGTACGTGACCCAGATCTATTCATTCTTATCAAACTTGTATCAGAAGGTACAGATCATCTAGTCCAGTTTGCCTGTCACAGAAAAGCTGGGGTTCGAATCCTGCTAGAAAATACTGAAGGTGCTTTTTCCTATATGTTTTACCATTACCCCGCAAAATTGGTGCATTTCCTCTCAATCTACCTTCATCAACATAGGCTATTATTATAACCGCGCCCTACTACTCGTTAGGGCTGTATATAATAATTTGGCTAGTGTGTTAGAGAATGAAGAAGGTTCAGTTTAGATGAAGTGTAGCCTCACTTGCTTGATGCTAGAGTGTAAAACCATTTAGGAAAAACAGCCATCGGAACACCCGACCAGGTCTGTCCAGTCTATTGCCCTAGAACAGTCGAGCACTGAAGTGGATATCAGCCTAGTAAACCGCGTCTAGGTGAGAACTATTGTTACCGGCTGGTCAGTGTTATCTCTGTGTTTTGTTTTCTTGAAAGGTCATCCTGTATACCCCGTGCACCTCATTACCTGAATACATGTCGGCCTCACAGGAGAGATCACGCCCTTCCTGTCACGTGACCTGATGAGCCGACAAGATAAATTAAAACATGGACATGACTTCCACGAAACTTCTCCAAGTAGACATTAAATGAATGGTATTTAAAATATATTATGTTTTGAGCAATAGTATAGTAATTTGTCACGCCAGTTGGCACACGTTATCTCTCTTAACGGACTGTCAGGCAGTAATTATATGATCATATTCACTAATTACTGACCTTGGTGCCATTTCCTTGGAGGAAAGAAGGCAATCAGCTTTCCTATATTAATTATTAACTTCTCTTTCCTCGGATAGCAACAAGCTTAGATCCACATGGACTAAACCTCAATCTCACCTTGTCTGGTATGCTGTTAAAGGGTAGGTAGAGGTTTAAATCCCGGCAAGGTATAGGCATACTGAAGATACGTTTCTCAAAATATATTCCACTCTTATCCTTCATGCAAATGTGAGTATATTTCCGCTAAATTCCACCTTTCTCACCTCTATCCTATTTATCTGGCTAAATGTGAATAGTACGGAAGGGTAGTAAGATGAAACGAAAAAGGCTTGGTATAGCTCGGAAAGAAGGGCTCAATAAAAATGTTATTCACAGCATATATACGTACTGCGCGCCGTTAAAACTGTTCCTGTTCGTTCGAATATACGAGAGAAATCTGTGACCACGCGTCATAGAGACCCGGCCAGTCTTTGGAGTATTACGATATTCTGATGACTTGGTGACATTTGTGTGGAGTGGCTCAAGTTTGATCAGAGTCAGCTGTATCTTGGCTCTATCCATGACTTGACTAATGTGTTACATGATGAATTGACTCATATTTTATCCAATTACTTGACTCATGTGTTACCTGATGACTTAACTTATGTGTTAGCTGGTGACTTGACTCATGTGCTACCTGATGACTTGACTCATGTGTTACCTGATGACTTGACTCATGTTTTATCCAATTACTTGACTCATGTGTTACCTGATGACTTAACTTATGTGTTAGCTGGTGACTTGACTCATGTGCTACCTGATGACTTGACTAATATTTTATCTTATGTCTTGACTAATGTGTTACCTGATGACTTGACTCATGTGTTACCTGATGACTTGACTCATGTGTTACCTGATGACTTGACTCATGTGCTACCTGATGATTTGACCCATCTTTTATAAAATGACTTGACTCATGTGTTACCTGATGACTTGACTCATGTGTTACCTGATGACTTGACTCATGTGTTACCTGATGACTTGACTCATGTGTTACCTGATGACTTGACTCATGTTTTATCCAATGACTTGACTCATGTGTTACCTGATGACTTGACTCATGTGTTACCTGATGACTTGACTCATGTGTTACCTGATGACTTGACTCATGTGTTACCTGATGACTTGACTCATGTTTTATCCAATGACTTGACTCATGTGTTACCTGATGATTTGACCCATCTTTTATCCAATGACTTGACTCATGTGTTACCTGATGACTTGACTCATGTTTTATCTGATGACCAGTTTTTATGGTATTAACTATCAGAGACAAGTAAATTATATAAAACATTCAGCAATATTTACAACTATTGACACATGTTCAGTATGAGGACTACGCCGTAAAACAGAAAAGTTTAAAAAGAAAACATGAAGATTTAAGGGGTATGTCCCAAGTTTTCTAGTAATCATGAAATTTATTAAATCAAAACTATATAACTTCCAATGGTGACCTTGACTTTACACGTTTCATGTTCATAGCTATAGATCTATCATGTAGAAATATTCAATCAAATAATAAGTATATTGTGATCAGAATAAATAGCCACAGTTATAGATGAAAACATGGTCATTTTAACAATTTATAAAAATTTGTTCAAATAGCCAAAACATTTTAGAAACGTATATTAGTAAAAGCATAATATATTAAAACTGGTGTCTATTAATTTAGGAAACATAATAACAATCCTTATTTAAAAACTGCAAAGAAGTTTCATCAAAACTCGTATTCATGTAGCTACTGAGTACTATTCATGTAACTACTGAGTACTATTCATGTAGCTACTGAGTACTATTATCATGTAGATACTGAGTACTATTCATGTAGCTACAGAGTACTATTCATGTAGCTACTGAGTACTATTCATGTAGCTACTGAGTACTATTCATGTATATACTGAGTACTATTCATGTAGCTACTGAATACTATTCATGTAGCTACTGAGTACTATTCATGTAGCTACTAAGTACTATTCATGTATATACTGAGTACTATTCATGTAGCTACTGAATACTATTCATGTAGCTACTGAGTACTATTCATGTAGCTACAGAGTACTATTCATGTAGCTACTGAGTACTATTCATGTAGCTACTGAGTACTATTCATGTATATACTGAGTACTATTCATGTAGCTACTGAATATTATTCATGTAGCTACTGAGTACTATTCATGTAGCTACTAAGTACTATTCATGTATATACTGAGTACTATTCATGTAGCTACTGAATACTATTCATGTAGCTACTGAGTACTATTCATGTAGCTACTAAGTACTATTCATGTAACTACTGAGTACTATTCATGTAGATACTGAGTACTATTCATGTAGCTACTAAGTACTATTCATGTAGCTACTGAGTACTATTCATGTAGATACTGAGTACTATTCATGTAGCTACTGAGTACTATGAAAGTCAACACTAACACTAGAGTTGTCATAGAGAACCAAATTACAGCGGAAGGACTATTTATTTATATTATTTTTGGATCATACGCTTTAACAATAGTTTTATTTAACAATCTAACACATGGAATTTGAGCCCACATTAATGTAAAGAGGTACAATAAAACCACATTGATAAATACAATATTCTTAGCCACCCTTAGTGCATCTATCAAGATTCAAGCTTCGACCTTCCCATAACTTGTATATAGTCTACTTGTCTGCCAAATTTTAACTTTACACCTCATCTAAAAAGTTTAAAAAAATTATAAGCATACAATTTACAGGAGCCCCACTTGACATTTCCCAATATTTAATTTTTCTGGTTATATGGGGCAATACCGTTACCTTCCTGCCAAGAAATATTTCAAGTTTCCAGGGACACTGGTTGGAGAAAAACGGCGATGATTGAGTGAGTCATTGAGTCAATAGTCAATTTTACCTCTATTATATAGAATAGGTTAATATCTGTTTAAAAATCAACGGCTTCATTTCTTGTCATGTAGATGTGTCCCATTGGCATTTGTTGGACACAGATTGTGAAAAGAAATAATTTTTTAGTAACCCTCAAAATCTGAGATGCGCATTTTAACTAGTTGATTTTTAAATATTTTTTTCCAGTTTCCTTATTCACTTGTCCTAACATCTTATTTTACTATAAATTAGGACTTTTTTGCTTTGTTACAATATGCCTTATATATAGTTAATCTAGAAGCTCAGTCTACTATATGTCAATACCACTAATTAATTTATGATAACTTATAACTATACTCGCACCTCTTTCCATAATTAAGTTATTTTGACTAGATACATTTATTTTTTTCCTTTTGATATGCCTGCTTTTGACTAAAAACTAACTTAACCTAACTTATACCTAGTGCCGTCGTCTACACAATCAGTTTATATCTTTTCTTGTAGGGAGTCCCATTTTCTTTTTATTCTCTGGTCACTTCCTACCGTGGCCAGTCGACATCCCTGGAGTGCTCGATAGCTCCAGCCCAGCATCACGCTGGTTTCCAAGCGAGCAGGGCTCTTCGAGTAAGGAACAACTTCCAACGTCTCATCTGTATCCACTTACTTTCTTTCTCCCCCAGCTGGTATTCCAGGCGTCCCTGGTTCATCATCGATATTCATCACTGGTATCCCTGAGACGCCTTTCCTCGGCTAGAGCTCTAGATATATCCAGAGTCCATCAAAATCTAGTCCACTCTCCCTTTTAATACACTTTCTGTGTTTTGTTTCACAAGTTTGGAAACGTCTCGTCTAAGTCTGATATTTCTTCTCCTTCTCCAACTCCCTCCTCTTCACTTGTCACTTCATCCTCAGTTGTTTCTTCCTGTCTGTTTTGTCTCACGTATTGGTTCTGTCTCTGTCTTGTTTATTTTAATTTGTCCATATGTCTGTCCCTTTCTGCTTTCGATACCCTGTCCGCTATCTCATCAAAGGTAGCTCCACCGGTCCCCATCCCTCAAAATATAGTAGATGGCATTGGACTGTATAGGCTTTAGGAGCTCCGCTCATTCCCTTTCAGTAAATGTACATTCCAAGGTCACGTGTTCCGGTATCGCCTCACCTCCCCAACAGCAAAGACTGGTTTCGCTCAAGTTCATCCTAAAGAGGGACACTTGATATGGGCCATGACCTGTGATATAGTGGACAAGTTCTCTGGGAAGGTTGAAGATAATTCATTCTTAGTCTTTCTTGTAAGTTCGGAAATAAATGGAATGTCCTTCTACCTGTGGTACTCTCTTCCCAGTCTGCTTGCCACTCCCACAGGAGGGCCTCTCTTATATCCTCCTTGGTACTTACACTATTAGTTGTTCATTATATTACTTTGTCTAACTTCACTTTTTTAAGCCAATATCCAGCGGCCCTCTTTCGTACCTCTAAGTCTAGGGGCCAGCCACCTAGGGTGACACACAACGCGTTTGTTGGTACAGTTTTGTAGGCCCCAGAAAGTCTCATGAGAATTTTCCTCTGAAGGCCTCTGAGTTTCCTTTTAGCTCTGTCCCTTCTCAGTTGTTGTGCCCACACTCCTGCTCCGTATCCCAATATGGACATAAGCAATGCCTGATGGTATAGTCTAATCAGTTTTAAGGGCAGATGGAACTTACGCTGCCCTATACTGATTATCCTATTCATAACCCGCAAGGCTCTCCCACATAAGTTGTCCATGTGAGATAGGAAGATACGCTTCTCGTCAATCGTCACCCCCAGATATCTAACCATTTTGATCTTTTTAATTGTTTGTTCTGCTATCTTAACTATAAGATCTCTCTTAAGCACTCCCTTGAGCAGCATGTAGGTTGTCTTCGCCAGCGCCATGTTGAGTCTTACTTTCCTACACCATTTATCCAAGCCGCTCAGTATCTTATTACATTTTTCTTCTAGGTTCCTCCTCGAACTTGCCTCCACCACTATCAAAAAGTCATCAGCAAAAGCAACCACCCCCACCACTTCAGGGAGTGCTTCATTCTCCAGCAACCAAGGCTCGAGACCAAAGTCCCAAAATATCGGACCACAAACCGATCCTTGTGGGCATCCTTTTGTCAACATTTGCTTTTTGTTATTCCTGGGCATCTCAGGTTTGGTTGTTACTCTCCCTACAGTACTCTTTAAAACTCCCCGGACAGTTTAGTTCTCTTAATCTCTTGAATAAGGCTGGTCACCAAAGGTTATCAAATACACCTGAGAGGTCCACAATATTCCTATAAGATATTTTGCCCTCGATTTTTCTACCAGGCTAACAGCAGCACAGATCGCATCCTCTGTAGACCTGCCCTTCCTAACGCCGTACTGTTGAGGGTGCATTCCTACCTCCTCTCTATGTTTTTGCAGTCAGAATTACCACTTCACTCCGCTTCCACACATTTGGGATTCTTCTTTGAGCCAAGTACTCATTCATGAGCTGGGCCATAAAGGGTGCTATCTGTTCACTGATTTCCTGAATTACCTCTACCCTGATTCCATCAGGTACAGGTGCCTTATTTCTTTTCATTCCTGATATTAGCCTTTTAATCTCGTCCTATGTTACTAGTTCCACTATCACGTTTACATTATTATATGACATTTTCATATCCTGCCTAACTCTTTCATTCTCCTCATCCCCCTTCTCCGGATTATCATCAGGGAGCAACACATCCATTAGTAGCCTAGCCGACTCCTCCCAGCAGGTAGTCATTCCTCCTTCTGGTTTCTTGAATGTTGAAATGACAGCTGGGGGTCTAATTTTCCCTGCTGCAATCTGAAAGGGTACATCCCATGCATTCTTCCTCAATTATTCTTGAACAGATCTTTCCCAGCTATCTTTTTCAACAATCTTCATTGTGTTTTAGAATTATTCCTTTATTTTGCCGGTATATATTCAATAGTAGGAGTATTCCTGCTGGTTCTAGGCATCTTTGGTATTCTAATCTTGCTCTCCTTTCATACCCATGTAGCTTTTGCAGCTGCTCATTTCATGATATATTTCCTACACATCTCGTGACTTCCTTCATAACCGGTATTGCTTTCCTTATAGCTGCCTGCAAGGCCCACGCGAGTTCCTTCGCTTTTAGGTTTATATTGTCTCCCCGTGACACAGGTTGCGGTAGTACCAGCTCTCTTCTTAACATTCCCCAATCTGCCTTTTTCAGGTTGTAAATGAGTCGCGTGCCTTAATTTGCCCTGTCTACTTCTTTACCCAGTCCAAAAGTTATCGGATTATGATCTATGGATGTCTCACAATAATACACTTGCCAGTTCCCTATTAGTTTCTCCTGCTTCCACATTACACAAGGTGACATCAACGTTAGAGCTGGCTCCTGCCCTTCCTACATACGTTGCAGGATTTCCTGTCTGGTTTACCACCTCCAGATGCCTTGATGTTATTGTGTCCTCTAGTAGTTTCCCTCTTTGATACGCCCTATACCCTCTTATTCTACCATCTTCCCTTCTTATGTCATTGCTATGTCAGAGTGGAGACCTGGCATTTGCATCCATCATGTATACAACTGGTATATTAGGGACTGCCTCGTCTATCTTTTCTAGTTGTTCTATATAAGGTTCTATTTCTTCTCGGAACTGAAAATACATGTTAAATAGTAAACATCCACCACCCCAGTTCGAATTTCCACACATATGACCATCTATTTACAAAAATTGACTATTCCTTGTTACTGTTATGTGACTGTTGAGAACTATAACGACACTCATGGGATCCTTCCCACTCGATATAATTCTGGCGTCTTTTGGCATATGTGGATAATTCAGTTTCTGGTGCTGTAGGGCTTCTGTAGGCATACAACACCCAACGCCTTTTCTTCCGCCACCTTCCTCACTTCTTGCATCACGATCGCACTACGCATTGCATTAATATTCTTATTTTGAATCCTATTTTCTTGTTTTCTTCCATCATGGATGATACATGTGGATGTAACATCTCAGCCATTTCTTTTTTGCATCGAACGCAGTGCGACCTTGTGCTTGAACGAGGGTGCTTATAAACCTCTTCCAAATCCCACTCTTCCTCCCTCCTTTTAAATACTTTGTTTACAATTTCCCTTAATTTGTTTATATCTGTGGGCAAATTCGCCGCTTTTAACTGTATTCTGTTCTGTGCCTCTGGTGTTGGAAACGTTATCATGTTACCTTTACATGGCTCTTCCCTACTAAGTGACGAATAGCCAGGTTAAGGTTGTGACGTTCTTCCAATATTGATAGCTGAAGGTTTTCCTATAATTTGGGATAGAAATGCGGCACTACGTCAGTAATCTTCACGTCCCCTTCCTCTAGATTTGCTGTTCTATCACAACTGCCTCTTTCCACTCCTTGTCATGCCTTTTTGGTTGTCACAAGTTGGTTCTTGCTCTCTTTTTCATCTTGTTTCACTTGTTCCTTAGTATATTCTACTCCTTTCCTCCACAGTTTCTACACCATTCCTTATATTTTCTTTCCGTCTCTTTCGATTTTGGCTTTATCTGCCACAACAACCGATGATATTGTTTTAGCCTTTTCCTCCACACTTTCTATTCCTGACCTTACCAATACTGGTTCCTTATTTAGGGTGGATACCATTTCTGATACAGTCTCAGCTATTCCAGTCTTTAATACCCCTTTTTCCTCCATCTGAGTTTCCTTTGGTCTATTATTTATCTTGTCTCCCACCCCTATAATACGGTAGTTTCCCTGTAATCGTACATTGATCACTGGGTTGTGTAGTTGGGCTATGTATGTAGAAGCTGCAGTAGCAGAGTCTCCTGTTGACCCGTAATGGCCATCCCAGAATTCATTTCCTGGCCAGCTATTGCCATCCCATGCATAGCATGTGACCAGGAATGCTTGACTTTCCATCCATCCTTAATTTTTGTATTTTTCATACTTTTCATATGGAGGCCTCTTGCTAGAATTATTAGCGCTCCCGTTTTTTTACATATTTCCTCCTGGTCCCTGAAATGTTCCATTATGCCATCCATCCACAGAAATTCGATGTGATCTATCAGTTTAGTTCTGGATTTTCTATTAACTAGCTCCTCTATTATTACCTTTCTTACCTCCCTATAGTAGTGTTCTTGCTGATAAATAGACCCACACTAAACCCTATTATTTGCAGGGGTACTGGTTTTCCTACCCTTTTTGCCCAATGATTGGCTTCTGCTAGCAACATTTCCACTATGATACTTATTCTAAATTCATAAATTACACTCGAGATGGGAGGACAAAATTTGCCTCTATGTGTTCTTCCTCAGTTACCTTTGCAGATGATATAAAGTACTCCCTTATGCACTTAAAGACACCTTCGGCATCCTCAAGTCCACAGTACAGCCTATCTCCTTTTCCTGGAGACCTCAGGTTCGGCCCAGCCAACCCTACTATTGCTCCCTCCTGTACTATATTCCCATCTCATCGCGGTATCCCCATATATTTACATTTCTCCCCATTTATGAATTTAGTCAGACAAGATGCTCCTATCAGTCCAGATAGCATCACCTCATAGTCCCGGAGATAGTACATGCTTTCATTCTGCGTTGCTGATTACCGCGAGAATTCTTTTCCTAGCACCATCAGCACTCGAAAACCTCTCTTCCCAACCATATGCATATTTACACCTACAAATTAACATTCTGCGCATGAATGCTTTTATATTCTTATCTTTGAGTAGAATGCTCGTGTTACTTCCGGAACGTATTGGCTTAGATATTTCAGGACTTCTTTGTATAGCCCAATAGTCCAAGGGTGTATCACTATATGTTCAGAATTTACATACCTCTAAATATTATCTATGCTCAGCTCTCCCTCTTTATACAATATCCCTATATCGACCGATTCCAGCGGAACATTGTACAAGGCTATATTTTGAAAAAATACATGCACATTGCTAATATTCTCAACACTCAGAGGTTCAATCTTACTTTTTCACCTGATTTATCTGTTCCCTCCCTAGATTTTATTAATAAGTGATTGGTCTCTTGAGTTCTCTTATCCTTTTCTCTATATTGTTTTGCCCTAATCATATTCCTTTTCACTCTGGAGGAGGAGTTAGGTTTTTTCCTCTTTACGTTTATTCATATCCATTATGTCCACTATTTTTGAAAGTAAGTCTGTCCTCTCTCTCAATTCTGTAATAGTCATAGTCAGTCCTTTGAATAAGTCTGTCCAACAGCATCTGGTATGTAAAACATTCACGGTGGTTAGGGTGCTTACAATTGGTTTTTTTCCCTGCTACTGCAGGGATGCAAGTTTTAACCTTCTCTTTGCAATTTTCTGCCTTGTGACCCTCCTTCCCGCATTGCCCACACACCCTATCCTGCTTTGGGTAAAACTTGTTCATATGGCCGAAGTCCCTGCATTTGTTGCATCTGGTAACTGCAAGGTAGTTCCTTCACTGACACACATCTAAACTTCACGTAAATCCGTGTGTTCACCATTAGATTCCTGACTTTTGGAGAAAACTCAACCGCATGGTTCACCGTCCTTCTTTCTCTTGGCCCAGTCTTGAATCTTGGTTCGAACCCCTTCTTCAAAGTCTTTTCTATCTATCCCTGTAGATATCCTTATTGGTCTCCTGTACCTCCTTGCTTGTTTCCCCGGTGTCCATATTGCCTCCCTACTCTTCCTTCTTCCCATCTGTGTTCTCTTTGGTGACCCCTGAAGCTCCCCTTTTCCTATCTGGCATTTATATCAGATCAGCTTAGGAGTCAGTATTTCATCAACTCCCCATACATGAACTAGTCAAAACTTTTCTCTTCGGTTACACTCCCATACAGTTTACCACTTACCACTTCCTGATTCAGTTTCTATTGAAGAATTTTGAAATTCAGCTTGATCTGAAAAGAGTCACTATTCCCTCGACCTCGTATAGGTATATTACTGTCCCTATTTAGTTAATAGTCTCACGTGTCACTTCCTACCCCTTCCTCTTTACTTTAATTAGTAGAAAAAATATTTACTTTAATGAAATTGTGAAAGTGTTCCTCGATTCAATATTTCATTACTAGCCACAGTTTTTAAAATTATTTTATAGGCCCCCCACATTGGAATTTTTGGCCACCACGTATTCCCGCAACCTTTTGGGTTAAGGGCTACCTGCCTGAAAAATATTAGCTTCCTAGGTCTGCTGGGCTTTGAGAGTATTTCGACTGTTTTTCTGTAAACCCCCTTCCAGCTTTGGTGGGGGGGGGGGGGGGCTTGGAAATTTTATGTCATTAAATATTCTTGTACGCTTTTGGCCTAGGGCAAAGACAAGTAAGAAACAGACTCTCAACCTTACGGGGGTATCGCTGCGATCCTTTTGGCAGCTTGAGTCCTTCAACACTGGGCTTTATTAGTGTCAGTGCTGGGTGATGAAAGGACTAACTGCAGCGATCCTAGTGCTGAAGGACTCAAGCTGCCAAAAGGAGCACAGCCATTTTAACCTGGAGGTTGAGTATGTGTGTGTATATTATTTGTCTATTTAGAATTCTTTAGAATTTTAAGATGTATATCTGAAGAATCAGTAAAGTGTGTTATATGATAAATAAGAATGCATGCTCAGTTTACTTTAAAACAACCATTTTAGGTTAGTTTACTGACAAATGATTTCTCATATTTTGTCACAAACGATAGTAAATTAATTGAGAAATTATGTTCGATTGTTTTGCACCTTTTTGTTGTTGTTGAGAAACCATTTTATACCTCCTTTATTTTAAAATAACTATATTTGGAGTTTTATCTAATATTATTACTGTTGCATAAAAAATACTACCATCTTTACTTTCTCTTAACCCTCGGAGAGAGAAGTATTGTGATAGTCATAAAAGTCGACGTTTTATGACCACCTGAAATCGAAATAGTTGTTTTAGCGATGCTGTCTGTCTGTCCATCTGTCTGTTTGTCCGTTTGTCTTTATATTGTTTATAACCGAGACCATTTTACCATTCTGGCTAAAACTTGGTCTTCAGGGTATTCATATGGTTCCATTGGAGGGAATTTTGAAATTAGATACCGGCGTCTAAACTTAAAATTACTGGTAGTTTACTTAAGGTCAATAAGAAAAAAAAAATGATTTTCTCAGAATCCACTCTAACGATTTTGATTAAATTTTGTATCTAGACATTAACATTATAAGCAAAATGGCAATTTTAATTTTCAAATGTAAATGATTATGAGGGTACTTTACATTGCAGAAATTTTAATTTCGATCATATCCCTGCAAATATTTGAGATATTTTTTTATAAAACTAATAGGTTCTGAGCTACAAGCGAATATATACATATTTGTTTATGGAGCACTTTGAAATTGAAATTGATTGTTATGCTCATTATTAACAATGTTTCTGCAAAACTGAATATTATATTGTTTCACCAATCTCACAAGTCCTTAGTAAACAAGACACACAATAAGATTTGAGATTCACAAGAGAGAAAGTCTGTGGGTTACACCGTATCATTTAGTTTAGGTTTTAAGCTTAGATATTTTATTAATAAAACCTATATACTCATGTTAAAGTTGTTTAGCAAACTGGAAATATTAAGCAAGGCCCTCAATAATCTTTAATTTGAGACAAATATTTGGTAATAGAATACTTGTAGTTTTTCAACAAAATAATTAGTGCTAAAAGCAATTCATGACCAGATTATACAACCTTAAGATGTTTAATTATTCTACGAGACAAAACATAGGTTTACCATTTTTATTTGGGAGGCTCCATACTTTATTTTAAAAATATATAGATTTTATTTAGAAAACGTTTCCTGCAAAGGGCAATATTGGTTTGTTTTCAATTTACAATAATTTATAAATGTGTCCACCATTATAACCGTGAAATACTTTAACTAAACAATTTTACTTTCTCTCTATCTTACAGGTAGAGAAAGTATGGTGATCGTCAAAAAAATCGAACTCGAGATTTTGATGAATTTTGACGTTTCATGACTTCCTGAATCCGAAAAGTGGTTTTTGAATTTCCGTCTGTCTGTCTGTCTGTCTGTCTGTCTGTCTGTACCTCCAACTAGAGCCTAAACTATTTTACCGATTGAGCTGAAACTTGATATCTAGGGTTTTCATAGGGTTTCCCCGAGGGGTTTTTGGAATTGGATATCTACCCCTAAAATTAAGGGTAGTTTACTGAAGGGAAAATAGAGAAAAAGTCGATTTTCTCAAAATCGGCTCTAACGATTTTGATTAAATTTCATTTATGAACATTAATAAATATTCCAAACAAAATGGCTACTCTCAATATTTCGGCAAAATGGCTTTAAGGGCTCCGGTCTGTTGCGTAAATTAACATTTTTTATAATAGCTCCGAAACTATTTGAGATATGAAATTACTTAGCATTACAAATATGTATATATATTTATAATACAAATATTTTATTCGAAACATATTTTTATAAAATCAATAATTTTCAATCTATGCGCAATTATATATATATTTTTAGCTTTTTGGACATTAAAGCTTAAGTATTGCGATCGTAAAAAAAACTAACCTGAAATGTTGATGGATTTCGACGTCTAATGACCCCCCGAACCCTAAAAAATAGTCTTTGCAATGCCGTCTGTCTGTGTGTCTATTAAAACTTAAAATTAAGGGTAGTTTACTGAAGGGCAAAAAGAGAAAAAGTCGATTTTCTCAAAATCGGCTCAAACGATTTTGATTAAATTTCATTGATAAACATTAATAAATATTCCAAGCAAAATGGCTACCCTCAATATTTCGGCAAAATGGCTATAAGGGCTCCGGTCTGATGCGTAAATTAACATTTTTTAAAATAGCTCCGAAACTATTTGAGATATGAAATTACTCAGCATTACAAATATGTATATATATTTATAATACAGATATTTTATCCGAAACATATTTTTATAAAATCAATAACTTTCAATCTATACGCAATTATATGAATTTTTTTAACTTTTTGGACATTAAAGTTTAAGTATTGAGACCGTAAAAAAAAAACTAACCTGAAATGTTGATGGATGTCGACGTCTCATGACCCCCCGAACCCTAAAAAATAGTCTTTGCAATGCCATCTGTCTGTGTGTCTATAAAAACATAAAATTAAGGGTAGTTTACTGAAGGGCGAAAAGATAAAAATTTAGTTTTCTCAAAATCTGATCAAACGATTTTGATTAAAATTCGTATCTAGGCGTTGATTAAGATTATAAATAAACTGGCTATTTTCATTTTCCTATGAAAATGATTTTTAGGGTACTTTACAGAAGCGTTAATTTCCGTATCTCCACAACTATTGGAGAAACTAAACAACTTATCATTGCAAAATTGTAGGACTATTAGAAATAAAAAACTTTTATTTGACATATATTTTTATAAAAGCAGCAGTTTCGGAGATATTTGCAAATATATTAATACCATTTTGTGAGCTTTAGTTGTAAACATATACTACTTAAGTTTTAACGCAATAATTCTCCAATGCCATAGAGTAATTATATATAAGTATCTAAAAAAGTATGTTATTTTTCCTTAAATCTCTTAGGAGAAATGTTTGCATAGCAATGATCTATCTCCATTTTAGACTCAATAATCAATATTTACATTTTGTATTGGTCAAAATGTATAAATGAATAATTAAATATCAATGCGATGACTTGAAGATCTGCAACACCTTATAAAATGTTAAAATTTTAACCAGAAATCGAAATTTTAATACGAAGTGTTGACCCTTGTGGAAGACATTAAACTATTTGAAATGCTCTTAGGTGGACAAAGATGCGCCTCTTTTCTCATTGATTATATATCATTGTATATTATTTTATGCGTGTTCTTATGTGAAGTAGTGATGATACAATGTACATTATTCCGTTCAGAAATCTTACGAGTTTATAGAAAGAGAGAGAAAGTCTGTGCGGTGCACCGTACCATTTATTTTTTTAGTATACCCTAAAAATTATGTATTTTTAATATCCACATTTGCATATTAATATGTCGTAGTTGAGTATGAGTTTTCTTGAAGTATTGTACCTCTTCATTGTTGATGTGTTACACATAAAAAATACTGACATTGAGATTTAAAAAGTTAAAATATAAAATGTGTTCAATACTCATCATCATCATCATCATCATTATTATCATCATCATATCATCATCATCATCAACTGTTTCCAGTCTGTGGCCAGATAAGTTTAGTAACATGCCTCCATCTCCCTCTTGCTTCCATTATTCTACCTCCCCTACTTCTGTCCCTTATATTACTCTCACTACTATTCAATACTAATATATAATACATTTATTTTGATGTGAATATTTAAATACATTTCTAATAAAAATGTGAATAGGCCTATATATTTTAACTAAAACTATAATGATCACCCCAAAAAATAGTTGAAGGACTGCTAGAACAATAGGCACGCATTTAGTAATATCTCATTAATGGATCAATTTTTAATTATAACACTCCTACAACCTGACCTCACAACCACTCTTAACGTGTGTGAGCTAGTACATCAACATGGGGCGAGTTAGTACACCAACATGGGGCAAGTTAGTACACAATAAAGGGGCAAGTTAGTACACCAACATGGAGTGAGCTAGTACACCAACATGGGGCGAGTTAGTACACCATCGAGGGGCAAGTTAGTACACCATCATAGGTCAAGTTAGTACACCATCATAGGTCAAGTTAGTACACCAACATGGGGCGAGAAAGTACACCAACATGGGGTGAGTTAGTACACCAACATGTAGTGAGCTAGTACACCAACATGGAGCGAGTTAGTACATCAACATGGGGCAAGTTAGTACACCATCATGGAGCTAGCTAGTACACCAACATGGGGCAAGTTAGTACACCATCAAGGGGAAGTTAGTACACCATCATGGGGCAAGTTAGTACACCAACATGGGGCGAGCTAGTACACCAACATAGGGCAAGTTAGTACACCATCATGTAGCGAGCTAGTACACCAACATGGGGCAAGTTAGTACACCATCATGGGGCAAGTTAGTACACCAACATGGGGCGAGAAAGTACACCAACATGGGGTGAGTTAGTACACCATCATGGGGCGAGTTAGTACACCATCAAGGGGCAAGTTAGTACACCAACATGAAGCGAGCTAGTACACCAACATGGGGCAAGTTAGTACACCATCAAGGGGCAAGTTAGTACACCAACATGGAGTGAGCTAGTACACCAACCTGGGGCGAGTTAGTACACCATCATGGGGCGAGTTAGTACACCATCATGGGGCGAGTTAGTACACCATCATGGGGCAAGTTAGTACACCATCATGGGGCAAGTTAGTACACCATCAAGGGGCAAGTTAGTACACCAACATGGAGTGAGCTAGTACACCAACCTGGGGTGAGTTAGTACACCAACCTGGGGTGAGTTAGTACACCATCATGGGGCAAGTTAGTACACCATCATGGGGCAAGTTAGTATACCAACATGGGGCGAGTTAGTACACCATCAAGGGGCCGAATTCATACATGCGATGGTTCTAGGAAAGCCAAGCTACTGCTAATCGGAGTAAAATAGACACCATTGCTGATCTACCCCGAGAGGCCTTAGAAACCACGAGGGTCATCCTGTCAGTAGCCGAGTTTCTAATTGAGCACGTGGAGCCTGTGACTAGGTCTCGTGACACGACCGTGACTAGGTCTCGTGACACGACCTCCACTCAGTCATTCCCTAGACTCGGACATGAGCTACCAGAGCCTCCATGTTCAGCAACTCTTATTCACGTCACTGATACACAAAATAGATTTTTTCTCAAAGCACCGTCTTGAAGAAGTTAACTTTTCTTTCGTCGTATTTCCCTTCTGGCCAATCAACGAGCATTCAAATCCTTCAAGAAGGGGAAAATAATTATTGTTAACACTTTAAATAGACTATTTATTACTCAAGAAGGTTACATCAAAATTATCCAAACACAAGTAATGGTGTAAGGAAATCGACATTCGCAATTCAACTTGGTGACCCTCTTTCTCCTGAAGGTTTGCTGGTTACCTAAACTGCCTTTATTTTATTTATTATCCGAAATATAAGCATGAATTGGTAATTATACAGGGTGTTCCTGGATTAAACACCCAAAATTTGGGCTGGGGTGGGAGATTAACAGTCTATCTCAAAATATCCTTAGGATATTTGCTCCTTTTCGTTTCATTTCGTGCAAAAAGTAATAAAACTAAATAAGAACACGTTTTCTGCATAAAAAGCGAAACAACACTAAAATCTTAAGTTTATCAAAAAATACCTTGGAATAAACGTTGTGCAGCATTAAAGTATGACTAAGAGTACCCCTAATTTTTTCGGATGTTTTGGTTAGTTTAGGAGGAATCCGGTATGAAACATCCATTGAGATTTGTGGAAGTTATCTAAACTACAGACTCGCAATGTCGGTCATCATTTCGTCCTGTCATTGACAGTTGTAATGTATTCTCCGGGCTGGAGGCTGTCATCTTAAACAAAATAAATTAATAAAATAGTGCATTACGTATTTTATTTAATACCTATTTTATGTGTTATTTAATTGAGGTATTTAACGTGCACTTTCTGAACCGATTGATTATACCAGCACACGAGAATTTCTCTGAACGTGAGCGAAGGGGCCTACCAATTTGCTATTTTACAAGCCACAATCAACATAGGACCGACGGCTTTACTTCCCCTCTGAGGGAAGTTGTTATATTTTTAGCACCCGAGAAAAATCCGTCGACCCCAGCTGGGTTTGAACTCACGAACATCGGGTCCTGAGGCGTGTACTTTATACCAAGTCTACCGAGGTCAACAATACCTCTATTTTGAATTTGTTTGGATTTTTTTTTGTATGTTCGAAAAGGAAGCGAAATCGAGCTAATCTCTGAAGGACATTTTGAGTTAATTTTTCGATCTTCCACCACTTCCGAAAGTGTGACTGTTTTATCTAGGAACACACTGTGTGATATATAATTATAATGTTGGTATGAGTTTTCTTTGTTACTTTTGTAGCCCTGGTCCTTGAAGGGGGTTAACTAATCCTCCTTAATGTGTGATTGTATGTGAGCTCACCCAAATGTGACTTTAAAGTCTCATTCGAGATATGCTGATTTCAGACTTGTATGCAAGCAACTAATTCACAAAGTTCACCAAAATCAAATATTTAATCTTGATTGGACACATATTATGGTTATCAATACTTGAAATTCTTCTGTCCCAGTCACTTTCCCGAGGGAATTAAGTTGATCTGATATACCATTTCATAAAAAACTTGTGCTTTCTCTCATTTGGATGGGAAAATTTGGTCATCAGAATGTAAATTAGTAAAAAATTGCTATCTACTCGTAGATTGATTGTTTAAAAAATCATCAACACAAATAGAAAACAAGCTATATTTGAAAAGCATGAATTAATACTTTATAAACACTTAAGATTTCTTTTAAATAATTGTAAATATTTTACTGGATGATTTTTTATGTATATGAAATATATTCCAAAGAGCAACGTCCTATTTTCTACAAAACCAAAATATTAAAAAAATTCCAATTTGAAGATATTTTTAGAGCCATTTCTTACTAACTGTCCAGGTTGTACACATATGTAGGCGATTAATTACGCTAGTGAGTAAAGGAGGAGGAAAGTTTAATTTAGAGGAAGTGTACCCATATATGCTTGGAGGAAGATTAGAAAACTATTTAGGAGAAACCACCTTCAGTACACCCAACAGGGATTCGAACCCCGATTTTCCTGTCATCAGAGTGACGCCTTTAGCCATGTGGCCACTGAAGCAGGGGCCAAGTGAAGAATTTTAAGCATAAAGGACCACCAATACACTTAAAATTCTATGCTTTAGATTAAATTCATATTATTTTTTAGATCAAATTGATTGATCCCAGAAATAAATCAAGAATACTCCATGATTGAATAAATTGTTGTCCTAAATAGGGCAGACTAGTTTTAGAAAGTTATCTGAGCGTTACACATCTCTAATACACTAAGCGCCTGTGGGATGGATGTCAGCAACATAAATTATTGAGGACAACGAGGGTGAATTCAACGGAAGTGTAGCAACATTCTGCTTCAGAGAGGATGGCAAATCCTTGGTGTTTGTGTCAGATGGTCTGATACTTGTTGATGACTGTTCTGTCATCAAGGGTGTCGTTGTCATAGAAATACCGCCCTGGCGAGAGGCTGCGTGCGCACCACCGGCATCGATCGCTGCTAGAGCTGGCCGTGTGCTCAATGAAAGATCACTAGCCTCCAGGGACTAACCGGGACTATGTGAGCAGAACAGTCGTGGATCAGTCAGGAGAGTGGCCTTCACGTGGGGATGGATGTGTGCTACCTGCTAGTGAGGAACAGTCGGGGATCAGTCAGGAGAGTGGCCTTCACGTGGGGATGAATGTGTGCTACCTGCTAGTGAGAAACAGTCGGGGATCAGTCAGGAGAGTGGCCTTCACGTGGGGATGAATGTGTGCTACCTGCTAGTGAGGAACAGTCGTGGATCAGCCAGGAGAGTGGCCTTCACGTGGGGATGAATGTGTGCTACCTGCTAGTGAGGAACAGTCGTGGATCAGTCAGGAGAGTGGCCTTCACGTGGGGATGAATGTGTGCTACCTGCTAGTGAGGAACAGTCGGGGATCAGTCAGGAGAGTGGCCTTCACGTGGGGATGAATGTGTGCTACCTGCTAGTGAGGAACAGTAGTGAGGAACAGTCGGGGATCAGTCAGGAGAGTGGCCTTCACGTGGGGATGGATGTGCACTACCTGCTAGTGAGAAACAGTAGTGAGGAACAGTCGGGGATCAGTCAGGAGAGTGAACTTCACGTGGGGATGGATGTGTGCTACCCGCTAGTGAGGAACAGTCGTGAGGAACAGTCGGGGATCAGTCAGGAGAGTGAACTTCACGTGGGGATGGATGTGCACTACCTGCTAGTGAGAAACAGTAGTGAGGAACAGTCGGGGATCAGTCAGGAGAGTGAACTTCACGTGGGGATGGATGTGTGCTACCCGCTAGTGAGGAACAGTCGTGAGGAACAGTCGGGGATCAGCCAGGAGAGTGGCCTTCACGTGGGGATGGATGTGTGCTACCTGCTAGTGAGGAACAGTAGTGAGGAACAGTCGGGGATCAGTCAGGAGAGTGGCCTTCCCGTGGGGATGAATGTGTGCTACCTGCTAGTGAGGAACAGTCGGGGATCAGTCAGGAGAGTGGCCTTCACGTGGGGATGGATGTGTGCTACCTGCTAGTGAGGAACAGTATTGAGGAACAGTCGGGGATCAGTCAGGAGAGTGGCCTTCACGTGGGGATGGTTGTGCACTACCTGCTAGTGAGGAACAGTAGTGAGGAACAGTCGGGGATCAGTCAGGAGAGTGAACTTCACGTGGGGATGGATGTGTGCTACCCGCTAGTGAGGAACAGTCGTGAGGAACAGTCGGGGATCAGCCAGGAGAGTGGCCTTCACGTGGGGATGGATGTGTGCTACCTGCTAGTGAGGAACAGTAGTGAGGAACAGTCGGGGATCAGTCAGGAGAGTGGCCTTCCCGTGGGGATGAATGTGTGCTACCTGCTAGTGAGGAACAGTCGGGGATCAGTCAGGAGAGTGGCCTTCCCGTGGGGATGAATGTGTGCTACCTGCTAGTGAGGAACAGTCGGAGATCAATCAGGAGAGTGAACTTCACGTGGGGATGAATGTGCACTACCTGCTAGTGAGGAACAGTAGTGAGGAACAGTTGGGGATCAGCCAGGAGAGTGGCCTTCACGTGGGGATGGATGTGTACTACCTGCTAGTGAGGAACAGTCGTGAGGAACAGTCGGGGATCAGCCAGGAGAGTGGCCTTCACGTGGGAATGGAAGTGTACTACCTGCTAGTGAGGAACAGATGTTTATTACCTGTTTAAATGTTGGGTTATCACATAACCTGAGCTTAAATTTCAGGTTTCACTAACTCAAAGAATATGTAGAGGTTAGTGAGTAAACCTGAAGTTAATTACCGTAGAGAACAACATGGCCACCACTTTGCCAGCTGACTGTTCAAAACATTTCAATATGTGTTGATGGATTTCGTTAAAATAAAGTTTAATGATGCTATTTGATTACAATTCAGATATTTATTATGAAAAATATATAGACCTATGGTGATCATTAGTATTAAACCCAATATTAATGCAAGATTCGATGATTGAATAGTTTGGCCGAAGGAATATAAGTAGGTCTAACCTATATTTTGGCAGCCAGTCATATCAATTGAAAAGTGGACCTTTACAATGCTTTATTTATTTAAATATTGCATAGTTGTGTGGAAAAACAACTTTTACTCGCATATTTAATTCCTTTTTTGAGCACTTCATAAAGCTCTAGGCATATTTTTATTAAGTCCCCTACCCTACAATTATTAAAGTTTCGCTTGAAAAATGAACCTATTCGTTGAGGAAAAAATTATTCACACACAGCTGTGGTAGCCTAGTGTTTAAAAACTAAAACTTTTGTGGCTATGTAGGACCTTCCTGCAACTAAATGTCAACGCCTATGCTCTGGAGTGTAACATATTTCCCTTTTTTCTGTACAAGTTTTATTCTACTTATTAGTGTAATAGTTTTTCGAGAGAAATGTCAATGTTTTTCATAAAGGCCTAGGCCTGGTTGTATTAAATAGGTATACTGTGGTATAGTAATTAAAGTTTCACTTGAAACCTGAACCCAATTATTGAGGAAAAAATTTCACACCCAGCTATGGAAGTCTGGTGCTTATTTAAAAATAAATAAAGTAAACCTAATGGCTTGAACACATCAACACTAACAAATAAAATAATAATTCAGTAGAAAAAACAATTTATCTTTAATTTATTATTCCTTTTTCTAACACTTCATAAAGGCCAAGGTCCAGTTGTATTACATAACCCACACTAGTTAAAGTTTCACTTAAAACCTGGGCTCAGTCGTTGAAATAAAATTCCAAACAGCTGTGGTAACCTATAAGGTGATGGTCCATAAAATCCTCTATATATGACACTTTAATTTATACAAAACAATAAGTAATAAATTATTGTATACAATCATTTCCCTCACAAGGATACGGATAATCCAATGATACCTTACTCATATTATAATTATTTGAAAACCTTTTTATATCTACAACTTTAAACAACTCACCAAAATCACAAAGGAACGTAAATTATAAACTGATGTTCGAAATTTAAATATCTAGGTTTAAGTTATTGGGTTACCGGGCTATTAATGTATTATAATATGCAATTAGTAATCCTTTTTATTATCATAAACTATTCCAAACTGTCAAAACCTAATATTTCAAGCATTATTAACACGTTTTTCTTGAAATATTAGGATCCCGCTCAGTGATATGGCAATACCCCGTGACTTAGTTGAGTTTTGATTTAATTGTTTATCATAACAAATATTTTTATTAATTTTGGTTTTAGCTCAAATCGATTCTCCATATCCTTATGAGCAGAAGGATGACGTTAAATTATTATTTATTTACTAGCTTGTATTAAATAAGTTTTATATGTACTGGTTTTTGCGCACCATCCTCACCCCTTTTTTAAACACTGTAATTTATTCTTAAGCAGGATAAAATAAATCATTAAATCTATTAAGTAGATTTAAAAAGAAATTAATAGTTTTTGGAGGGAATATTATTGTATAATTTATTAGTAAAATGTGTCTGAAACATGCACAAGACTCACAATGTATTTAAAAATAAATTAGATAGTGACTCACAATGTATTTAAAAATAAATTAGATAGTGACTCACAATGTATTTAAAAATAAATTAGATAGTGATTATTAACGCATTTCAGCATTAATTTATTCCCATTTCCACTAACAAATATTTTGGTTCAAGTGACCTTTGAGTAAAAATATACTACCAACCTCTGCATTCAACAAATGAACTCCAAGTCAACTAACCTCCACATAGAAAGTCATTCAAACAGTAAACTACGTTAACCTGAAGTTTTAAATCGAGGTTATATTAAACCTCAACTCAGTTAACTAGTACTTTAACCTGACATTGGAATATTGACCCTAATTCTCTCTGCAGCAATAAGTTAATAATAGTAATAATAATTAGCAACGCGTCTTACTACCCGTTCGGGTTATACGCTTAAGTACTAATTACGCTAATGGATTAGGAATTGGGAGGGTTGAATTCAGAGTAAGTGAACCCGCATTTGCGTGGAGGGAGAGTGGAAAACCATTTAGGAAAAACCACCCCCAGTTCACCCGACCGAGATTCGAACCTCGATCTCCCCGTCCTCGGCAGTCGATCTCAACACGACTAGCGCGTTAGCCAACTACGCCACAGCAATAAGTTGTTGTTGTTATCTTGAGTTTAGCAATAATACGACACGGAGACACTATCTCCGGTGGCCACATGGTCTGAGGCGTCATTATTGTGTTAGATTAAACTGCCGATGGCAGGGAAATTGATGTTAGAATCCCAGTCGGGTGTACAGAGGAGGGTTTATCCAAGACGATTTTACACTTTCCCTCCACGTAAATGTGAGGACACACTTTCTTTAAATCCAACCCTCCTCATCCCTTATTCACTGGTGTAATTAGTATTTATGCGAATAGCATGAACAGTTAGTAAGACGCGGTGCTAAAAAAATAACTGAACATCACGCAGCCATTGACGGGAATAAAAGGATATAATATTATAAATATATATTTTTGAGGGTGTGTGTGTGTAACCTCTTCACTAAGGCCCCTGTATGCTGTCATTTAGGAAAATTTCTTCTGGGATGTTGGTAGTACGATTAATCTGTTGAACTCTTAAAGGTCCAAGTTTGATCTCATAATGTGGCTCCGCACTCATCTCTTACGCAGGTCAAGGATGTTGTTTAGAGTTAATATACTTCATCCTGCTCCCTTAGGCCAGATAGTTAGAACAACGCATAGCTGGTAGTAGAATTACAGCTTAGAGGAAAAGGAAGGATAGATAAACAGCGTGCACATTATTTAGGGCAATTTGAAATTCTTCATTTTATAATCAATGAAATTGCTGCCATTTTTTAGTGTACATTATTTGTTGAATAGTGTTTTCTTAGAATATGTGATCACCAACTCGGTCCGAAATTAGTACGACAAAATTTAAATTTAAACAAAGACAAACATTTAAGCAAGTGCTTATTAAATATAAGTTGTATTTTATTCACGGCTCTTTTCGGAGTTTCATAGAGAATGTTTCAAAAAGCTATTCTTGGATTCTAGTTGATGGAATGGCAGGTATATACTGTATAAATAGAAAATTTTATCCTAAACTCTAATTCCATTAGAAGGTTCACCCTAATAGCTAAACAAACATTTTAATTGTTTTGCTAAAATTGCGCGCAGTTTATTTGAATTAATATTTTGGAATATCTCTTAATATATATAATTCTTCTGTACGTGTGTATGTCACTGAACTCCTCCTAAACGGCTGGACCGATTTTGATGAAATTTTTTGTGTGTGTTTGAGTGGGTCCGTGGATGGTTTAGATTCACAATTGTACCCGGTAGGTGGCGCTGCAATCGGGTTTTAAGATTTTATTTTTATTTTTTAGGGATTTTTTTTGTAGGGGGGGGTATTTATTTTATTTTTTAGATTTTTTGCATATCAGAACATGTAACCTCAAAATTTCACTCTCCCACCACCACCACCACCCCCCCAATATTTATAATAATGAATATAATATTAATAATTGACCGTTTAAAAAATCATAAGTTCATCAATAATTGACCGTTAAAACCTTCTGAAAATTCATGAATAATTGAACTTCTGAGAATAATTCATAGCTATGTTTGTTTTTCGATACAGCTGATATTTGTGGCGTTGTCGGCGAAATGCCAAAAATGAAAAGATGTTTTATTTTGTATGTTGTCTTGACAAACACTGAATTTGTAATAATTATAGTTCATTGTGAATTTGTAATTGTGATGATCACATAGTAATTGTTTTATTATCGAAATCAAATATGACACCCAAACGAAAAGCTAACGTTCGGGCAGGACAACGTCTGTCGGGTCCGCTAGTATAGTAGAATTTTGGTAGGAACAACAATATTTGACCTCTACTTAAGTGACTTAAACTTTTTGTATATATTCATACAGCAAGTAATGTGACTAGATGTTGTCAATTTTTATACTTAATATATATAATATAATATAATATAATATATATATATAATATAATATAATATATAAATATAATAATAATATAATAAATAAAATATATATAATATATGGTATCCATGTGATGGCTAGAAAGCAGGCCTATACTTATATCTCGTGAACAATATTGTTCCTATCAGAATCCTACTAGGTCTAGACAAGAAAATGTTTGTTGCTGAACCAAACAAAGTTCTCCTGATGACGTACAAAGGTTTGTTCTTGTCCTGGTGTTTGAGCCGAGTGAACCTGTAGCCTGAACATTACCTTGGTGGTCCATGTAAAGGATGATCCCTCTGGCAGCCGGAACGAGGGTAATCTTGAATCACAGGAGGGGGAGGGATGAACAAGTTGTTCAACACCGGCCGAGAGGTTACCCCTACATACATCACTGTCCCTATTAAAAATATGAGGTGGTGGGTGGCTTTTTGGGAGCACCAGAAATCTACCATAAATCCTTTCCAAAAAGGGGGGTGGGGGAGGAATTCTCCCTTCTATCTTTCACTTTATTCTCCCTGCTTCTAGTTCACCGTCCCTCCCTCTTCCCCGTTCTTGTTATCATTATGAAGAGATCGACTATCGATATTACCGCCCTCGAGCTATTGGGAGAACAAAGAGGGCTTGATCAGCCGCCAGTTGGGAAACAATGGGAGTCCTCACGGATATTTTGATCTGAGAATAACCTTGAAAACAATTTTACTTGCTATTTTTTAAGAGTAGAAGTTATTGAGATGGAAATACCTCTCTAGAATACGAACGTCAACATTTTATAACATTGGACTTCTCGACGAGAGACGATTAGACAAGGGGTCAGCAAACTTATTGGGTCCCGATCCACTTATTTATCAAGGATCCCGCGATCATCAATCGTATCTTCACTCTACTCTTTATTTATTTACTGTCGGTACATCATCCTTAAATTACCTTTACCTTTGTCCCCACCTTTATATAAAAATATAGAATGAATAAAATGTATATCTTCATATTAAACCATAAGTGTTTTATAACAGTTACAGATTGTGACCGATTAACGTAAATTTGATCACACTTAAATATTATTTGAAAATAATCGATTATCTGCGAGATTAAAGGAATCAAAAGATCAATTTCAATTACGATGTATTTTTTGCGTCATCGACTGAATATTTCCGAGAGATCGAACAGCTGCCTACTCCCTCCATATTTAGACTTGTCTCGTGCAATGAAAATAGTAATTAAATATGGTTTTTGGTTTATGTGTTCTTCAGATATTTTTACCAAACTAACACATTTCAACCCAAACTTTACGGAATAGACTCCCACATGGTTAAGTTTATTACTGGCAGTAAATAATTATTATTTGGCTAGTTATAAAATACATACATACATCATACATACATGCATACATACATGACATACATGCATACATACATGCATACATACATCATACATACATGCATACATACATGCATACATACATGCATACATACATGCATACATACATGCATACATACATGCATACATACATGCATACATACATGCATACATACATGCATACATACATGCAACTACATGAGATATACATACATACAAATGCATATATACAATAGCATATATACTACATCATCTTAAGACATACATCAACATACACATACAGACATAGCAACATACATATACAGTACATAGCATACATTAACATTCATACAAAAATCAGTCATACATACATAATACATCACATACATACTCATACATACATACATACATACATACATACAATACATACATACATACATACATACATACAACATACATTACATACATACATACATACATACATACATACATACATACATACATACATACATACATACATACATACATAATCTAATACATACATACATACATTACATACATACATACATTAACATACTACTACATACATACATACATACATACATACATACATACTACATACATACATAAACATACATACATTACATACATACATACATACTAATACATATACATACATACATACATACATAACATACATACATACATACATACATACATACATACATACATACATACATACATACATACATACATACATACATCATACATACATACATACAATACATACATACATACATTACATACATACATACATACATACATACATACATACATACATACATACATACATACATACATACATACATACATACATACATACATACATACATACATACATACATACATACATACATACTACATACATACATACATACATACATACATACATACATACATACATACATACATACATACATACATAACATACATACATACATACATACATACATACATACATACATACATACATACATACATACATACATACATACATACATACATACATACATACATACATACATACATCATCATCAACATAAAATACATACAACACTAATACATACATACATACATACATACATACATACATACATACACTACATACATACATACATACATATACATACATACATACTATACAACTTAATACATACATACATACATACATACATAACATACATAATCATACATACATACAACATACATACATACATACATACATACATACATACATACATACATACATACATACATACATACATACATACATACATACATACATACATACATACATACATACCAACATACATACATACATACATACATACATACATACATACATACATACATACATACATACATACATAACATACAATACATACATACATACATACATACATACATACATACATACATCAACATACATAACATACATACATACATACATACATACATACATACATACATACATACATACATACATACATACATACATACATACATACATACATACATACATACATACATACATACATACATACATACATACATACATACATACATACATACATACATACATACATACATACATACATACATACATACATACATACATACATACATTACATACATACATACTAATACATACATACATACATACATACATACTAATACATTACATACATACATACATACATACATACATACATACATACATACAACATACATACATACATACTTACATACATACATATCATACATACATACATACATACATACATACATACATACATACATACATACATACATACATACATACATACATACATACATACATACATACATACATACATACATACATACATACATACATACATACATACATACATACATACATACATACATATCATAACATACATACATACATACATACATACATACATACATACATACATACATACATACAATACATACAATACATACATACATAACATACATACATACATACATACATACATACATACATACATGCATACATGCATGCATGCATGCATGCATACATGCATGCATACTATCATACATACATGCATACATACATGCATACTTTACAATATACATACATACATTACATACATACATACATACATATACATGCATTACATGCATACATGCATACATGCATACATGCATACATGCATACATGCATACATGCATACATGCATACATGCATACATGCATACATGCATACATGCATACATGCATACATGCATACATGCATGCATGCATACATGCATGCATGCATACATACATGCATGCATACATACATGCATGCATACATACATGCATGCATACATACATGCATGCATACATACATGCATGCATACATACATGCATGCATACATACATGCATGCATACATACATGCATGCATGCATACATACATGCATGCATACATGCATACATACATACATGCATACATACATACATGCATGCATACATACATGCATGCATACATACATGCATGCATACATACATGCATGCATACATACATGCATGCATACATACATGCATGCATACATACATGCATGCATACATACATGCATGCATACATGCATGCATACATGCATATATGCATACATGCATACATGCATACATGCATACATGCATACATGCATACATGCATACATGCATACATGCATACATGCATACATGCATACATACATATAGGCATACATATAGGCAGACAGACAGACAGACAGACAGACAGACAGACAGACAGACAGACAGACAGAAGGACAAGTAGAATGTAAAGAGTCTTGATAATCTGAAGGAAAACATTTTCACGATCACAATACTTTCTCTTTAAATAAAGTAAAGCTTGTTAAATTTAAAAATCATATTTGATTTCAATTACTTAAGTCAATGGTTAAATTTTAACTTTTTGGTCCTATAAAATTACATTTTTGAGAAAGTACTGACAAACTTTTTTTTAAATTAACTCGTTCCTTTTTGTTTGTTTTGATATATAAATAATAAAATGGTCTAGGATTTTAGCAATTAAAAAATATTATGATAACCATTATACATTAATTATCACTATTTTATTAATTTTATATTTTTGTACACACAATTTTCGTCAATATAAAGAAAGGCCAGTAATATCAAGGTGGACAGTTGTAATATGTGCGTTTCATTGCCTTCCCTACATCTACCAGACTCCCCCACGCTGAAAGAGTGCCTATTTGAAAGTTAAATATGAGACTTGATGTGTGAAAACAACTCGTACGTCTGGGGTTTGCTAATTATTGGGCGATGGCGCCACAGGTCACAGTTCAATGATCGATAAGCCACTAATCAAACTCTTTCCCCATCCAGATCCAGTGGACTGCTCGACTCACACCCGTAGTTGGACAAATCTCATTAGTTTCCTCTTTCTCTCTCCTCTCTCTCTATCATGCTGATACGACCGAGAGATGACGTAGCTTATTAGGATTGCCGCATAGGGCGCTAGCGTGCTAATTCTTCATATTCCTCCAGTTCAATCCTTCCAAACTACACTTTTATTTGGTCTCTGTGTTCTTTTTTTTCCAAGAGAGATGAAATTGGAAAACTGTGAAGTGGTTTCAGAAAAGACCCCTTTAGGCAATACTCGTGAATATATTTACTTCAAGGTTTTTTTTCTCTCTCAAAATTCACGTTTCCTTCACTTCGTTAATATGTCTCTTGTGGGTGTTAATTTTAAAGAATATTTTATGGAAAAAAAAGTTTTAATATTTCTTGTCACCCACCGGCAATGTGAGCCACGTTTGTTTCAATTACTGGACACTAAATTAATCAATTTAAAACTTGAGATATTTATTTTATTCTTTAAGAGACGTGTTCAGTTTATAATCTCTTTAGAGGAGAAGATAGTTTTAAAAATGTAATTTTAAAGGTTTTCAAGCGAGCTATGAATTATCAGAAATATTCTTTATCTTTGTTGACAGAACTTTGTAATTGTATTCGTGTATAACCCAACCATCCATCAAAATATTATTTGTTATGTGAATTTTCAACCCACCCATTTCCCAAAGCTCTACTTAAAAATAAAGATCTGCCTATAATCAGAAAATATTGAATTTTATAAAATATTCTTGCAAAAAAATTTGTTTATGTTTAAGATTCTTATAAATAATCAAATATAAGCTATCCCGTATCTCAAATAGTTGCCAAAATGTGAACAAAATTAGAAATGTACGCTTATGTGTACACTCTCAATGTCATTTTCATGGTCAAATGGGATACGCCATTTTGTTTGTGATATTAATAACTACATAGATTTGAACTTTTATTAAAATTGTTAGAGTCAATTTTGATAAAACTGATTTTTACTCTGTTTGCCCTGGGGTAAACTACCCTTAATTTTAGGGTTTTGTGGATAATTCTAAAAAGCTCTTTGTTTGACTTTATGAAAACACTAGGTACCAAGTTCTAGACGTATCGGCACAATGGTTTCAGCTCTATCCCAATAACAGACAGACATACAGACAGGCATACAGACAGACGGTATTGCAAACATACTTTTTAGGGTTCAGAGAGTCATGAACTACGTCATACATCAAAATAACGAATTTGATTATTCTTTACGATCACAATCATTTATCTCTACTAAAGGTCATGGAAAAAAATTTAAAAAATAAATATATAAATGCTATTCGATCATATCTCAAGACCGAATTGAGATTTAAATTATAGCTCTAAAGTTGAGGGTTATTTACTAATGACTGATATTTTAAAAACTAGAAATATTGTGAAAATTTCTGTAAAGAGTTAAAAAATGGTTTGGTTTACATGATAAATAGAATTCTTGTCATTTTTCTAACAAAAAAAAATTGAGGTAGGTTTATTGATGAGTACCTTTAGAAACTCCGAAATATGTTATGTATGGCTGTAACGTTTTGTTTGAATGCGTTGTCTGAAGTGCGCTCCATATTATGTGCAAAATAAATATTGAAAGATCAATCCATATTGTTATTTAGTCTCACTTATTATAGTAAGAGTAATTTTCAGTCGAGTCCTTGCATTAAAAGCTTCTCAAATGAAAGGGTCCTGTACGAGAAATGGTCTACACGGCATTGTCACGCTAGTCTTTATGTCCACAAGCTTAAACACACATGTACACACAAAATACGCACATGTATATTTTATAAATGCGAGCAGAAATGACATTACGGCCTGACTGCGGGAATATGCAAATGTTGATGGCGCCAACTGCGCCCCAAAGTGTTCTTAATAATAACCAAGCTCGGTCCAGGGCCCCTCTGAGTGAATTCATCAGGAGACATGAAGAGCTTGATGAATGTCTGTGTGACTGTTGACTTCTATGCTGCAAGGGGGAGTTCTACCAAGGGGTGGACTGATAATTGCCGAGCTAGAGAGGGAAGTTCATAAAGAACAATATTCTCCTCCCTCTGGCAAAATATTTATGGGATGTTGTCTTTTGTTGGTGTGGGGAAGTGAGCGAACCAAAATAATGGGTTCGAAGTCGAGGGAGGGCTGGTGGCTGTGCAAGGTAAGAGGGCTTAGTGTCACTACACAATAAGAAGTCTTGATTGAGTGCTTGTATCTGACATCATGTTGGGAAAACTGAGCGTTCTATGCGAGGAAACATCTTCGTTATATTATAAAGATCTGTTCTGGGTATTCGCCTTACTAATACCTAGGCTAGAATAGTTCAATAACACCGCAAAGCATTGAAACTCTCAAACTAATGTATGAATTATAACTATGAGCCATTTTGTTGTTTTTGCGGATCTCATCTTATCCGATAACTAATGGGGTAGGAATAGAGAATATTTAATTTAAAACTGGATAAGAGTGCAATTTGGTTATATATATATACGTATACAATTTATTAGAAAGTTTGATTAAAATTAAATTAAAACAAAATCTTATTTTTGGTTAGCAAAATAATTATGTTTAGTTTAACCAAACAATACTAATTACTTCCCTGATAAAATCAGTAAAATGTAAAAGCATAATAATATAGATATGCAGTAAGTATAGTTAGTATGTTTTAAACACAGTGTGTGCTTGCTTAGTTTAATGAATATTATCTTTTATGTTTAGAATATTAAAAGCTATCATTGATAATATTTCACATTATTTTACAAACAAGGCTCTTGCAAGAAAGCACCTGTGTATTATGGAGTGAAACACATTATTGTATACAACACGCTGACTCAGTTGATGTTTGTATTTCAGCTGTTACTTTCGTATGGGTTAAGCCGTAGTTTTCAGAGCAAGTTACTATTTAACTAGACCAGTCCCCGTTAGAATGAAATCTGGCTATGTTGGTTAAAATGGCAAGTGGAACAGCGAGGGACTGAGATAAGACCAATAAAACACAGCCATTTTTATTGAAAGAACAGTAACTGCAACAGAAGCCAAAGATTATATTATCTTTCTGCGTATAGCCCGACCGGTTAGTAAGACGCGGTGCTAATAATATATTCTCTTCCGATACTCAAGGTCAGATTCCAGGCGTGTGGATCGTGACAAAACACATTTGTGATGTATACTCACAGCAAACAGGCTTAACATAATATCTAATACAAAGTTAGGTCAAATAATTTTAGTATTCCTAAAGTAAATAGAATAAAATATAAACATAAATATAAGTTAATATATATGTTTATATGGAAATAAACACATCGTTGGTCATATGGTCTGAGGCGTCACAATTTATCTTAATATTGTTGTACTTAAAGCAATGCTGATATGGTTATTTCTATCGTTTATATCTTATGATTGTTGTACCTATAGCAATGTTGATATACTTGTTTTTATTATTTATATTTTATGATTGTTGTACTTATAGCAATGTTGATATACTTGTTTTTATTATTTATATTTTATGATTGTTGTACTAATAGCAATGTTGATATCGTTGTTTTTATTATTTATATCTTATGATTGTTGTACCTATAGCAATGTTGATATACTTGTTTTTATTATTTATATTTTATGATTGTTGTACTTATAGCAATGTTGATATCGTTGTTTTTATTATTTATATCTTATGATTGTTGTACTTATAGCAATGTTGATATGGTTACTTATATTGTTTATATCTTATTATTGTTGTACATATAGCAATGTTGATATGGTTGTTTTTATTATTTATATTTTATGATTGTTGTACTAATAGCAATGTTGATATACTTGTTTTGATTATTTATATTTTATGATTGTTGTACTTATAGCAATGTTGATATATTTGTTTTTATTATTTATATTTTATGATTGTTGTACTTATAGCAATGTTGATATGGTTGATTCTATTGTTTATATTTTATGATTGTTGTACTAATAGCAATGTTGATATCGTTGTTTTTATTATTTATATCTTATGATTGTTGTACTTATAGCAATGTTGATATGGTTGTTTCTATCGTTTATATCTTATGCTTGTTGTACCTATAGCAATATTGATATAGTTATTTCTATCGTTTATATATTATGATTGTTGTACTTATAGCAATGTTGATATGGTTGTTTCGATTGTTAATATCTTATGATTGTTGTACCTATAGCAATGTTGATATGGTTATTTCTATTGTTTATATCTTATAATTGTTGTATACTCTGTTTACGGTGTGATCTCACATTCGTACCTCAATATTCTCTAATAGTCTTATCAAATAATCTGCACCATATTTGGAACACGCATGGTAACTTGCTACATTTCACGATAATATTCCTAGCAGAGTGCCATCCTCTATGCCAAGCCACTGGCTACACTAAAAGCCATATTGGTTTTATTACCTCTAAATCACGTTTCTTATGTTTTATGCTAGTGACTACTACTCAGTATATCCAGCCCACCGGTTTAACTGTTTTCATTGCTTTCTGCTGTTCTCTTTTCACGTATCATACTTTTTATAGAAAAAACTTTATGGTGACCAGATTTTATTTATGTTAAGGTAAGCGCCCACTGGGTCGGTACCGCACGGACCGCACGGACGGAACGGAAAGTACAACTAATTCGTAGCATTATTTGTTACCAAGATGCGCCCACTACGTCGGTACCCGCCGGCAACGGACTCTCCGCCGTTCCGCCATCCGACAGAAAGTCTGGGCGAGTGAATTAAAATCAAGTGCGGGCCGGAATTTTTGGCGTCATCTTCAACCAGATCAGGAAATAATGTGTAGTATTCGCCAAACATAAGTCTTTTCCTGTTGATGTGAACCCAGAATTGTCGTTTCGTACATTCTCTTCTTTCCTCTTCAATTAAAAGGCAACTAAGAGCTAAATATTCTTCATCGCTTTCCATATTTAAATATTACGGTGAAATATCACTCACAAAAGCACAAATATAAATATGAAACAAATCCAACAATAACAGAAATGCAAACATTACTTCCTTGAGCTTTCAAACGAGAAGCTCACCTTCTGGCTCAAGAGCAGCTGAGCAAACTTAGTTTCCATCCGTGCCGTCAGTGCGGATAGTGGGCGCACCCCCCTAAAATGTGCGGTCCGTGCGGTACGTTCCGTCCGTGCGGTACCGACCCAGTGGGCGCTTACCTTTAGTATCCTAAATTTTATGACTTAAAATTTCCCAGTAAGGTTTTTTAATAAATATGCATGGAAAAATATAGTTCCTACATTTATAATATATATTTTTTATAAATAAATGTCATACCATATATTCAAAATTATTATTTATATTAAAGATATATTAAATATATTTTTTAAATTAACTATTAAATATATAAAAGTACGAAGCTAAAATTAAAATTATATATTTGAGTAACAACTGTTCTTGTTATCGTTTCAAAATTATAATGCTCTTAACTTTATATGTGTACTGTACTTAGTTAGATCTTTTGTGTACATATACATATATATATACATATATATACTTACAGTAAAACCTTGGATTGCGAGCATAATTCATTTCGTAAACGTGTTCGTAATACAAAGCACTCGTATATCAAAGTGAATTTCCCCCATAAGAAATAATGGAAACTCAGATGATTCGTCCCACAGCCCAAAAATATTTAATCTTAGAATGATTAATACCTTTTTTATTTTCGTTATTTAAATGTATCTGTACTGTAATCAAATTTATTTATTAAATTTAATGGTGGCTGGTGTTAGGTGGACGAGAGAGAGGAGAGGAGGAGGTGTGTTATTGTTTAGGACGACTTTCACTGTCACTAACGGAATCACTGCTATATGTTGGCTCACTGGAATATTTTTATTTTTGTGAGACTTTAACAAAGAACCTATCCAATGACACTGCTCGGCAGACAAAGCGTAACTGTAGTACTACTCGTATTGCAGGATATTGCTCGTTTATCAAGTTAAAATTTATTGGAAATTTTTGCTCGTCTTACAAAACACTCGCAGACAATTTACTCGCAATCCAAGGTTTTACTGTAAATACAAATATATATAATCTATACATAATCCAGGGTGTCAAAATATTGCCTGAGCTAATGTTGACTTTTTTAGGAATATACATTTTGAGCTTCATACTTTTGTTATACCCATTAACATGACTATCAACTGATGTCTATTTGTCACAGCACCGTCTCATCCAAACTTATTTGACTCTAAAACACAATTTGCATTAGAAAACCTTCTGATGTGCATGATATAGGATTCAGTAAGTCTATAACTGTCCCCTGTGAAATATATCACCCATATTAAGTCTTCCTTTTCCCTTGCACGCAGCTACAAGTATTATCCTACTTTGGATCAATTTCCTCTTTTTTTCATTCCTTCCTTTTAGCAAGAAAAGGATCTCTATTATAAAATGATTTCCACGCTATTCCTTGCCACAGAAATACAATAAATCACCCCGCAGTTTTACAGCCACTTATCATATTCTTTTCCATCAGTTCAATACGTGCAGACACCGGTAATTCTATCCTCTCTTTTTGAAACATTCAATTATCTAATCCTCTTTTATTATTTCAATTACCTTATGCAGAAAAAAACATTCCAAGTCCTTTTTAATAATATATGGCATGTCGTTTTATCACTTGTAAGTGCTCTAATCACAAATATATTGATTAGCCATTATCTTATTTTTAACACCACGTAAAGTAGTGCAAATTAACATTATTTTAAAGTAATTTAGCATAAATGAGCATATCGTAACGTAATTAAGTGTGGGGTAACTTAAATTAGTGTGTAGGCCTATAATAATACACAGAACAATACAATTCTATTAATTAAAGAAAATACTATTTCATTCAACAAAATACAAATGCATTAGTAGACTTATATAATGTAGTAATAATAAATATCTCCATATGTTGTGTATTAAACTTCATCAATATTGAACTTAATTTTAGTACTTTATATAGGCTGACATACTTAGGCTTCTTATAGACCAGAGATTATCAATGTGGGGTTCGCGAGATAATCTATCGTCCATGACATACCTTTATATATATTTTAGATCTTATAAAATGGTATCTAAAAGGGTAAATCACTGGTTTATACTAAACACAATGGAGATGCCGTCCCATATTAAGCCCTGGCACAAAAAAATGGGGTGTGGCTGTGTCATGGACACGGTCGTTTGTTGTACGTGAATACGTTTTTGTAACGGGTTATATTTTTTAAATAAAATATTTTTATTTATGTATTTAGGATAAAAGCAAGGAAACAAATAATTATTGTGTTATAATTATTGTATTTTTGATAATATATTTTTATTCTAACACCTTATTATATTCACTGTCACTACTTTAATCTAATGTTTTATATACAATCGATAGATTTTGACGACAGCTGACGATTAAAACCTAAACGAACATCGTAGCTTCTCCGAGTCAAAAGTTATACTAATTGCAAATCTCGATACGCAGCAAAATAACCTCAAAATGGCAGCGCTTCCCCCTCCACCGCGCGCGATGCGTCACTGTTCTCGCTTATCGTAATGAATTCTTTGATCCTTTAGCTATCCAGTGGTATAATTTAATTTTGGATGTAGAGGAAAGATTCGAAACTACAACACCAAACTGTATCCCCCGATTTTGTTATCATTAGGTTTTTTGGATTGCCCCCGTATGGTAGCAAATTTAAAAACGTATTCACGTCAAAAGGTTAGCTTCTTTAGTATCTTATAATCAAATTTATAGAATTAGGTAGTTACTAAATTTATTGTTGACGTTTGATCTAGATAATATTATATAGCACAGGGATTTCAAAATGGCGGCCTTTTTTTTAGGCCCACGAAGTTTCTTGTAAAAGTAATATGCTTTAGTAAATTGAAGTTTTCAGCCGAAAAAACGGAAATGTTTGATCTGCGTGGAAAAAAACCTGATGCCCATGTTTAGTTTTATGGTGTATGCGCGTGCATGCCCCACTTAATGGCGCATGTGACTTTTGCCCGGTGATTTTAGTATATTATTGAAATTTTGATTAATTAACTATTGCGATGTCCACTACGCCATGCTCTTCTGAGGCGTAGATTCTACAGATATTCGAATATACGAGCTCAATTATTCTTTAATTACAGATTTAGTGCAATTTGTATCAGGATTACTTGGATACTTGTCGATTCTTATCAAACGACGTCCACATGAGGTTTCCAGCAGATTGTGAACGATACCCTTCTTTGTCAGGACTTCTGTGTCCGAACAAGGGAGGATGACGTCATTATGGAAAGCTTACAGAAGCGACCACAGCAAACGCCAGCACCATGAAACAAACACAGCGCTAGTGTGGTGTGGCTACCAAATAGAATGATGTAAAGAATATTTATATTAAATAAAACAAAATGGCTGAATATATGAATAGAGAATTATACCGAAAATAAAATAAAAATAAATATTTAAATTTGAAATATATATATGATAAAATATATAAATTATTCTATAATTATTATCATGACGTATCAAAGATAGTTATACTATAATCTGAAAAATTGAAAAATTGACACCTGACAGGATATCAAGACTTGCTATAGTACGCCCATATCTACCATGATAAGATATCCTGAAGGTATTCTCATCATGATTTCAACCTATGATACGGTGGAATCGATACGGCTACAGCTATAGTGATTATGATTACATTCACGAGCTATCAATAACGAGCCATCTTTGCTCAGTTGTTGGCTTATTACTGCCATTTGTACAATTATTAAATTGGGATTGCATTTTAAGAATAAAATAGCCAAAGTTATTATTTATGCTTTTAGTGAGTATTACTCCATCTAGATATCATATTCTGAAAATTGAAAAATGACACCTGGACACGGGAATCGAACCCGGGACCTTTGGCTTAGTACGCCAATGCTCTAACCACTGAAATATCCACGATTCGTCCCGTGCCCAGGGTCATTCTTCACTCATATTTTATTGCAGATCCTATGATGGACGTGCGGAAATCGGATATCTAGATGGAGTAATCCTCACTAAAAGCATTTGATTCTTAGTATATATTAGTTGGGAGATTCGTTTGGTATGTAATTAAACATGCTTAGATTACCACTTCTTATTCCATTCACAATTAAATATTCCTTCTCGTTTATGGATTACTCAACAAAAATTAGACTCGCTAACTCAGTTGTGTTCTAAGAACTTTGTTGGAAGCCCCTGATCTAGTGGTTTGATAAAAGTCCTATTTATTTATGAATAGTCGTTTAATTGACTTGAATGACTGCATATATCTTTATCTATTTAAGGAATCGGATAGTGATTACATTTAACGCAGTTTGATTTATCAAGTTGATAGAGGGACTGTGCATTGACTTACTTAAATGTCTACTCAACTTTCTATATTTTATGCATTCTGGCTTAACTCGTAATTGATTTGATTGTATTGTGTTTTTACACATTTCATCGCTCATTTCTCTAAGTAGATAACTAAAATTATTTCATTTATATTTCCTGTTTGTATATGGATTAAGTACGGAGTTTATTTGCTGTATACACAGTTTTGTGATTATATATGTATATATGCATTTATATATTCATATGTTTGTAATCGATACATGTTATATTTGATGGATAAATAATATTACTAAAATAACTTTAAATAATTATAAGGGAATTCAAAAAAAAAGATAACTTCCAACGCAATATTATCGTAAATGCATATGAGATATATTGAGGAAATGTAATCCATTAAAAATATTGAGTTATAAAATAGTAACTAATACTCTAAAAATTCTCTTAGCCAACTGAAAGAAATTTAAATATTATTCTTGAAGCACATACACATAAAAGAGTGCGTTCAATCTTTCTTTGATAGTTGAAATTGCATGATCTTCAAGGAAATGAAGTTTGTGCGTTATATCTTGTACGGATTTTTTAGTAGTAAGTATATTCTTGAACAAATAATAATAAACTTGCCTAAAACGACATACCATCTTAAAATGTTTAAAGTTTTTTTACGATATGTTTATGAGTTTTAATGTTTATAATTTGTTTAAGTTAAATTATTTAAAAAATTAACATTAGAAATATCAATAATAATTATATTTATCTGGTAAGAAAGGTAAATTACAAAATGAGTGTATTATGAAATTGTTATATTCTTGTAACATAGATTGTATTATATCTCAGGAAGAAATATTGTGCCTCTAAAACAGACCAATCTATATGATTTTTCGGTGTTACATATTCTTATCAAAGGTTGCATATGTGATTCACAGCTTAGCAACGCTTGCACACTCAACATGAGAATAAAACTTACGTTATTCTCTTATTCTTGAATGGTAGAATATGTCATTTATGTTATAGCAGCCACAATATTCATCTTTAGTCTAAATGAAATATTCTAAAACATTTTTCTGTTACGATACTATCTCAACGATCAACGTTGTTCCACTGATGTCTTCAGATGATTTATTTCTTGAGTTTTTTGATGTCTTGACTGCTGATGAGGGTATTCAATTGGAGCTATTTGATGTCTAGGCAGCTGATGAGGGTATTCAATGAAGTTGTTTGATATCTGGGATTCTGTTAATGATATTAAAAATGAGTTGTTTTATATCTGTGCTGCTGTTGACGATATTCAAAAGGAGTTGTTTTATATCTGGGATCCTGTTAATATTATATTCAAAAGGAGTTGTCTTATATCTGATCTGCTGTTAATTATATTCAAAAGGAGTTATATTATGTTTGAGCTGTTGTTAATTGTATTCTAGAGGAGTTGTGTTATATCTGGGTTGATTTTAAGGGTGTTCAACAAGAGCTTTATCTGCTATTTAGGGTGAGTGCATTCAATAATAATAATTGGAGATGAACATTTTCTGCAGTGTTGGCTTCCGTTAGAGGGGTTAAACTGTAGAGGTGGTACTTAAGGTTGTATGTCCTAAAATTAATAATATAATTATTATATATATATATAAGTAGGTCTTCTTAAACCAAACTTTGATCAGTGTATTAAATATGGATTAAATGTATATTTTAAGCACAGTGTTTACTCAAAGTTTGAAATTTTGGCAACTAATGCAACAATTTTTAGAAAACCAAAAGATGGAAAGATTTCATATTTGGAATGTTAGAGTACTTTAGGAGGTTTATTAATTTAAATAAATATTATATCAATAAACCTTCACTTAATTGCATAAAAAACTGCCAAATAAATGCAATATTCAATTAATTATTCTGTATACTTAAACGTGTGTAATAAATACGGGAAGTAAATCAATTAGTGCCGGCTTCTTTTAACTTTATAATGGTACTTCATTCACATTATAATTCAATCTGAAACTCATGAAAATTGATACGAGCTGAGGTGCTACATATTTTGCCCCCGGATTTTGAAACTATATCTGATACAACCCCGCAAAGCCGAAACAAAATGGCCTGGTCTGAGTAGAGCAGACAGCTCATCCCTTCTCACTCCTAGTCACAAGCTGTCTGTCCTTGAAACCATAAATATGTCGCCAGTGGTTTTGGCATGTTTGTAAAGCTTATCGACCTGACCAATCACCATCTCACTTTAGGGATTGTCATCTGGTTCCCCGCCGTTTTCAAGTCAGTGTAGTAAGTGCTACTAGTGATGAAAGGATTTTTTTCAGTGTGGCTGAGTGTAATTGCCCCACAAATGTTTAAAGATGGCAGAAGATATGTAAAAGGCAAAAGGAATAAGCATTACAAGGCAAATGAAACGCTTTTACGAAAAAATTCGGAGAGCCCGAACCGCTAAAAAGTAGGCGAAATGACTTCAAACCTATATTATGTTATTGAGGTAAATACTAAACTTTTTTTGACAATACTTTTGAAATCAGGAAACAAATAGGGAACCTCCAACTTAGCACGTCAATATCTTACCGCTGAGCTATCTAAGGCTAATACTGTGTTAGGGCCATTTATCGCTCATATTTTAAGGTTTAGTCGGTAATAGATATGTAAAATCGTCGGCCATTTAAAAACAATCCAAAACACTCCATCGTTGATCCATGATAGCCTTATGCTTACGTTTGTACCATTTTTATTAATTTTAAATGGTTTCTTGGATATAATTTATAGTAAATAATTCTGATCTATAGTATAATATTATAGCTATAAACGAGGCATGTCCTGCCACACGTCTTTAACCAAATCTGCTTTGAAGTATGAATAATAAGAACATATTAGCATTGTACAAATACTGAGTAGGTAGCTCAATGGTGAAGCTTTGGTCGCCAAGCACAAGGGTCCGGGTTCGATTACCATGTACACTACAATAATGATTGTTCTACTATATTGAGAAAAAATAAAGTGCGCCCTTGTGAACGGATTTATCTTTTTTCAAAATATTAATCTTTTGAACTGTTATAAAATTATTTAGGCCTTTATAATTAAAAATCCATCAATGCAGAATTATTTCATCTCTTAATGACTCTATTCTCCATTATATATTTTATGCTCCCAGATTTAAAATTTAAAGCTAAGATCATATTTAACTTAAAATTAACAGAATAGATTTTAAACAAACGAATAGTCATAATATTCTACTTATTATCTACTATTTATTCATTTATTTTATTTATTTATTTAGTGATAATGGCAAAGTGGATTGTAGTTAATCCTGTATCACGTTCAAAAACACTAAAGACTTAACTTTCAAACCAATGTAATCTGAGTAAGTGGATGATTACTATATTTTTAGTGGGAAATCTGTTTTAAGTTCCTTTAAAATGACGTGTAGTTGTGTACAAATCGACACTATTAATGAATTCAGTACAAAATTATAAGCCAATGTCATGAATTTGATTTGATAGGTTTGAGCCAAACTTGAGGGTTAAAAAATACTAAACAGGTAGGGTGTTTAAAAAATTACATTTACAGTTTAACTCCACTTTCATAAATAGATAATTAACTTAAGGTGTGAAAGTAATGATCCTAATAGCAACTTTGGGTGTGAAAGTAATTATAAAAATAGCTACATTATTTACATATAATATAACTGATCAATAGCTAGGACATATTCGGGGTCATATTTGTTTAAAAAAATGGCATTTAAATTTTTTATAATTATTAAAAATGAACTAGAAACATTAAACCACTTTAATTGTAATCTGTATTTATACCAAAAATGTCATAATTTTTTTAAATAATCTAACTAGCTTTAGTATTTTGAAGAGGTTTGTGTCACATTTGTAAAATTCTTGAAAAAGTAACTGTTAATGTTTTTATCGTTAGTGAACATATTTATCGATAGCTTCCAAATAAGCATGCTGTTTAAAATGTAAGTTAGTCACTTTCCTTTTATTTCCAAATATTTTGAACGCGCGGTTCGGCGGTGCTGTTTGCCCGTGACTATGAACGCTGAAGCACATTTGATTTGATACTACATATTTTCATGTGCATGACAGCGGCGTGCGATATTAAATTATTTGATTGTGCTAATAAACTAACTTACTAGCTCATATGTGAGGAGTGAACTGTAGCATCTATAGTATAATTTTTTTAGTGTAGGTAGAAATAAAATTCACCACCTATACACCTGGCCGGGACTCGACCCCTGATCTCCCACCATCGGCTATCTAGTCTAATGCGAGACGGACGACTTTGATCATTCCACCAAAGAAGTGGGATTTTTTAAAGTACTAGTTCGTCGTTGCAGCGATGGTTGAGGATTATCAGGCTTAAATGAACTTAAAACTTTTTACTGGGGAATGTTCTATGTAATGAGGCCTCACTCGACATTCTATTGAAAGGTTTACTCGTCAAAGGACAACAATTTTCGATAGTATATTTAGAACTTTTGGTGTTTAGTTGCAAAACGTTTATTTTTACCTTTCATGCCAAGATGAAATATTTAAGCGACCCTTTTCCCAGTTCTATATCAAACTATTTGTTGTACTATACCAATTAAATAAGAACTTAGTTGTTATTATATTTAGCCAAAGATAATTTTTTTACCTATATACAATTATAAACAAATCAGGGCTCCCGTGGAGGTGTGAAGAAAAAAAAAGAATTATTGTACATAGGAGCCATGGTGTATCTCACTCTCACACTTTCTCTCTCTCCTCTCTCACACACATTTTCTTCTCTCACCCTCTCACTCACACTTTCTACTTCTCTCTTACACTCTCTCCCCTTACACATACTCTATCACACAATCTCTCTCAAATTATCTTATCACACTCTCTTTTAAACTCTATCTCTCAAACACACACACTCTCTCTCATACTCACTATCTGTCTTAAACTCACTCTCCCTCTCTCAAACTCACCTTCTCTCTCAAACTCTCTCCCTGTCTCAAACATATTTTCATTCTGTCTCAAACTCTCTGACTCAATCTTTATCTCCCCCTCAAACTATCTCTCTCAATCTCTCTACAACTCTCACTCAAACTTTCTCTCAAAAAATAACTTTGATAATCCCCTCAAATTAAGTGGTAATATGGAAACATAACTGAACTTACTGTATTTGTATTGTGGTACTATTTGATAAAGTGAACATCAAAACCCATTATTTGAAGAAAATAATGAATGCCAAAACGCATACATAGATAGTTAAATTGTTATTTTAAACATATTTCAAGAAAATTTTTTGTTTTTTATCTTATAATACATTCTAAAACATATTTAAACATCATTGTATCGTTTATATTTTATAGTTCATGCACGAAACAAAATATAGAAAATATTTTCATGAAATTGACAACTTAACTTGTGAACTATGCTCAATATATTAATGATTTAAATGTAAACTAACGATAGCAAATTCTAATAATAAATAACAGTTTTCCTAGTTTAAGCAACTCAATCTAGATGTGTTATGACCAGCATCCAAAGAGAAATCTTGTATTTGCAGATTGAAAGATTTGATGTGTTCTATGTGTGAACTATTATTTTTTAGCAAAAGGAATATATTTTATTCAGAGATGTACAGCCATGAAGTAAATAATGGTTACCATGATGACTAAGCAATGAATAAAAAACTGAAAATTCTCTGTATAAATCGGATTTTCGTGGAAAACTAATATTTTTCCGACATCCTGGACTCCATACCATTAAAATAAGTGGTCATCATTTGTCAAAATCTGTTCAGCCATGTATGCAAATATAATTGCTTTCTTTGCGTGTTACTTACTTGGCACATAATTGTATATAAAATAAGTTTAGTAATAAATTGTCTAAACACAAAGATAAAACCAAATGCATTCTCACTTTTATGTCATATTAGAGAGGATGTCATGCTTCAAGAAATGTCAGCCTCACCCATGCAGCCTTCAGAAAATGATGAAGAAAAAGCTTTCTACTATCAAGATAGAGAGTGGAGTGGGATTGAGCTCGATAAATGAGATTTTCTTGCACTCGTTGTCGACTTGATTAACATTCGTATATCTGTATTGTTTAATATTAAAACAAAATGGAAGCTCACATTTCCTCATGAAAATAGCTTTGAGGGTAATTTACACTTAAGAAAACTTCCAATTTTTATCGCATATCCACACCTCTTTGAGATACAAAATATTATTTCATTTCGAAAATGAGGGCATAATAAATATAAAAATCTGTATTGAAATATATTTTTATAAAACCAATAGTTTCCAAATTATAGATATATATAATACACTTATTTAATAATATATACACTTATATAATATATACATAAAAATATATACATTAAGGAGGTCTTTGAATTTGTAAATTGCTGTAATGCTCTGTTGGTGTAATATTCCTCTTTTCTCTAACAGTGTATTTATTTCGTTTATGCTCTTTGGTAGAATGTGCAACAATGTCTATTATCTCGTTTCAAATATCTTACGGGCTGTAAGTAAATATCTCTTTTTTTATTCACAGTAGCGAGAAAGTCTATGCTGTGCACCCATCCCACTTTATTTTAAAAACAAATTAGCCCTTTTGCACAAAAAATTCTATAAATTTGTTTGTGGATATAATTTAGAAAAAAAATCATGCTATAAAATTACGAAGCTTAGCTCCGTCGGCAGTGCGTCCACCTACGGAGCTAAGGGTCCCGGGCTCGATCCCTGGCATGGCCGAGAAATTTATCATTGTTGGAATGTGGGTTTACCCTTTCACATTGATGAAATGACGGCCGGGGGATGGATTTTGTGTCAGTCCTAGATTTAAGATTAGAGTAGAAAGTACAAAGGCGTATAGCCTGAACAGAACGCGACGCTAAAAGAAAATTAAAAAAATAATAGCACCGACAACCTACAATGGTATCACGTTACATAATTTGAGAGCCACTACTGTATAAGCTGGTTTAGGTTACAGACGTGTCCAGATGGACACTAACAATATGTGCATTTGTGCACAGAAGGTCTACATCAATATTCCATTTCCCCCATTCCCAAGCGACAACCGTAATCTCTTTTTATGTCCTTTCTCGTCAAATATTTTTTCTAGTGTATTTTATCCCCTTTGTTCAGACGTAATGAATTAGTTTTATAACAACTATCAAAACATAGTTTGTAGGTCCCAAATTCAATTCCCATGACAAGATGTCATTTTTAAATTTAAATAATATGTAGATGAGGCTATAACCGTAACTAACAAATACTCATATTCGACATCACGTAGATACGTCTATGTCTGTCTGCTTTAAACACTTAACATCCACCCTTCCCCCCTTTTCCCTCCACTTTATTTGTTCGGCATATCTGTATAAAGCTCATTTAGTGGGTTTAATTAATATTATTATTAATTACACTAGTGTGTTAATGATGAGCAATAACTAAAACAGAGGAAATGTACCCACATTTCTGTGGAGGGACAAAGGGAATCTATTTAGAAAGAGGCACCCTATGTTTACCTATTCGGGATTTGAACCCTGACCACTATTCATCGTTAAAATAAACTAAATGGGCTTAGTGTTTAAATCAGGTTAAGGTTAACTTTAAAAATGAACCGACGGTTTAGTTCGGTCCCGGGTTGACCTGGTGGTCTAGGGGTAAGGTGGTCAGACTTCTGTACTGAGGGTTCTGGGTTCAATCCTCGGTCGCAGCACAGATTTTATCTGATTGCCAAACCCTTCCTTCACCTCTGACAAGACGTGTATTAATCACAACTTGTGAATGTGTGGAATGCCAGGCCTCCACCGTGGTTCGGATTCCACGTTAAACTTTAGGTCCTACATTTCATCTCACAATCACCCTTTCATTACATATTAGCGTAATTGCGAACGGGTAGTAAGACGCGGTGATAATAATAGTTCAGTCACTGACTTACAGTTTTCATTCATAATAGCCAGAGAAGAAGACTGTCTACCTGCTAACCCGCCCCCTCCCTCACCCTAAACTTCAGCCCAAGACTTTCCAGTCCACCGCTGACGAAGATAGGTTTTTTGGTTCTCAACGGGACGGACCGTTAGCATCCACTTTCATCTTTTTCTCAGCGACACAAACGCTATCTTACAGATTTTTCTCGACATTAGCTCTATCCAAACAACGTTAAGGTGATTTACTTAAGTGCGAATACGACAACAAACCTGTAAATGGTTTGACATGGTTTAGCATTTATTGGGTATTAAATACGAATTTAACTAAACCAAGTAAGCTAGCTCAAACATAAAAAGTTCATTTTTTTATTCTGTCTGTCCCCATGTCTGTCTATACAAAGACGTCTGTCTGTATCAGGATGTATTTTATTGTGATCGTAGCCCGTAGCCCTAAAATTAAGGGTAGCTACTTTATATTTCTTAGTTACTATAGTTTGTACTTAATTATGTGTTTATACGTCTATGCATAGCATTGTATCATAACAGGTATACGTGGCCCAACTGTAATGTTATTAAGATTAATAGATCTATATATTTTATAATCCTCCTGGTCAACTAATGGGGCCCACCTGTGAGCTTATGGGGTAAATAGGTCTCGTGGCCCTCTCCACCTGTGAGCTTATGGGGGAAATAGGTCTCGTGGCCCTATCCACCTGTGAGCTTATGGGGGAAATAGGTCTCGTGGCCCTATCCACCTGTGAGCTTATGGGGGAAATAGGTCTCGTGGCCTTATCCACCTGTGAGCTTACGGGGGAAATTGGTCTCGTGGTCCTATCCACCTGTGAGCTTACGGGGGAAATAGGTCTCGTGGCCCTATCCACCTGTGAGCTTATGGGGGAAATTGGTCTCGTGACCCTATCCACCTGTGAGCTTATGGGGGAAATAGGTCTCGTGGCCCTATCCACCTGTGAGCTTACGGGGGAAATAGGTCTCGTGGCCCTATCCACCTGTGAGCTTATGGGGAAATAGGTCTCGTGGCCCAATCCACCTGTGAGCTTATGGGGGAAATAGGTCTCGTGACCCTATTGTAATGCTCCGGTCACAACAACTCTTGTAACCTGACGTTGACCTCCTTCCGTGTTCTATGGTATGATCAATAACATATGTGTAAATACATGGGCTATTTAAAGCCTCATTATTCATCAAGAGAAAGGAAAACTCGTATCAAGAAAGGCCTTCCTAATTCAGTTGAGTGAAAAGCTTGTGAGACCATGGATGTTGAACAGATCAGAAATTACGAGCTTATAGACAGATCTTTGGCCGATGCTTTAAAACATTTGAGGGGTTCAGACTGCACCTACTTACTCCAACAAGAGACACAGCTGGTGGTGGAAAGAGAACTGTTTGCCTCATCTGTTCTTCTAGAAGGGAAACAAAATCTTAATGCTGTCAGTGTGTGGGCATATTGCGTAAACTATCAAGCTTGAAATGACATAGTTGTGCTAGATATATCACACACTTCCACATAGTTATGTAATTTCTCAAAACCTTTGTATTAATTTCATAAATTAAATAAAAAGTTGTTAAATTTAAAGAGGCTTTAGGTTTATGTACTTTCGAGATAGATTTTATGCTCTAAGGTAAAGTGGACTTGACAAACCATGAGTCTGTGAGTTTGACGATATAGACCCAGCTAAAGAAGTAGGAGAAATTGGTCCCACGAAATCAGAGGTGTGTCTTAGCTGATACATAATATATTGCAAAGCAAGGGTTTGTTTGTATAGGGCTTGAAACAGACTTAGGCTACTTTTATGATAGCTTCAAGAAGGTTTATTTGGGGGTAAAATGACATGGGCTAGTACTCACTACACAGAGACTGTTTTGTATGAGAAGATTCAGGAATATGTTCATAATCTTCACAATTATTGTTAAGTTTAGGCATAGGCCTATCTGTTGTTTTATCTGAAGAGAATATTATGATCTTCAAAAACATTGGGTTTACTGGCTAAATTACCGTATTAAATATTCACTTTTGGCGATAGTTACACTTGCTAATTTCTCGCATACATTGTCAAAGAGCTCACTGATTTGCTATTTAGTAAAAGATGGCATATTATGATATTACAAATATCGATATTATTTAATGTATATTATTAAAATCCTAAATTAATATTTAATAAACATAATAAATAAAATAATTACTTGGTGAAAATGACACAATATTATCATTAACAGAAGTATGCCATTTTGCCCCACATCACATACTATGAAATGATACGGTAGAATAATACAGAACAAAATTAAATTCTTTGTCACAATATATATTAATATACTTGAAGTTATACAGTTACAGTTATAATAAAATATAGTATATTTGTTGAAAATGAAAGAAAACACAGAATGCACTTTGTTGACAGCTTATAAAGTATTCTCTCTGCATGTCAAACATGTGGCCTATCCAACTCCAACTAAGGAGTAACGTGGTTTCCCCAATATGAGAATATTAGTAGCATTCGTAATAAAATACTCTTGGTACAAGACGAAAAGGATGGCCCAGGGATGGCACAAAGACTAAGGTACTGGGTTCAATTCCCGTGTTTAGGTTGTCATTTTCACTTAAATGAATTTGATTCTGCTGTCAGTATTAATTATTTGGACAATAATAACGTATCAGGTTGTGAGACACATGAATTATATATCAGTTATTAAATATTGAATTGTTTCTTTCCATTGTTACCTCAGTACAGAAAACACAACCTCGTTTTGTTTGTCGAATCCTGTGTATAAAACCAGTTATCATTATTTTTCAATGATTACACACAACACTAGTACCCAGGGGACCAGAGATGAGGAAATTTGTTTTGAGGAAGTGCACCCGCATTAATGTGAAAGAAGGATGACAAAACTATAAAAGTGAATTCCATGCGGAAAACCACCCTTGGTGCACCAGCTGAGAATCAAACCTGGATCCCCCTACCACCGGTACTCTGTACCATTATGAACTAGATGCTGGTGGGTTTAGAATAGTTCTTACTCCACACGCGCTTTATAGCTTTTCATATCCTTGTTTGCTTAAATCAGTTTGTATATTCCAGAATAAAAATTTACCTAGCAAGTTGAGTTTCAACTGGATTCGTTGCAGAATATCTTTTATAAAAATAATATTTCACAATAATGTGTGTGTCTCTTTCAGGTACTAAATTTATAGCATAGAGATGATCCAGTTAATTCCTCTCAGCTCCATATCTGTGAAAAATATAGACATTACGTACAGTCTAATAAATTAAATCCAATTAGCAATCCTCGTTTGTTTTCAGTTTGTTCTTCATTGTTTACCATCTGGTTATGACGGACTGACGGCCAGGGATACTCGTCTGGATTTATGTAGCAGATATCACGGGACGGGAACAGATACAAAATAGCGAACTTGTTTGTGATGTCTTAGCGTTTCATCATATAAAAATGTACAGTAATATATTGGCTCTGTCAGGAAACAAAGCGTGTAGCCATGTTTAGATAATATAAATAACGAATTGATACTCGATCGGTTAGTATTATCGACAAATGACAAAAAAAAAAAAAACCCAACAAATTGTGTAAAAAAAGGAATATATCCTACGGGCCAGTACAATAGCAAATAACTTCAAGAAATTCGTTCATGTGAGATAAGTTAATAAGATATTGTACTATTGTACTATGTCCTTCTATAATATTTAAAATTAAATCAACATAACTATTTTATGGACAGTTTGATTTAAATAAGAGACCTAGTTTACCTATTTAATAAGAATGTAGCATCCATATTTAATTGTTACCACCCACTCCACTACCTCTTAGCTACGTAAACTCTAGTCTAAAAGGAAGGTGGGAGGTAAGCTAAATGACAAAGAAAGAAAGCATGACATGGCAACAATTAAATAATAATATGAATGTTTTATTCATAATAACAACAGAAACAAAATTTAACATGGCCTCAAAAATCCATTTAAAGTGTGTTGAAAATCATTTCAAACGTAAGTTAAAGTCAAAACGGTCATCTAGAAGAGACAACAACTCGACTAGTCTATTTTGTTACAACAGTGAATATTGGCAACATAAATGTGAATGTTCTACAAATAAACAAATCACAAGTTAATAAATATCTAACCTGATAGTTATTTAAATACAAAAATAAAGCGCCTTAGGGGCATCTTTTAAAATGTTTTCAAGGTGTCTGCTTCATCAAAATTAATGCAGACGTTGCTACATTTACATTAAACATCACACTGATGTTAATACAAACACGAGAGTTTGACTTACCAGCATCGAGTCAAACTCCCGCGGGACTATTATGTATCAACTCAAAACAAGAACTCTCCTTGTTAATTAAATTTTATGACATAATAAAATTTCTCTAGTTAAACTACAAGATATTTCAACTAAATAAATTTAATTATTATTTAGTCTAAATCAAACAATCTGCTACATTTACGTTAAATTCAAACAACAATTTAGTATGAAAACGTTATACACCAAAAAGGGAAGAATTTTCATTTACTCGCTGATCGAACTTGTCAAATTAAATTAAACACTTCTAACAACACAAGCTAATAAATGTGGCAATCTAAAAAAAACTTGACTTCTTTGATACTAGCGCCCAAGTGCTGGCAAAACAAATGAACAATCTCATAAAACATTTAGTCAATAAATTACTCTAAGTTTGGCTTATTCCAAACTACTACACTAATTTTGATACAAATAATTACGACATCCTCCAGTAAATTGTCCAAGTCCAGGACAGGACTTTTCCAGACGATAACGAAGATAATAGTCTATGACATGGTGTCTCTTGCAGGAATTCAAATATAATAGTCACTGAGTTTACAAACCACAAGGTTTAAATAGTGTTTCTAGTCGCATAGGAATAAGGGGGGAATGTCCAGATTGGTCGATGGTGTTTAACGGTCACTTTTCAAACATCACGCCATGCTGGACTATTCTTGGATTGGCCAGGTTGCTCCAACATGAGCCGCCTGGTTTTTGCGCTCCGTTGGTTGGTGGAAGTGATGAACAGACATCACGCGATAAATTGGTTCTTGGATTTGTCTTCCGCACCGGACACCAGAGTAGTTCCATTTAGTTGATGGTCTCAGTCAGTTCCGATTTGACCTGTCCGCTCGGAACCTCGGCTAGTGGTGCACGACGGCTGGTTTCTACCTCCTCTTTGATTTAGGACGCGAGGTAGTTTTTCAGTCTTGAAGGTTGTTCTAACCAGAAGAAATACAAGTGGTAAGTACATTAAAATATTGATTTTGTGGGGGAGTTTCGTTCTTGATTGAATTCGTAAAGATTAAAGACAGTCTACATAGGACTACAATAGAGAAGTTTACTATTGCAGGAAGTTTATTTTTATTGATGTTTTATATGGAGTGGGTAGTATGACTCTTGAGGGAAACCTTCGCGTGACGCTTAAGATGGGGGAGGTAGTATGTTGTAACATGTTGCAATGTTATATAACATACGCTTTCTTTCTAAGGTAACTATTTTAAGTTTGATATCATTTTAATAATACTGCAATATATAAGTTACAGTGAAAGATGGAAACGGGACAATTACCGGTAATCCACCAGTGATTTCCGGGATTCACTGGTTCTCGCTCATGGATGCCGGAAATGAGTGTTAGTTTCTAACATCCACCAGTGATTTCCGGTATTCACTGGTTCACACTCGTGGATGCCGGAAATGAGTGTTAGTTTCTAACATCCACCAGTGATTTCCGGGATTCACTGGATCACATTCGTGGATGCCGGAAATGAGTGTTAGTTTCTAACATCCACCGGTGATTTCCGGAATAAGTTAAGTTCACCCTGTGTATTTTGGAAAACACATACCAGAAACGATTTTACTTCACTGCAATTACCTGTAAATTAATAATGGAACCATAGAACCAAATTCCCCACTATAGATAAGTTGCAAACAATCACAAATAATAACACCACAAATGTCGTTACACCCTTACAAAAAGACAAAAAGGTTAGGCTACCACAGTTTAAAGTTATTTATGTTAGGTTAGGTTAGACTAGGTTAATACACAATTCATTCTCAATATAAATAAAACAAGGTACAACACAAAACACAACTACAGTAGCACGCCACCCCTGGAACATGTGGTTTCTATTGCGCAGTTTGATGCGCAGTGCACTCTTCCTTTATTTCCAACATACACAGGCGTACCCTCACGATTACTATGTAGCGTCCTCAGGCGAGGAGGCCACAAAATAATACAAGGAAAATACAAAAGGTTAAATAACAATAACAAGAGTGAGTGCACATGAGTTCAAGACTAGAAATGTTCCATAGAGAAACATTACGCGTCTAATCCCGCCACTCCCACCTGTTACTGAGAGTATCAAAATATATGGGAGTCGTCTATCACTAGAGAGCCTTAAAATGCGTCACCCTTCCTAACCACTGAAAAATATTAGATACATTACATTAAACAACCAAAAAACCTAGGACAAGTGATGGTATATAGTAGTTAAAAATAAAAGAATTAGTCATGTTGAACCAATATTTATTTTGGATAGGACAATCCGAAGTTTAACAATTCAAATAAGTACTAATTATTGTTGTTATAACAATTATATGTACATTATGTACAAGTGCTTTGGACTTTAACATTGAAAATTAGCCCGTTATAACGGGTCTGGGCAGAAATGATATTCTGCCAACAATAAAGTTACAATTAGAGTAATATTTTCTTTACAAGTAAACAAAGAATGTACGGTTATATATATATATAATATAATAATAGTAAATATGGACAATACAATCGGTCTAATAATTATTTACCCTATCAATCCTGATTTGGTTCAATCAGCGCTGGCGTGTTGTATTGCGACAACATTGACTCTCAAGTCTAAAAGGTAAATATTTCTCAAGAAGAAAACATTAATAGGTTGCAAAATAACCCCAAGAAAAATAAGTATTATGTCAACAAGACTATTTAATATAAACATGACAGTAAACGTCAATAGTTCCCCTAACATAACAATTTGTATTAGTTATAAATCGTGACTACGCCCAATTCGCCCTGGCGCGTTGTAAAAAGACAACATAGGCTTATAAGTCCAATACCACAATATGAAGCAAAAATTAATTTAGAGTTCCACCGTAATTAATACAAATAAATCATTACACCTCAACCGGTGACAAGACGCCATTACAAGTTAATTGCCAGACTTCTATTTAAATTTTATTTTTTTAAGATAACTGAAAATATTAAGCCAAAAAGGAATTTTGAAATAATAAAGAAAATATATAAAAAAAGATGTTAAATTAGCCGAGATTGAATTTGGGTTCTTACATTTTCAAAAGCAGAAAGCCGAAGCTTGTACTAGTCCTAAACCAGCTCTGTCCCAATTGTGTCGAACATTGGGACAGACACAAATATATATACAGATACAACAAAAGAGGAGGGGCATGAAGGGTAAGCAAGAGGGGAAAGATTCTAGAATATCAAGGAACAATGTTATGCGCATTTCTTCGTGCCTCGGGAGACCGGTGGTTCTTTTCTGGCGCAATCTAGAAGAGAATAACTATAACTGCGCATGTCCAGCCCACATGTGGTGTTCGCTAAATCGCCGTTCAATTCGCTCCGTCAGTATACTTTTTCTCTCGGGTGAAGGAAGGTGTGCATAGCAGAAGTTAGGTCGCTCTTCCACGTCGCCTCCAATCACGGACAAATGGGGTAAGGTTCAACCATCGATATAGCAGTTGTGTATTTTATTGACCATCCGATGCTACAACTAGTATTCGCTATTTTGGATATTTCGATTAAGGATATATACCGGGGAAAGACTGTTAGAGGAATTGAATTTCCGACATCCACGAGTGTGAAACAGTGAATCCCAGAAATCGTGGTCGATTACCTGCAGTCATCATGTTTCCAGCTTTCCCGGTAACACACACACACACACACACACACACACACACACACACACACACACATACACACACACACATACACACACATATATATATTTATATATGACTTTAAGGCAAAGATAGGGAAGGAAGAATTCCTTAGACCCACGAAAGGAAAGCTTTCATGCAAATATAATAAATAATAATATATAATGAAATATAATTGATAAATTTACCACTTCAAAGAACCTTATCGTGAAAAGTACTTGCTTCAAGCATAAGGATATTCATTATTAATATACTTGGACCTCACTAGTTTGGAATACACATAGTCAAATAGATCACTTGCTGGTAGATAAAATACGTCATACAAGCTTACTGAATGTCAGATTGAGATTCAGACCACTACTTGGTAGTAGCAAAACTTAGGAAACGCCTATCAGTAACAAAAAAGGGAAATCAGGTGGGTAAGCTGGATGGTTATGATGTAGATTGTAGAGAAACTGTCAATTGTAGATTGTAGGAATATATATCAAATTGAATTCTCAAATAGGTTTGCTGTCCTAGAATGCTCACAGAAAAGTGGGGAAAACACATATCCAGAGAAACAGTGGGGAATTATTAGGGATAATATTAGAACGTCAGCAAAGCGTAGTTTAGGTCTCACTAAAATGAGTAGTAAGAAGAAATGGTTTGACAACAAATATTAAAAATTAATAAAGGAGAGAAGAGAAACAGAATCACATGTGTTAGAAAGTCCTAGTGTATTAAACTTAAACATATTATTTAGCACTGCAAAAAGAAAAGTTAGTGCCTTATTCAAAACCAAATGAGAGAGAGTATTTAAAGGGTAACTTTAGAAAAATGGAACAAAACGCAAGATATAAGAAAATCAGGGAACTTTAGTTAAGTATTAACTTATATAGGAAAAGATATCAGGTTAGGGTCAATTTAGTGAATGATGAGAATGGTAACTTGATGGCAGATACGAGCGATGTTTTCAGTAGTTGGAATTACTAATTCAGGCATATTTTAATGTTCAGGAAGGATATGAATTGGGTGATGGTATCTAAATCCATAATACTGAACCAATAGCTGCAAATCTAAGTATTAGTGAAGTCAAAGAAACTATTAGACAATTAAATTATAATAACTCTCCAGGTATCAATACAATTTTAGTAGAGTTAATAAAGGAAGGTGGTAAAAAGTTGGTCAAGGAAATTCATAAACTACCATGTTTCATACGGAACCAGGAGGTGTTACCATAAGAATGGAAGGAAGGCATTATAATACCCATTTTAAAAAAGAGGGACAAAACCGAATGTAATGACTATAGATTTATCTCACTACTACCAACATGCTATACAATTTTATCTAGCATAGGTTTGATGAGATTGACGCCATATGTAGAGGAAATAATTGGAGATCATTAATGTGAATCTCAACGAAATATAACAACCAATAATCAGAAGCTTACTACTTGGCAAATATTAGAAAAAACAAAGCTGGAATACAACATGACGGTTCATCAATTGTACATGGATTATAAAAAGGCCTATAATTCAGTTAAAAGGAAAAAATTATAGAAATATTAGCTAAGTTTGGGATCCTCAAAAATTTGTCAGGTTAATTGATGTATGTTTTACTGATAAGTGTGCAGGGAACGGATTGGATCACTTATCAGATACTTAAGAAATACATTATGGATTGAAACAAGGAGATGCACTCTATCCTTTACGTTTTAATCCGGTCTTAGTATAATGCAAGAGAGTAGAAAAGGGTTTACATTAAACGGTATAATGTAGCTGTTAGGGTACTCAGGCGATTTAGCTTTTTGGGCAATAGTAAGAAGATTGGGTTAGAAGTGAACGCTAAGAAGACTAAGCATATTTATGATATAACAGAAAACATAAATTGGGAACGATAATCTAGAGATTACTGCGAGCAACATATCATTTGAAAAGATTAATGAGTTTAAATATTTAGGAACAATTTTAACTAACATTAAAAATAATAACTTGTAAATCAGGAGAACAATACAATAATACTTGGTCAGTAAGTTGTTGTCATCTTGCCTGTTGTACAGGAATGTTAAAATCAGAATATACTATTATTATTATTAGCACCGCGTCTTAGTACCCGTTCGGGTTATACGCACAAAATCAGAATATACAAAATAATAATATTAACATTAGTTATCTATGGCTGTCAAGTGTGATCTATTACCTTACATAACGAAAACAAATTCAGGGAGTTCTAAATCAAGTTGCTTAGGAAAATTTTTGGTCCAAAAAGGGATGAGGCTGCTGAGGAGAATAGTAAGTTACATAATGATGAGTTACATACCCTATAATAATAACAAAACATTGTTAGGATGATTAAATCTCGCGGATTATAGTGGACAGGACATTTAGTGCAAATGGGAGAATCTAGAAACATGTTCAGAGTATTGACAGGCACACCCAATGGGAAGAGACCACTGGAAATACCTAGACACTTATTGGAGGATAACATTCTAGATAGGGTGTAACGAGGTGGGCTAGGTAGAACTAGCTCAAGACGGGATAAGATTTAATTACGTGAACTGGAAATAACTAGTTCAAGACAGGGATAAAGTGTAATAGTGAACTGGATAGAGCTATA